>OY998178.1:162742367-163201367 GCA_963921935.1 Galeruca laticollis | reverse complement strand
ATTTCGATAGCTGAGATTACTCTGTTTACTTTGTGTAAGGGTTTGCAATGTGCTAAATTGAGGATCGTAATCACTCAACGTTTATTTGTAGTAACATTTTAATGGTTTTGGAAAGTTCTATAAATCTCTATTTTATAAAGAAACATAAGGTTCTTTTGAACCATTTAAAACTTTAATTGGTTGTGTTTCGAGTTGAGCAGGCACTTACAAGGCAAACTATCTTTTATTAATGGGCGTTTACGGCCATTAAAGTAAATACTAAGGATTTAAAGTTACAATAGGCATTCAGCCTGTCCGAGAATTCAATACAATGTGAAAGCTCTCGTGATTGACTCGTCGTCGTGATATATACATCATGTCATATCACAACAATATCTATACCAATTTTTGTAGTTTTTTTTTCTTGGACCAAATTTTGGGGTTTGCAAACAGATAATAGTTATATCTGCAAAATATTGTGGATGTGGGAGAATTTTATATCATTTTACCGTCATCGCCAATGAGGAAAGGTTTTGAATATAGTGCACTTTTTTTTAATTTGTCTGCCCTTATTAGCTCTATTTATGTTATGTAAAAGTTGTCTAGTTACATCTTTAAGGTAACTGATACATTCCAAAATATAGAAGCAATGAAATTTCCACCTGTTTATTGTTTGCCTTTTGATCACAATTACTGTTCATATTGAGGTAAAATATTCTTATTCCTCTAAAATAGTTCCAAACATAGTTCTCAATCATTTCAGACAACAACTTACACATCCTAGTTTTCCACGCACCGAGTATTTAGTGTATCTCAATGTGGCGTTTAGTATGCTGTGCTTTAACCACAATATTTATCCAATAAGCAGTACTTGGTATCAAATTTTGACGCACACTGTTTGAAAAGTAATACTTATTTTAAAAAAAACTAAATATTTTTAAGAGGCCAAATCTATATATAAATCCAAAAATTGTTCATTTACTTAGTTTAATACAGTATTTGTTATCAATTATTAATGTTTGAATATTGCTTTTCACAAAAAAACTTTATATTGAAGATTTGGATTTTGCAGAGTTTCTGTTATTTCAAAGGATTTAACTGCCATAGTGCGTATTTTCTTATTTTTTTACTTGTATTTTCAGCTTCAACTGCTAATTTTTTAGCCTTTATCTTATCTAATTAATTTGAAATTACACAGAGCCCTACAAAATTTTATTTAATAAAAAAAATAAAACTTTTGAGTTGAAGAATAACAGTGTATTTTATTTTTTAGATTCAAGACCTC
This sequence comes from Galeruca laticollis, assembly GCA_963921935.1. Classification (NCBI taxonomy): domain Eukaryota; kingdom Metazoa; phylum Arthropoda; class Insecta; order Coleoptera; family Chrysomelidae; genus Galeruca; species Galeruca laticollis. The sequence goes on along the minus strand of OY998178.1, from coordinate 163,200,103 downwards.
TCTCCAAAAATATTAAAGCCCGGCGAAGAGGCAAATCTCTTTAATATTAAGTTGAAGAATAATATTAGATTATCCGATTTGCAACTACACTCTCATATTATTTTAAAAACTAACATTTCTAATGTACGAGTTCCGTTGTTAAGTTATAATGGGAAACTTCAAGTGGTAAGTGACAAATTAACTGCTTTTCTGAGAATAATTTTCATACCCCAACGCTTTCTATTGAGCTGAACTTCACGTTAATAATAGTCAACACTATGTGGACAATTTTATTTTTCAACAAATAAAATATTTTTTTAATCAACTTTGTTTCTTTCACTGCAGTTATTTTGTTCATGATTTCACTTTCTTGCATTAATTACAACCAACAGTAGAATTGTTTTGTGGTTCATGTAAATACAATTTGGTCTTTATTCTTTGTTCTATCTTCCTTTCTGTTGAGACATAGATAATGGTGATTTCCTATCTATTACACTTGATTATCCAGTTAAGTGTTTTAAAAGCCATACTTTCGTCTGGAGACTGTAGCTGAGAACGCATCAATCTCTTGGCAATGCTAAATTCATATTCTTTCCATCCATGCTAGCTTTATAATTTCATATAGCCAACACCAAAACCCTTCCTTTTTTAGATGTTTCAAATCGTAAGTCAATAGTAAGTTACTTTTTTGTTCAAATAATATATTGTTCATTTCATTTGCCAATGTAACTTTCATTAATATTTATTATCTTTATTTTTTGTTCCATTGTCTTGAAGATGGAGGGATGCAAACTCTTAAGATTATTGAGTTACTTAATAAGTGATTCTATTTAGTAGAATCTACACCTTGACAAAAAGTCTCCACCCAGCCATCATGTATAATTTTTAGGAAATTATAAACATGTTTAATATTCTTCCGACATTACGAATTTTATTGACAAAGGCATAACTGTTTCTGTTTGTCAGTTCAGCTCAAGTGCAATTTTTACTATGGATTGTAATATTGAACAAAGATTCTGTTGTGCACTTCACATTGCAATTGAAATCTAATGTATTGTGCAGAAGTGCTGAAAAAAATTTACATACGGCTTATGGGGAATTGTCTGAGGGATGTGTGGGCATATGAGATCATTTATCATCAACATATTTTAATTGTTTATATTGTTTAATGAAGTTCATATTTTTTAGCATTTACCTTTTAAAAGTAAAGATTATTCCTTGGACATCGGCCTTTTAGGCTTCAATTCATTCAAAGAAGTGTATTTTATGGTTGTGAACAACAATCCGGTTTCATTGTATTTAAAACATGTTCATTCTTCTATTCCCATGACGCGCGCTGGTATCGTCGGCTGTGGATCAGGCGACCATAGACTCGTATTATTTCAGCCTTCATTTGACAATCTATCTAAATGCGTAAGTTAATTCTTTATTTGAGTAATATATACTTTTTTAAAATTTGATTAGATGCCGTTAGATTCCAGAAAACTAATTTTGAAAAAAGAGCAAACATTTGACTTATGTTATCTCTAAATAAATTGTTGAAAGTTGAATTTAAAATTGGTTTTCAAAAGAGATTTTTTTGCTAATTTTAAAACATTTTTTTGTATATTTCCCTGGGTGTAACTGTTGTGAAGGTATGTATAAATGAGACATGATAAATCTATTGAAATTTACCAAATCAGACGGTGAAGATATTTGTAAAATGTGTGGTGTTTCAGTCCACCCAATTTAAATATTGTCCAAACCACGGATATAGAAAAACAAAATGGATTGCTAGCCCACTACTTAGTAAATGACTATAGCATGCGTTCCGTCATCGCGTGACAATTTCTGATGGTGACACTGAATTTTTTTGGTTACAAGGATATGTGACTACACTGAATATCAAATCAATCTGCCATTCCTATCTGGTAGCCGACGAGTAAACATCGCTTATCGGTAATTATACCTCATTAAATTCAAATCAAAATACGAGTTTTTTTCTGTAAATTGTTAAAAGTAGTAAATAATTAACAATCATCATGTGATTTTTTCAATATTTGTTATCGATGCTATGAACAATTGAACATAATTATTTCCAAAAGTTTTAACAAGTGAAGACATTTTATTTTCATCAGTGGCGTAACATCAAGTCAGGTAACTGTTATTTCCTACAAAATATTTTCAGGGATCCATTAGGGACCCTTGTCTTTCCTTTTCATTTGTATTGGCTTTGGTATCCAGGGCCACTTACAAAATGAATAATTATCAATCCCAATCAACCTCAAACTCTTCTCCCCATAATTCACATAATGCTACAAAGTCGTATGTTGCTGCTGCACAAACAAAACCTCCCCCACCAACCCTCCCTAAAAGATAACAAGCAATCATCATGCACGCCATAACCAATACCACTCTCTTCGAGTATATAAAAGCCGTAGGAGAAATTGTAACCCCCAAAAACGTAACATTTGCCTCTAGAATCTCAAACAACCGCATATGCATCTATTTAAGCTCTACTGCTGTTGTCGATAGACTTCTTAATGAACACGATAGTATATATATATATATATATATATATATATATATATATATATATATTAAATCTAACAATATACCTATTTGAAGGCTTATCACACCTGCCAAACGAATTCTGATTTCCAACGTTTCTCCCACTATCCCTCACTCTCTTATAGAAAAAGCTCTAAAAGATATTGGCCTACAGCTAGCCTCTCCTGTTTCATTTGTGAAATGTGGCGTACCGGATGATAAATATTCTCATATCATGAGTTTTCGCAGAATAACATATATTATACCAGAAAACGACAACTTCACTCTCCAAACAACCCTTTTAATTAATTTCGAAAATACTCCTTACAGAATTTTTGTGTCCACGGATAAACTGGAATGTTTCTTATGTAAACTCCCTGGACACACCGCCGATTCTTGCACCAATCCACCTAACACTGAAATTCAAAATCCACCATCCCCATCTCCAATAGTGCAAACAACTACTACACACTCTGACAATCTTCCTGTATCTAACACTCAGAGTATACCTGTCGAAGATGATCAACCCAATCTGACACTTATCGAGCAAGTAAATTTATCTGTAACTCAAGGACAAAAGAGAGGTCTATCTACAGATAGCAACCTCGAAACTCCCTCTCAGCTCTCACCGATAGATACTCCGACCGACAACCAGATGTTCCTCCTTTTATACACAATACCCCAAAACTCAATCAAACAGCATAAGAAAAAACCTACAACGACCGGAAAAGAGGACTTTAAACTCACACCCACTACTTACTCTACTATACAAGAGCTATGCAATAACAATTCTACTCACCTAACACTGACTGAAACACAACTCACCGCCTTCCTAGAAAACTCATTTGGCTTGTCAGACCCATTGAACGAAGCTCTCTCTTTCAAAGCAAATATACAAGGTCTACTAAATGACTTAACTCTTATGTACAACATAACCAAAGAACGGTTTCTTAAAAATCGGTTGACTAGATTACAGAAAAAAATAAAGCATCAACTAAACCCTGAAGATTCGTCTGACGATAAGAGCTACACCTCAGAAACCCAAACTGACGAAGAGTCAAATAATCCCACCTCTTAATTAGCACTTAACTCGTTAGAACCATCAGTCCATATTAACAATACCATTATATACAATAATAATCTTCAAACTAATCCAATGGAATTGTTATGGATTTTTCCCCGCCTGGAAAGAATCCAGCAGCTCATATCCAATGAAAACACTCAAATCATGTGTCTCCAAGAAACAAATACCACAATCTCGAAACTTCCCCACCTAAAAAACTTTGAAGGCTACCATTACATACGCAATAATTGCAATAGAGCCAGTGGCGGTACTTCGATTTTCGTTTCTAATGACATATTTTCATCCATTCTTCCCCCTAATACCGACCTTGAAGCTATTGCTGTAACTATATGGCTCCCGAATTAAATGTGTGCAGTATGTACATTCCCCCAAACCATTGTCTAAAAGAAGAAGAACTAGCAAACCTCATTTTTCAACTACCTCATCCCTACATTCTAGTAGGAGATTTCAATGCGCATAATAACTTATGGGGATCCAACTCAACATATGGTAAGGGTAAAACAGTGGAAAATGTAATAAACTGTACAAATGCCTGCCTACTAAATACAGGATCCAATACACATCTTAACTTCTCCTCTGGTTCTTTTTCCGCCATAGATCTCAGTCTATGTGATCCTAAATTAGCTCCCACATTAACTTGGCGTACTGTTGATGATTTACATGATAGTAATCATTTCCCTATAGTTATATATTCCATTGCCTCTCAAAACCCAAAAATCTCAACCAGGACTTTCTGGCGACTAAACAATGCTGACTGGGAAAGTTGTACATCACAAACAGAAGATGTCCTACATTCTCTTAAGTTTTCCGAAAGCGTTGATGATAATATCGCAACATTCTCAAATCCTATTTTGTCAGCTGCTGAATTACATGTAGGTAAAACTAATATATCCCATCCTAAGAAAAGTGTTCCTTGGTGGAATTCCTCTTGCAAAGACGCTGTACAACAACAAAACATAGCATTAAAACTGTTCCGACAAAACAATACCCCTGAAAACCTCATTAATCTCAAAAAAGCCAGAGCAAAATCTAAATTCATTATCAAACAAAGCAAAAAATCCTCCTGGAAAAACTATGTTTCGTCAATAAGCGAAAGCACAAATCCCAGTCAAGTATGGAAAAAGATCAGAGGTATACAGGGTAACAAAACCAATAATGGAAATCTCCATCTTGTTTCAAATGATACGGTAATAAATAATGACCATGAAATAGCGAAGATCATTGCTGAAAATTTCGAAGCAAAATTCCGAAGTGGGCTACACCCAAACATTGCAAATACTTATACTAATATCTTTTTATCATGCCCAATTCCATCAAATCAAGATATAGACTCACTATAAATCGTGCAAAAATTCCGCTGCTGGTCCTGATGACCTGCCATATATTTTCCTTAAAAAACTTGATTTATTAGGTCAACTCAAACTCCTAGAACTGTTCAACTTAATTTGGACATCTAACATGTTTCCAAGCCTCTGGCGACGATCCATTCTAATTCCCTTGAAAAAACCTAATCAGCTGACAACCTCCCCCAAGTCCTATAGGCCCATTTCATTAACCTGTACAATGTGCAAAGTCGTAGAAAGATTGATATGGTATTTAGATAAATACAACATTTTATCAGAAGACCAATCTGGATTTCGGCGGCACAGGTCAACAATAGACAATTTGATAATGTTGCAAACTCATATCTCCACTGCTCTAAACAAAAAACAACAAACTATACTTGCTACATTTGATATAGAAGGTGCATTCGATACAATACACAGAAATGTCATACTTGAGAAATTATCCCATCACAATATCAATGGAAATATATTCTTTTTTATCAAAAACTTTTTATCGCTTAGATCCTTCAAAGTATCTGTTAATGGTATCCTTTCCTCAACATTCAATCAAACCGACGGATTACCCCAAGACTCTGTACTCACTCCCACACTCTTCAACCTCGTAACAAATGATCTATGTTCTAATTTCTCTGCTCCTATTAGATGCACGATGTATGCACTTAGTATTATATTGCCACGGTTAGTCAGTGTCCACTACCTCCACTATAATTCAATCCGCGGTAAATTCCCTGTCCAACAAGATGAAATTATTGGGACTTTCTCTATCCCCAACAAAATCCAAAAAGTCATCAATTTTAGTAAGTCTTCAATAAACTCTACCCCTAATATTTTAATCAACAACGTCCCCCTTCAGGTTGTAAATCACTGCAAAATATTGGGTATGATATTTGACTCCCGTCTCAATTGGAAAAAACATATTTTAGATACAAAGAGCGAAGGATACAGACGACTGAACATCATAAAAACCCTTTCTCACTTCCATTGGGGCGCTGACGAAACTTCTCTCTTAAAAATATACAGATCCCTTATTCGATCTAAATTAGACTATGGCTGCTTCGTATATATATATATATATATATATATATATATATATATATATATATATATATATATATATATATATATATATATATATATATATATATATATATATATATCTGCATCTAAATCACATATCAATGTCTTGAACTCGGTACACAATACAGCTCTTCGCCTGTGTCTGGGGGTGTTTAGCTCTAGCCCGGTAGAAAGTCTCTACTGGGAAGCAAATGAACCTCCTCTATGGATAAGATGTCAACATTTATTACTTAACTATATTATCTCGGTATCTTCCAATCCCCTTAACCCAGTATACAGCTTGTTTACCAATGATAGCTTACAGAATATCTCAACATCCTCAACAATAAGACCCTTACCTTCACTACTAAAAACAATGCCAATCAAAATTGATATTTCTCAAACATTTCCTCTACCTCTTCTCTTAATGCCCCCATGGACGAAAAACATTCCTCATATCAACACATCTCTCACAACTCTGAATAAAAATGAAACACCAAATGATCTAATTAAAAAAACTTTTCTGGATATAATATACCGAAATGAATACGATTTAGTACTATATACTGATGCCTCGAAAAATGAAACAGGAGTCGGTTGTGCCGTAACAACATTAGATTCTCCAATCTTCTCTTCCACAATATCATCAACTTGTACTGTACATACTGGCGAATAGTATACTTCAGGCCTTCAAACATATTTCCGCTCGTAATAAAAATGTCTGCATATGTACAGACTCACTTGCCTCTATACACTCCATGAAAGATATATACAGTGACCATCCTCTTGTACAGAATATCCATGACTCCTACCAACTCTCCTTTTCCCAAAATATAACAGTTACCATTCTATGGACACCATCTCACATTGGTATAATGGGAAACGAACTAGCTGATCAACTAGCTAAAAGGGCCAGTCATCAAGCATAAGATCAAATCCCTATGGCAAATTCATTATAACTCCATCCCGACAAATTTGCAAAAAATTCAACCCTCATTAAGCCACCCTTACTATATTGGAGCTTCAAATCTCTCAAGACAAGACCTAGCGGTGCTGAGAAGACTAAGAATCGGTCACACTAGATTCACTCATGGCTACCTTATGTCATCCAACATTCGGCCATTCTGTTCAACCTGTAACTGCGTCTACACAGTTGAACACATTATTCTAGAATGCCAACAGTACACAGCTAGAAGACAACAGCTCAACCTCAAAGGAAGTCTCCAAGAGATACTCGGAAATCCAGATAATGTCCCCTCCGTTCTCCAGTTCCTGAAAGATGTACAGCTATACCACAAAATATAGTATATTTACTGTATACTTTTACTGTACCTGTGCGAGTGGCCTTTGTAGCCGAGCACGTTAATTGCAATAAAAAAAATCAATCAGCCTTCAAATTGAGTGAATGAAAAGACGAGTACTCAGTGTGTATTTATTATTAAAAATCCAGCTAAGCGCTTTCGGCCATTAGGCCATTCTCAGAGCTGTCCTATAAAATGATATCTTTGTAAAATTTAAACAATTTAAAAAAGTTTAACTTACGTCATAAAAAATCCTATAACAGGTGTCAAAAAACATCCAGTCAATCAAAATGAAGCAATGGTCGCGTTCATCACAACAAAGTTGATCTGGTAGCGATTTTCAGAGTGATCCATCAGTTGGTAATTTTGCTGAACGTCCTAAAACAACCATTGATATATATGTCAAATGTCAATGAATACGATAACACAAAAGACAAATAAAAACTCAATTTTATTGATTTTATTTGATATATGACAATAATTATTTAGTAATTTTAATTTAGTTTAATAGTTATTACCAGTGTTTTGTGAGCTTAGTCATCGAAAATTGCTTAGTATTCCGTGGTCATCGACAACTAAAAATTAGTCTGGTGTGTAAATACGTTTCTGTTTCTGAAAATATGGATCATATTCAAGCAGCTATTGTAATTGCTGAAGAAGATGCTCTAGATGTATGTCTAATAGTAGGCCGCGCAGTAGATCTTCTTCAACCCATAGAACAGCGTGAAGTTTTGGAAGAAGGACGTGATCGGGAACCCCGTATGAGAAATAAGTCCTTTTTTGAAAACACAACCGCCTAACCATATAACCACTGTATAAACTCTATAAAATGCTATAACTACCTTGACATTCTATTAGCACTTCACTTATTTTTCTTTTGCTAGTCTCTGAGAACTTTGGCCCTTGATTTTCTAAACCTGCAAAATATACCACACAAAAATTCACATCTAAAAATGAAATAGGCGTGACTTCAAACTAAAAAATAGGCCCATTTAAAATGTACTTAATCACAATAAATTGAACTCGCCACTTTGAAGCATACTATGAAGACTACAATTTCCTGAGGCACTATACAATTGATTATTAAAATCATAAGTAACTTCCAATTGTTCATTCATTTTCACTCAAATATCTCCAAATAATAATATATATAATATATTATGTTTATTAACATGACATTTACCATAAATGATAAATGACAGTTAATGCATCATTAATCAGTAGCGAGTAGCGTATTCTAATTCTTATTGAAGAAATGGCGACTGATACCACAGCGCTCAATCTGATCAATTGACAAAACACGCGTTCAGCAGGAAATTGATGATCGCTTCGGTAGCGCTACGTTGTGATGAACGCGACCAATGATGTTGATGATGATTGTTTCAATGAATTGATTAAAAAACATGAAAATACCGTTTTAAGAGGGTGTACAAGTACATTTTACATCATGAAATGTCCCATTCAGAAGTGTAAACTAAATTATATCCGATGACAAGTTTGACGTTAGTAGGCGGTGGCTAATAAGCCAGCGTCCAGTAAAACAACAAGTGTATAACAATACAACGTGTTTGTGTGATGAACATTGAATCAAATGTATGTTTAAAAAGATGAAAAAATTCATATAGTGAATTGAAAATTGAAGGAAAATTTATGTTTTACTTTTATTTTAAATTTAAAAATGAAGTTAAAGATGTGATAAAAATTAAAAAAGAAATTAAAAATCCCCATTCAAATTCTCAAATTTCATCTACCTTAGATGAATAGGAAACAACCCTCCACCCTTGATTGTCTATAGAAAAGTGACTTAGGGGTTGGATCCGTTCCCCAGCCAGTCAGGAGACAAGCGCAGTAAACCTGTATGTGTAAAATGCTAGATAACATAAAATAAACACTTGGTCGTAAATACATTCATGGAGGGGTTTACATAATCTAGTGACGAAGGTGGAAAGTACGCTGGCAAGGTGTACCCAACAGCTGATGGCCAAGAGAAGATCGGAAGTCGAGGATTAAATGTTCCGAGTGTGCCCAAACCGTATGCAACATGCACAGGAGAGAAGTAAACAAGTTTTCCTGTATCGACTGCCAAGACGGTGCTCAGTGAGTTGTGAATAATGAGTTCGCAGTGCAAGAAAACTTTTTTTGTATTAGCTATTTTATTTATAATGTTGTTTTGAGTTGGTATTTGTTTCTGTGACATATTTTCTGCTAAAATAAATTTTATAACATTTAATTCGTGATTTTATTTTGTAAATGAAGTATCTACATCAATTTATACTTCATAATCGGAAAAACTAATCTGGGGTAACTTGGTTCTAATGTTGATCACGCGAGGGTTAAAGGTTTCGGAAATAACTTCAATTTTTCCAATTTTTTTGTGGGTATATTGCCTCTAATTTTTGCTGCATTTATTGTACTAAGAAGTAAGTATCCAAATATTAAATGAAATAATTTTATAGTAACATTAGCACATTAGAGAGCAGTCGATTAGAATTGTGTCTACCTGTTTTTTATTTAATGGTTCCTAATTAGTTTATAGTTCCAAATTTAAGTAGCACTTTCAGAGCATTATAATCCTAGTTTAATCATAGATCAGAACATTATTTTAATATATTATTCCTAGAAAAATTTCTTTAGAAAGCTATGCACTGTTTAGAATATTAATATAAACCTATATTAGAAAGGCACCTCAAATTTAAATTATTTTTAGCATCAAAGTGCTTCTTAAAGCTACATTTATTTTAGTCTTTCCTAAATAACAGTACCTATGGTTGATGTTACCTCTTTTTCTCAATGATTTATTCGACATTTTAAATTCATGAAATAAGAAACCCTTCTGGAAGAGATATGAATACTCCAATGAAACCTACTGGAAGCCGATTCTTTTAAATACAGTGAACTACATTAACAATCTGAACGACTAAAAAGACAGTTTTGTCTAAGACAAAGAAGAAGGCACCTATTCTTGGCCTTTTGGTTTCTACAAAGTATTTCCTTGTCATATTTTAATCCCAATTCAATGAAGAAAAGAACCTAAGATACTTACTAACATACAACTACATTATTTTCTTTTCGTTTTTATATATATAATATGTAAAAAGTTTAAATTACATATTTTTTATAATGTTTTAAATGAAACTTACTGGTTCTAGTTAATTTCACAATATATTGAAAAGATTTTAAAAATTCTAAGATAATTGACAATTGTTTCGATATTACATAAATATCATCGTCAGAATGACAAAAGTTGCATTTCATTTGAAGCCTATCTTGGTTAGACCAAGAAGTGACCTACCTAGTGATTGACTTAATATATTTTAATAGAAAAACTAACTCTTCAAGGAAATTAGAAGACACTTAAAAAACCCACAATATCAAGTTGTCAATGAACAGATAAATCTAGGGAGTTCTCTACTTTAAACTGTCTTCTTAAGTGATAATTGTAAAGATCAGCAGATATAGTTTTCCTGATTTTCTATATTATTGCACAGTTGTACTGATCTTAATTGGAAAAAAGATATCCAGGATATCTCCATAGGGCTAATAATATCTAAGCTTTAATATTTGTAACATTACATCTTCTTTTTTCTATTAAAATATATTAAGTCAATCACTAGGTAGGTCACTTCTTGGTCTAACCAAGATAGGCTTCAAATGAAATGCAACTTTTGTCATTCTGACGATGATATTTAGGTAATATCGATACAATTGTCAATTATCTTAGAATTTTTAAAATATTTTCAATATATTGTGGAATTAACTAGAAAGAGTAAGTTTCATTTAAAACAGTAAAATTAGTAGATTCCACGAAGTAAGGGTCGAGACAGTTATATATTTTATAATCTTATTTCCTTTCATTAATATTTTTTTAGATCACAAAATGGCCCCAACAACAATCCTAGCTACAATTTTTTTAAATATAGAGAAGAATGATAACCCACGTCAATATCCATGACAACACCGGCAACTGTATATCTCAAGTTTATGCTCCTAACTTTGAGTGTAGTTCCAGAAATAAGAAGTGTTCATTTTTCCAGAAACAGAGCTTCGATAAACTTACAGAAAATGTAGTGGATTACATTGCTGGATTTGTCATAAGAGTGGTTATGAAAAGACTATCGTGTGAGGTTACTTGGATCATCAGGGTATGAAGATGAACCATGTTTCAAATTAATTTACAGGAAATCTAGAGGCGGCCTATTATTTCATTCTCAAAGTGTAATAAAACTTATTGAGAACAGTTCAGTGCTGCCTAAAATTGATACGGAAACTTCCACCAAGAGATATAATCATTATGTTAATGAAAGAAACAGAATGCTTTCTTTTAAATGACAATCTTTTTTTTGATTTTGATTATGATTATGCACCCTATGAAATCAACCAAAAAACTAAATTAGAAAAAAGTATTCAAAACTAATATTAGATAAAAATCAATAAAAACCTTACCTATACAATCTTTGGTATTTTCCCATTTTAAATAAATGTATTAGAATTAGAATCAAGTTTATATTGTAATATATTCAGTAAGTTGCTTTGAAATATCAATATACGTATTTTTTCCTCAATACAAGTTTTATCTTTGATTATTCCGGATCCCTACTACACAGTTAATAGAATGCAAAGAAAAGAGAATATGGACATATTTCTATGTAATTTATGTAGCTAAAGTATCTAAAACATTGTATTATATATCCAGTAGATAGCAAGCACCCCTACTATCAATCTTAATTATTCAGAGCTATTTCAAAATCCATCAACCAAATAATGTTTACATCACATCCTAATTGAACAGTACCTTCAGAAGTTACTTCTGATTTTTCAAATTTTATGAATACGAGGATGTATTGATTTCTAGTTAGCCTAGACCAGTTCCATGCATTAACAAAATATTGCGTTGCCATAGCAACGAACAATAACTTATTAGAAGTGTCAGTGTAAAGTTTGACGTCAAAAACGTAAACCAGAGTTATTGGACTGTAAGCTTCAAAAGAGGTAAATTTTCCATTGAAGATGATGACCGATCGGCAATGCCAGTTTATGTGTCAGTCCCGAAAATATCGATGCAGTTCATGACATGATTTTATCAGACCGTCGAATTGGGCTAAAACGGATATCTGAAGCACTAAATATTTCATACGAACGCGTTCATCATATAGTTCACGACAATTTGGACATGAGAAAAATTGCTGCAAAATGGATCCCCAAATATTTGAATGTTTAACAAAAGCGTACAAGGGTAGAAGCATCGCGTTCGATCTGTGCTCGATTTGAAAATGATGTAGACTTCTTAAACCGAACTGTTACTATGGATGAGACTTGGGTACATTTCTACGATCCAGAAACAAAGCAACAATCGATGGAATGGCGACACTCTGGTTCTCCAAGACCTAAGAAGTTTCGTGTCCAAAAATCTGCTGGAAAAGTTCTTGCTTCAGTTTTTTGGGATTGCCATGGAGTAATCTTGATTGATTTTTTGGATAAGGGTAGAACAATAACTGGAGATTACTATTCGACATTCTGACCACTCTATGGGAAAAAAATAACGAGAAAAGACGCGGTGAGCTATCCAAAGGTGTTTTGTTATTGCAGGACAACGACCCCGAACACAAAACTTATGTTGCCGTGCAAAAAATTCGTGATTTAGGGTTTGAATTACTAGAACGCCCCCCTTATTTAAAAGGTCGTAAATTTTCTTCCAATTAGTAGGTAATAAAAGCTGTGGAGGTCTGGTTTGCAGAGCAAGAAGAAACATTTTTTTGTCTAGAGATGTTGCAGGCTCGCTGTAATAAATGTATCCAATTAAGAGGAGAATATGTTGAGTAATAAAATATTTTGACATAGAAATTTTGTTTGGTTCTATAGTAGGCTAAGAATTTTTCAATATATCCTCCTAGTTGTATTTTCGAATACCACAGATTGAGCAGCTTCGAAATTACCTTAACATGTGGTGCTAGAAGTCAAAATTAAAATTTTTACATACAAATCTAATATGTATTCTAAACCACAGCTATGGTTTATTTTCTTGAAAAAAGCGGTTGATTTAGTAAACACAACAATGCTACTGAGCTTCGTTTAAAATTACTTTATAAAAAACTGTTAGTTTTTTGCAAAACCACCACAAAATTAAGGAACAATAAAAAAAGCAGCCTATCTTTATCGATCAGATGCTCGTCATATATTATCAGTGTGCTCTTCTTTAAATCTATCAATAGTTTCAATGTTTTGATATGTTCATTGTCAGCAACGTAGTATTTTTTGGTAAATTCAATGTAGTTAACGTAAATTGTCATTTGATGGCGACTTGCATGCCAGTCATTTTAGTAAATATTTTCCATGGGGGCTAGAAATCCATTTTGTTTTCATATATCCTGGCTTCAAACTGAATGTATGTTTTTTTAAAAACCTATCATGAACCATTATCGTAAGTAAGGTAAACAGTGTTCCTTTTTTTTCAAAATTAATATATTTGGTGATATTAAGTTGGAAATAATTGATATTATCTGTTAGATGTACATATATCTCAGAGATATAAGAGTATAGAAAAAAGCATCACATCATTATTGATTATACTTTTATCGAAAAGCATGAAAGAGCACGATCATAAAAGTCCACAAAACGTTTATTTTTCGAAAAGGACTTTTTACTGGACTAAAAGTTCCAAATTCATTTAATTTTTTCTATAATCGGACCAAAGGATTTGTGAATGCAGCAGAACTCACCAGAAAGGAACAGTATCCTGCCAAGACGAAGCCGTTTGCGACCTCTACGAAACGTGATTTGAGAATACTCAAACTTATCAATATACAAAAAAGTAATGATTTCAGATAATGCGGGCGTACCATTTCCACAGGCGCATATTTCCAAAGAAAAATAGTAAAAAAAAGAAACTGGAATCATTAGCAAGAAGTACTGAACATTCTAATTATTATCACTACACCAACACTCACAATTACACTGTATGACGCGCGTTTCGAGCATGTAATAGTCTTCAGAGGCCGAATGTAAACTGTTTAGTTATCTTAACTTGGCTATCGAAACACGCGTCAGATTGTGAATGTTGGTGTAGTGGTAGAAAATACAGTGTATATAGCAGGAAGGTAAAACAACATGATTTTGAAGCTCTCCACATCACGGCATGTTAAATCAAATGGTTTGCGTAAAATGGTGCATAACTTCAAACATCACATAATTCTAAGAGAAACAGGAGAATATCTGATAAAAAAAGCGTACCGACTGTTAGGAAGAACAATGGAGCCATTATGTTATCCACTCAAAAAAGCCTAAGAAAATATATTATGGAAAGTAGATAATATAGAAGAAGACTTCAATGTATTAATTAATCAAAGAGGATCCAAATCTGATCGACTACCAATATTTTAACATTGAAAAATGTTAAATTCAAAAATATTTTCTTTGGTCTTTATAAAATTTTCATTTTTTGTGTATGTAGGAAGTAAAAAATCGATATCCTAGTTAATTAATACTTTCATAAAATTGTATTATTTGTAATTTTCACACATTTTGTTTTGTTTCAGCATACATTGAAAGCATCCCATTATGCGGTGATAAAGGTAACAATTATGACGACTCAAGTGGAAGGTCAAGTATGGGGAGATATATACGTTGAAACGCAGTTTGAAAATTTAAAAATTCCCGTTCATTTTAAAATAGCACATGGAAAATTGGAGATCGGTCCGGATAAGCTTAGTTTTGATCAGTGCTTTCCGGTTAGTATATCATTTACATTTTAAGGAATCTTTCAAAAATATTTATCAAATTTTAATTTTTTTAGGGCAAGTTGTGTACTCATCCAGTACGGATACATTCGACATTTATTGAACCTATGATTATAGAAGATATTTTGTCATTGCCACCGGATAAAAGGATTTCAAATAAACACACAGGACACATTCTTGCTAGGACCTCTAAAATAGTAGGACATATGTTCCTTAATCCCGAATTAGAATGCCAAACAGAATGTTACACAGGTCTGCAATCCGACACAACAGGTAGGAATTGAAACGTTATAGTTAAATGTTTACTATATCATTGGTATTGTCAATATCACAGCAACTATTTGAGAAGACCGAGGGGTGAAATTTAAAATATTTTATTTGAACTGTTTGCTCATATCTGTCACACTCCTTGATCTAATGACTTATAAATATTTTCTATTGATTCAGGAAGAATTGCTCTATCTTCCAAGATACAGAATCTTTTTTCCCCATGTTTCTGTATCTCTTTTATTTTTGAGAAATATTTTTTTTAAGTTCAGATATGATTGTTCTGTATACCAAAAAATTTTTACTATTTGCATTTTGCAACATAAAGACCTCTAGGTCGACCTTAATTTTTTTACCCCAGTTTTTCATTGTCTTCACTTTGATGCTCAGTATCTTCGTTAAATCCTATGAACCCTTCCAATATTCTTCCTCATAGATATATCTCTATTATTTTTTTTTTATTTATTTAGTGTCTCGACGTCTGATAGTCATTGACACATTTACTTTACAACTGTAATACATCCATATAACTTTACATTAAATGAAACAATTGAATGTCTTTAAGAAAACAATCACTGAGGTACTATTGTCCGGACAGATGATGGCATTGTCTTGCTGTGACATGGTGAGGGCAGTCTTATCAAGATGTGTTTCACCGTAAGAAAGGTATTATGATAGTGGACACAGTATGGTCGTTGCTTATCAGATTCCATTAAGTATCCATGCATTGCACGAGTGTGTTCAATTCTCAATCTTTTAAAAACGAGTTTTTCTTCCCTCTTGACTAATGGCAATATGCTGGAATTAGGTGTTCGTTGAACTTCTGACAATTTGCTCGTGGAGGTGCTTAACATACTTGCCCATTTATTTCTGATGGTCTTTTTAAAGAAAGTTTTAATATCACTGTAGAGCTGAATACGTTGTTTGGGTAACTCTGACGATGCCGCAGCGGACTTATCAGCAGTTTCATTTCCGGTAATACCAACATGTGAGGGGATCCAGATAAGGAAGACGTGAATTCCTTTCAAGTGAAGGCATTGGATGCTTTCTTGGATTTGTTGGGCTAAATAATTTTTGGAGTAGATGCCCCTTATTGAGAGGATGGATGACAGACAATCGATGCATATTGCAACTTTTTTATGGGTGTCCTCAATACATTTGACAGCCGACAGTATACTGAAAAATTCGCCTGTATGTACACTACAATAGGGAGGGAGTTGATGTGTGATAATTGACTAATTTGTAGTAGTAGTGGAGCAGCCTACTCCATTCTCCTGCTTAGATGCGTCGGTGTATAAAATTTCAACAGGATTTCACAGATCTATCAGTTCTAGGAAGGCTTGGTGAATAAAAGAGCTCGATACTTCATGTTTATTGTATTTACTTAAAGTTGTGTTCGTTGGCCGTTTGTTTGAGGTCTATATTTTCGAGTAAAGGTTGTAAAAGGTGTTGTATTGTATGATAGCTAGTTACGGTGTTCTGGATTTCGGTTTGGTTTGAGTTTATTATATGATATACTGGATTTGTAGGGTTAGATGACTCCTGTACTGAGTATGACAGTAGAAGCTGGTGTCTATGGAGATATAGGGGTATTTAATTCGCCTCATATCAGAGTGATCTGCTTGCATTAGCATACACAATACTGCCATTCTAGTTTTGGTCGGATTAAAGCTCTGTAAATGTTTAGTAGTTGTTGTTAATCAGCTCCCCATGTGCGATGTGATAGTGTCTTGATCAGATTTATGCATTTTAAACAATTACCCTTGACATCGTCTATGTGGTGCTTCCACGTGAGTTTACTATCGAAGGTTATTCCCAGAAATTTATAGTGGTCTACTACATCTAAACTTGTCTCGTTCAGTTTAATATCAGGCGGCATTTGTTCGTTCCGTTTCCTGCTGAATTTGATGACTTTCGATTTTGTTGGAGAGAAATTGAATCATACTGTAACAGCCCAGTCAGAGATTTTGTCTACGGCATTTTGGAGTAATGTTGATGTGGTTAATGAGGATTTACCGGGACAGTACACGAAAAGATCGTCGGCATAAATAGAATATTTTATTGGGGGTCTAACAGAGGAGCATACGTCATTTAAGACTAAAATGAATAGGGTTGGGCTTAATACCGAGCCTTGGAGGACCTCATTTTCAAGGTTAAATGGTTTGGAAAAATGACCGTTGACGGATACTTTGGAAGATCGATTACTCAGAAAATTTGTTAAAAAGGTTAGGATATTACCATCTAGATTTTTTTTTAATTTATTGGTAATAGCGGGTCTCCAGACTTTATCAAACGCACTTTGTATATCAATTGTCACTGCTACCACTTCTTGTTTCTTTGCAAAAGTATTGGAAATCTCTGCATACATAGATACCAAACTATCAGTCATACATCTTTGGGACCGGAAACCAGATTGGGCTGGATTCAGCAGTTTATTAGTTTCAAGGTACCAGAGTAGCCGTTTGTTCACCATTTTTTCTAAGAGCTTACATCTCGTGCAGGTTAATGAAATAGGTAAAGGATTCTGGTTTTTTGAAGTCGGCATACTTTTTCATAAATGGTAGTATAACAGACTCCCCATATTTTTGGGAAATTTATGGTTGGTCCATATTTTATTATACAGTTCCAGTAGTTTGTTTAGACTGAATGTAGAAAGGTGTTTTAGGAAGGTGAAAGGGACTCCATCTGGTCCGGCAGCAGAGTTTTTGGAAAGAGTAATTGCTTGTGTGAGTTCTTGGAATATGAAAGGGGCATTGAGTGAGTTGGAATGTAAAGTATCTGGGGGACATTTAACTAGGGGAGTTTGAGGTGTGCTCATATTCTTCGATTTTTCTTGAAGGGAGTCTGCTAGGATATTGGCAATGTCTTCGCTGTTGGTAAAAATTGGCCATCTTTAATTATTGCTGGTATAGTGTTTAAAGTACTACGGACCTTGCATTTGTCTTACTTTTTTCCAAACTTCCCCAGGAGTAGTTGCTGGTGTTATGCTGCTCACATAGTTGTTCCAGGATGCCATTTTGCTTTCTTTAATGATACGTTTTGACCTAGCTTTTAATTTCTTGAGGTGTATAAGATCCACTTGAGAACGGGTTTTCCTATTTCTATTTAAAGTCTTGTTACATTCTTTTACTGCTGTTTTGCAGGACTCATTCCACCATGGTACGATTTTTTTGGAGGGATCTATCTCGTACTTTCCAATATACTTAACTGCAGAGGTGATTATACATTTTACGAATTGTATAGTTGTTTCATCTATGTTTTCGTCAATGTCGAGTGTGTCAGTTAATGATTCAGTAAATAACTTGAACATATTCCAATCTGCGTATTTTGTTTTCCATTTCGTCAAGGTATTTGGTGGTTTGATCGTGTTGTTGGTGTAGAAAGTGATCGCTATCATATAGACTCTCTAGTGCTCGCCAGTTCGTTAAGGATGCTGTTCTGGGGTCGCTGAAACAGATCTATAGCTGAAAAAATTCCTGATGCTATGCTGAAGTGGGTGTTGCTGCTAGTATTTAGTAGACATAAACTGGTATTATTGTTCAATATGTTTTCTATTGTTTTACCTCTACCGAAGGTGCGTTCTGAGCCCCACATTACGTTGTGAGCATTGAAATCGCCAACAAGAATGAACGGCTTGGGTAATTGTGAAGTGAGATCTCCAATATAGGATTCTCTAAGTCACAATTTGGAGGTATGTAGCTGGTGCATATTTACAGCAACTGCTTCAAGGTTGATGGTGGATTTTTTAATTTAAAATCTTAAATATTTATAATTTTAATAAAATACTTAATTACGTAGATTGGAAGAGAAAAGATCATTAGAAATGAATATTGAAGCCCCCCCCTCCCTTCTCCCACTGGCCCTTTTGAATGTTGTTCTGATAAAATGGCTTATGGATATTTTTGAAGTTTGTTTCTTGGAGACACAGTATATTAGGCTGATATTCAGAAATTAATTGTTGTATTCGTTCAATACGAGGATAAAACCTATCGCAATTCCATTGGATTAAATGGAACATGATTAAAGTAGTAAAAAAAAGAAAAAAAAGTGATTAGATACTATTAAGAGGATTTCTGTGATAATTGGGCTAAGTCAAGATCTTCATCATTACTTTGACCTACTGATGATTGCGTTGTTGCGCTAGAGATGCTCTCCGTGTCGGTTTCTTCGAGGGCTATGCTACCTTTGATTTTTTTCCGCAGGCGAGAAAATCTATTTTTAATTGATCGATCTTTTAGATGGGGATATATATCTTGCATATTAGTTAGGAGGCCTTCCATATCGTTCGTGAATTTTAGAGCTTCTGCATAGGGGTTAGCATTATTGTATGTGTTTTTAATGAAAGCGATGAAATTTTCCGCGGACATGACATAGTTTTCAGGGTTGTCATGATGGTTATTGTTTCCTCAGATATGATTTCTGAGTAGTTTCTTTCTTTAGCTTTTTCCTTGCAGATCTACTGGGTTTGATGGCATCGGTGGTATTATTAGGATGTGGCATAATAGATGATTCACTTAAAATTACCGGAGATACATATCCAGAAACATCGTTATCGGTGGGTTTTGTATCTGAATGAACTCTCTTCAATGCTGTTTGAAGTACCGGTAATTTATTTTCTTGGTCATTCACTTTGGTGCTTGTGTCTATTTGGCAAGGAGGTTTGGGAAGAACTATGTGTGGGCGGGTTTGGACAGTTTGTTGCAATATGACCTGTTTCTTTGTATATGAAGCATTCCATTCGGTCAGTGGAAAAAAATATTCGGTGATCGTTGTTGTCGAAGTGGATTGCTGTAGATGTTTACAGTTCAAAATTGTCATATGGTGGGAAAACAAAAACTTGTCATCTGAAGCTGAGAATATGACTATACTCATCTCCAGGGATGCCGTCCTTTAGAAAAGAGATGGGAGAGGCTAGATTTAGTCCTAGATTTTTAAGAGCGATTTCAGCTAGATCATGTGGAATGCATGGACTAATATTAGAAATTAATATTCGTTTGGTCGGTGAAATGAGTCTGTGGATGTTGAAGGTTTTGTTTCCTATAGATATGATAGAGTGGGATTTAACAATAAGATCAAATAATTCAGTTTTGAAAAGGTATATGCATATTCTACTATTAGAAATTCGGGATGCAAATATAATGTTCTTGGCACCAATGATGTCACCTATGGCTTTAACTCAGTCAAACAATTTTAGGTTTTCTTCCAATTGCTTGATCCTTTTTGGGAAATGCAGGTTTGGGAACCGATTTAACTACTGATGAATACGAAGTGCTAGGAGAAGGATTTTGAGTACCACTGTTTTCTTGAGACATTTTGTTTTTGGATGCGATTTGAGTTTTATCTTGATTGGTGCTGCTTTCGTAGTCAAAAGCGGCACCCTGTATATTATCATTATTATTTGCCATTAATTTGTTGAAGGTAGACCAGCAAACCAGTTTCCATTATCTTGAAAAACTGGTTGCTCATCAATTCCGATACTGAATATACTAAATGCGTCTCTTGTCCACAAGAAACAGCTATTTTAGTACTATTAACAAGTATCGCAAAAAGTGTTATTATACACAACGGGAACTAATCACTTTTAAGTTTTACTTATTTACAAATATTCGACAGCCTATGCACAGCGACGTTAACTCGTCGAGTTCACAAGCTCGAGTCCTGTATTATTTTGTTCTGTGTTTGATATATTAATAAACACCTTCTACTTTGCACAACTTTTGTAGATTTTTGTTATTAAAAAAGTAAACATCAAATGGAAACATGATTTATATCATCATTATTTTTTTATTTCAGCTCAATGGTTACGGATATGCTCGCTCTCTAAATATATCTCCGATTTAGATTCACATTTAGTTAATTTATTTTATACCAGATATTTAAATTTAACTTCGAATGGTACAAGAAAATGGCAAAATATAACATTACGTTTAGATACATCTGAAGTGAGAGGTCACATCTTTAAATCCAGGGTAAAAATGAGTTGGCCGAGCTTGATAGCGGATCAAAATGGCGAAAATAAATCTGTTGTTAATTTTCCACTTACCCAAGTAGGAAATGTCACTTTCCATAATCTCACCATTCGAAATCCAGCCAGTTATAATTTGATAGTGCAGTTAGTTTTTGACAGAGACTATCCTGCTTTTGAAACATTATACACTGCCCTACCACCGAATCTCATGGTAAAAAATCTTCATGATCGTTACTACTCTCGAGGTTTTTTCCTTTTGAATGAAACGAAGAGGGAACAAGTAGATTTTTTCAGGCAAATGTTGGGAGTTACTGCTCATAAAGATAGTTTACCCATTTTATTAGTTCCGGGAGAGACATATACGGTTCCCATTGGATTCAAAGCTGATGATAATGATTTTCATTCGGCGATTTTGTTGCTAAGAAACAATCTTACGATTTTGGAAGCAGTGAGATTAAATGCGAGAAGTGCACAACCTCTTTTCAAGTTTGGTAATCGTAGACCCGGGTCGGTGCAACCTCTGACTTTCGAAATGACAGACAGGCATTTCCGAGATTGTGAAAAGCTGAACGTAGTCGATCCAAATTTCACCGTTAAAAGAACATTCACAGCAAGAAATATCGGAGAAGTAACTTTGTATATTCATTCTTTTCACATAAATGATTATAATTGCGAAGGATATGGCTTCAAAGTGATGGATTGCGAACCTTTTGCGCTTCACCCTAACCAAACTAAAAAAATAGATATAGCTTTCACTCCAGATTTAACTTTATCGAAAATTTCTAGAACGCTGATTTTGAAGACCAGTTTAAATATTCCTGTGAATTATACATTGTACACGACGATACCACCCGTATATTTGGGACTGTGTTCGGAGATTATATCCAGACCTACATGGGAGACCTACTTGAGTTATTTGACAGTAGCTTCCATGACTATCCTTCTTGTTATTATTTTATTTATAGCGGCTATAGATGCCGAAAGGATACGAAGACAGGCGATAGGATCGTTTATTCTGCCCAGTAGTTCTACTGTTCAACCTGTGTTAGATTTAAGGATGGTAGGACAACAAACTAGGGAAGAAATTCAAACGCAGAAGCCTGCGTCAGTTAAAGAAGAGAAGAAAAGCGAAAATATAGAAAAGAATGTTTGTAAAGTGGAATCTGTAGAGATTAAACCGAAAGTCGAAATGGAAAGATATACAGTGCTTGTTCCTACTACAGGGAAAGCAAAAAAGAAGCTCGGTAAAAGGAACAGTAATGAACCAGCTCTACTGGAAAATCACTGTATGCAGGTGACCGAAAAAGTTGAAAAGAAGAAAGAAAAACATATGGAGGTGAAACAAAAAGCAAAGGAGAATAAAGAGGACAAAGGGATTGGGAAAGTAGAAGAGAAAGAGAAGAAACATGTACAAAATATAGTTAAGGAAAAAGAGGTAAGTTGAAGAGGGTTAACAGGCTTTATTTAATCTAACTATTTTTAGGTAAAGAAATCTCAATTTCATAACAAAAAACATACCAAAAATATAGTAGTACCTGCATATGAAGAGGAGACTTCGTCGAGCGCGACCGAAAGTAATGGTAGCCTCAATGAAGACCCCGAAAAAGAAAATAACCAAAGAAATACTACAAGAGTTTGCTCAAAAACAACAACAACAATAAAAAAAGAGGGGGATATGTCGAAAAACAACAACAGCAATCACATCGTTGAAGGCAATTCTAACAATACCAACGACTTTAAATGCGTTAATTTTAATCACAGTAATCATCACAATAAAATCAAACATCAAAAACCAGCTTCGAAAATCACGAAAACTTATGAAAAAGTCATCAAAGAGAGTAAAGACTGTGATAATACACAAAAGACCAATGAACAGAACCAAATTCAAACGAATAACAAACACCATAGTCATCCAAGAGACAGAAATGATAAGAAAAGGGAAAGGGGTTTGAAGGATCGTCGAGAAAAAGGTAAAAGTAAATATTATTTTGTACTGTAAATTTTGTTGCCTAATAAGTTTGTTATATATATATATATATATATATATATATATATATATATAAAAATGAATATAATTTCATAAAATACGAGGTGCTATATGAAATATAAATTTCGATTTTCTACTACACCTGTTTTAGTCGAAATTTCAATAATTTCGACTTATTGGCCTGACCGTTCTTCGAAGGGCAAAACAACTACATTCCTGGCTAATACCACGCAGAATATTGAATTACATCCCCTTCGAAAACCGTGACGTCGATCGGCCATTTTGCCGATACGGACATCTGTGGTGATTCGCAACTGATAGCGGAAGAGCATAGTACACTTACGCGTTTCGACCTTCTTGGGTCTCTTCAAGAGTGCCGTAATGCCTTCCAGTTCAGAATCTCTAATCCGAACTGAAGATTACACCCTCCGACAACCTCTCTTGGTTCGTGTAGTTACACAAGCGAGAAGTAGTCAGTTGGCGCCATCTTCACTTTCAGTCGGAGGGTGTAATCTTCAGTTCGGATTAGAGATTCTGAACTGGAAGGCATTACGGCACTCTTGAAGAGACCCAAGAAGGTCGAAACGCGTAAGTGTACTATGCTCTTCCGCTATCAGTTGCGAATCACCACAGATGTCCGTATCGGCAAAATGGCCGATCGACGTCACGGTTTTCGAAGGGGATGTAATTCAATATTCTGCGTGGTATTAGCCAGGAATGTAGTTGTTTTGCCCTTCGAAGAACGGTCAGGCCAATAAGTCGAAATTATTGAAATTTCGACTAAAACAGGTGTAGTAGAAAATCGAAATTTATATTTCATATAGCACCTCGTATTTTATGAAATTATATTCATTTTTATTTAATACGACTAATACGGTCGCATTTATCTGAGGTGTTGGTTCGCAACTGAAAGTGAAGATGGCGCCAACTGACTACTTCTCGCTTGTGTAACTACACGAACCAAGAGAGGTTGTCGGAGGGTGTAATCTTCAGTTCGGATTAGAGATTCTGAACTGGAAGGCATTACGGCACTCTTGAAGAGACCCAAGAAGGTCGAAACGCGTAAGTGTACTATGCTCTTCCGCTATCAGTTGCGAATCACCACAGATGTCCGTATCGGCAAAATGGCCGATCGACGTCACGGTTTTCGAAGGGGATGTAATTCAATATTCTGCGTGGTATTAGCCAGGAATGTAGTTGTTTTGCCCTTCGAAGAACGGTCAGGCCAATAAGTCGAAATTATTGAAATTTCGACTAAAACAGGTGTAGTAGAAAATCGAAATTTATATTTCATATATATATATATATATATATATATATATATATATATATATATATATAAATTTTAACAGTTTGAAAGCTTTAATTCAGTAAAAAATGAGATACATTTGACTTGTAGATTTAATTGTTCAAGAAAATTGTTAAAATTGTTAAAATCAAAATAATAAACCTACATTTCCATATATTGTCATGTGAAAAATTTCGTTCGACACCTAGTCCGGGAATTAGAATATTCAGGAAAACAGAACTTATAAGACATGTTCAAGTGTATTATGGGATTGCTAATTTGGAGGAATTTAGGAGTTGTAAGAAAGTTGAAATAATATTAACTTGTAGTTGGACAATTATTGACGGCAGCACTTAGAATGAACTGTTTGAGATTTGCAAATGTAGATCTGATATTTAGAGATCGAAAGATAGTATAAGACGAGACTAGCGTTACCTTGTTGCATTTTTTTTCAAAATAAGTTATTTGGTTGCGGATCAATTTTCTGAAAATATGGGTTATATGTCTCATGTACCAAAAGATGAGATTTTTGAACTAATGATTTATTTTCATTATTGTAGGTTTTCATAAGAAATCTATGGACAAAAATAAACAAAACCAGAACCTCACAGAACCCTTACAAAAACAAAAATCTCCATGTTTTAACGTCCCGCTTCCTACGCCAATCACATCGACAGTCTGGGGTGAAAGTCGAGCCAAGTTTAGCGATGTCGTATCTCGGAGCGAATCGAGTTCAACATCTTCCAGTAATCGCGTCCAAAATCACAATACAACAAAATCAGTAGTTACCAAACCAACTATGTACGTGGAGCCATACAAACAAACCACGCCTACGGAACTAGGTCCGATCGGTTCTAGACGTACTGACAGACGATCATCCAACGAGAATAACCGCAGATCGATCATAGATGGATTCAATCACGATAGCTTTTTAAATACCGAAATTACTAACAGTTATTTTTCCGATGAACCAAGATTGAATAACGTTGTTAGAGAAAACGGTTTTATAGGAGATTTGAATGGTTGGAGTCAACAAGGCTTTGGTAATGGTCTAGATGCAGGGATCAATGTTCCTCAGGGTATGTTATAAGAACTTTTTAGCAAAAACATTCAACTAAAGATAGACTACCTAAGATTCAAGCGTGATCAAAAATACGGTAAACAATTCATGAGGTTGTCACATTGCCCTAAATAACAATGGTTTATAACATTTGCATCAAAGCTGCAAAAATAAAGAAATAATAAGGTGATTTATTTAAATGTATATACCAATGCAATAATTTTTACCTTGAAGTATAAAATAATCCATTTGTGCCTGTTTACATGGACAAAATAATCATAAAAGGCCCTGATTAGTGCAGATATGTTAATTCTGAAGCCGCCTTCTATTGAATGCATATATTGATACGTTTCAATTTTGTCGTTGTGCAAATTTAGTTACAGAAACATTAAAAAATAATTCTTCGTTCTAATTAACATTATTTTGACTTTAAATGTATATTAGCAAATCCAGTGTCATCTATTTTCAGAAATTATTTATCATATCGTGCAACTATAAACAAACGTCAAAGTATTTATTTTGTCCCCGTGGTGTTACTTCGAACGCACTACCCCTGATACATATCTTTGTAACGCGTCTATGTGTATGTTGATCTTTGGCGTATAACTATCGCAACGTTATATCACGAGGTTTGTAGTTTGTCAGTGGACAGGCATTGTTCGTTGGGTATTGAATGGTGTAAGCTGTTGAAATTTTATATCACATGTACGGATGAAATAATTAAATATTTCACCTTATATTAAGGGATGACCGACGTGTGAAACGTATTTCCGGGGTATCGCTGAAAATTTTTTCGAGTTGGAGATTATAGACCCGTGGAAAACCAATTTTTTTGGGAACAGAGATTTCAACGCGATAGGTGTTTTTTTTCATGGTGTAATTCCAGTCAGATGTTAATTTGAATACAAAAACGTCAGAGGGGAAACATCAGTTAAGTAGGCCTTAATTACCACACCTAGGGTGATAACAGCCCTATATTAGGACCCGATCTGGCCAATTGGTAAGAAATATTTCAGTTTTTTTGTATAGAGTTGAATATTCTAGTTTATAGCTAGGTACTTAGCTCTTAGTTATTTTCTTCATATAAGTTGGTATTTTTTTTGCTAAATGTAAAAAAAGGATAGTTAATATATTAAGCTCAAATAGCGTGATAATTTTTTTTTGATCAAATATGTAATATAGCAGTTCATTTGTTAACTTTTGCCAGAAATATTAAGTAATATTAATATTAATCGATTAACCTTTATAATTAATAGAAGTCTTACTCGTACGAGGTTATGAGATATTTTGGTTTAGGGTTCATTAATGGGTATTACTCGTATAGGGTATATGATTGTCAGAGAAAGTTAATCGATTAGGGGGGGGGGGGGTAAAGTTTGGATTGATATTTCATTTTGAGCATTGAGACTTTCAGGAAGTACGTAGACTATTAACATATTTCTCGTTTTAGAGTTTTCTTCTTCCTTCTCTTCGCTTCTTTCTCATCGTTTTTTCTCTTTTCTTTTCTTTCCTGGTTTTGAGCTTTAGTTATCATTTTAAATAACTCCAACGTGGGATACCGTATGGGACAACGTTGAGTTATATCAACTCATATGGGAGAAGATTTGTATTTTTAACAGGGACTTGAGGAGTACGATATGGATTCGTACAGCTTTCTACAGGAATAGGAGTTGGTAGCCACCGTTAGCAGTCATCGAACAACACATTGTGGATTTCACGCAAGTTTTACACTTTGATTTGTTTATGTAAAGTACATTTCGCCTACAATATCAGTCGGTGTATGTTGTAGATCATTGATTTGTGCGTTACTGTAAGCATCTTGTGGTAGTCAGTTTATGACCATACTTATGTTGATCACTATGATCAACATATAATATTAGATTATAGCTGTCATATCATTTACAATTTGCGAATGTGGATTGGTGATAACTACACCCATTGTAAGGTTATGTAAACGTTACTGTGGCTATTCAATTTCAATATTTTGAGTTATTTGAGTTGGTGGTAGTAAGCATATGAGCTCAAGTATACAGTTTTCTCATTTTTATCAGATAATTGAGTACTCGTTTGAGAAATTTCATTTGTTTGTAAATACTGGTTTGTACATATTTATACCCAACGAACAATCCAGGCTGTAACGCAGGATTTCAATTGGGGAGAATTATTGGATTTACTTGGGGGGAATTATTAGATTTTTCTAGCGGGGTTATATAGGATTTTAATAGAGGAATTTATAGGACTTTAAGGTGCCATTGGGTACTTGAGGGTACAGCCTGTCATAACACTTTCGTACAAATTGTGGTACTCAGGGACTGAGTTACTACTGGGGAGGGATACATTGGTTTTAAAGGTACGGGATATATATTTTTGCTTGGGATATTTGTAAATATATTTTTTTGTATATTATTCATTCGAGGGGGGAATATCACTTACCTATGAAAAATTGTAGTTAGCATTTATGGGATTTTAGGACACTTGGGGAAATTTCTTGTAAATTTTTGTAATTTTATGATACACTTGTACGTAGTAGTGGTACTATCTTGACTTTGTAAGATTTACTTGACAAAACTAAGTCATTTATTAAACTTAAACTTGGGTAAGTGACATCTGTCTTTTATTTCTCCACCTATTTGGTAGTCTTAGGGTGGGAAAACTTGTGTTAGTAGTTGTCAGGAGGCAATATTGCCTGACGAACTTTTACATTTTATTTAATCTTCGAACAACGGACCCCCCCGTCTTCGTAAGAGTTAGAGGCAACGCCTAAAAGCGCAAATATGCACCTAGTTTGAGGTTGAAGAATAACAGTAGGTGGCAATATTATTATATGTTAGTAAAAAACGTGCCAATCTTACAATACTCTCGTAAAGAAACCGTACGGTGCTCTCATTCATTATTTGCCGACCGTATTGCCAATTCTGTTTACCAACCAAAGAAAATATTGATATGGAGCCTAGTGCAGCGTTGCCAAAGCGGTGTAAAATGACTATCTCCTCAAACCTAACTATTGATCGCCTTTTCTATGGATTTATGAATGACTCGGTTCGTCTATTCTTTAGTTGAATGTTTTTACTTTGACATGATGATAACATGAAAACATTGTATATTTTTATCTTGCACTCACGTCAAATCATGCTACTGTAAGAGTAATGTAGTTTTCATTCCAGACATAAAATATTTTCAAAGATAGATGTAGCTTACATATTCTTTAAGAAAGGGAATTAATAACATTTTACAGTTTATTATCTTACTGAACAATTGCAAACGCTTCTCGGACTTCACTAACTCGTCAGTTGTATTAAATAAATCAAAACGCACAAAATTTAAATAAAACCAAAATTTTTTCGATAGCTGAACCCTTGCATACTTTTTTAATTATCACGTCACCTCCTAAATACATCAATAATTTCATCCCTAATCTTTTTAGATACATTTTTTTAATAACATGTCGCACTTAGATAACCGTGAGTGAACAGTTACATCTACCAATAATTGTACCAGCATAATTAAAGTATTAATTAGTATCATGTTTGCTTCTCTCATCTTTTGTATATATATATATATATATATATATATATATATATATATATATATATATCTTGATTTTCTGTCTATTTTAATGAATAACGTGTTTTTTATAGAAATACTTCTGGCGTTTCAGCCTAACTTTGGCCTATATCTTGAAACATGGGTAATTCATAATTTCTCAATAAATTTATATTGAACAATGAAATAAAACAATATAATTTGTTTAAAACTTTCAATTTAAACTGGTTGACGCCATTCACTAACACAGTACCTTTGTCAAAACTAATGTTAACAAAGGTATTGAAAGAAATTACCTAGAAATTCATTCACTACAAACATTCCTAAGCTATCTTCTAGGTAAAAAGGTTTAATAAAGGAGATTGATTGATATCTATTTGGTCGTTAAGAAGATTACCTGAATATTTATTTTTGTTAATCTTAAGGGCCTCTAATAAATTTAAACTAAATGATTTAGCGACTACATGGAGAAATTCAAAATTTGGGTCGAAAATGTGTTCTTCTAATAAATGATTTGAATAGTTAGAGTCTAATTTTTTGGTGTCATAGCTACGTTTGTGTTCCGAAATTCTGGTTTTAAAATTTCTAAAAGTTCTACCGATATAAATTTTATCACAGTTGTCATTACCACATTTTAAGTTATAAACTTCTGATTTGTTTAATTTTGAAGATTTAGATTTATTATTTTTAATGAGTTTGGATAAATTGTAATCAGTTTTAAAGGAAATATTCATGTCTAATTTAATTTTTAAGGATGGTGCTCCAAAGTATGTTAAGCTTTTAAATTGTTTATTATTATTTTTATCAGAAGGGAATACTTGTTCTAAAGTCTGTTTTTTTATCTTTTTATTTATGATATTGTCAATTAAATTTGGATCGTAATTATTATTAACTACTATTTGTTTTATGATATTTAATTCTTTGTTATAATTATTAGTATTTAATGGGATTGTTAAGAACCTGTGTATCATACTATTGAAAGCTGCTAGTTTATGACTGAATGGGTGGACCGAACTATTATGAATTGTAATATCTGTATGCGATGTTTTATGATAGAAAGATCATGTTAATTATTTATATTTGAAATTACAAGGTCTAAAAAGTTTATAGACTTATTTTGTTCAAGCTCTACAGTAAATTTGATATTATTATGAATTGAGTTTATGTAAGTAATGAAGCTCTCTAATTGTCTATTTGTGCCGATGAAGCTAGCTAAAATGTCGTCCACATATCGGTGCCAGTAAATAAATTTTTTACTATGGGGGTGTTCATGACTTATTTTTTCTATATTATCCATGAAAATTTCTGCTAGTAGGGGGCTGAGTAGGTTGCCCATAATCAAACCGTCTTTACTGCTATAAACCTCTCCATTGAAATGAAAATAATTTTGATTCAAACACACTTTTAATAAAGTAATGATATCAGAGTGAATTATAGGATTAACATTATTGTATGTGAGCAAGTTATCAACAAGAGTTATAGTTTCTTTAGGAGGTATACTAGGGAATAGATTTGTTACATCGAACGATATGAATTTAGAATTATGGGGTAGTATTATATCTTGAATATTATTAATTAATTCCGTGGAGTTTTCAACTTAAAATCGAGGTTTGAATGTACTGGCACCGATATGTGGACGACATTTTAGCTAGCTTCATCGGTACAAATAGACAATTAGAGAGCTTCATTACTTACATAAACTCAATTCACAATAATATCAAATTTACCGTAGAGCTTGAACAAAATAAGTCTATAAACTTTTTAGACCTTACAATTTCAAATATAAATAATAAACATGATTCTTCTATATTTCATAAACCATCACATACAGATATTACAATTCATAATAGTTCGGTCCACCCATTCAGTCATAAACTAGCAGCTTTCAATAGTATGATACACAGACTCTTAACAGTCCCATTAAATAATAATTATTATAACAAAGAATTAAATATCATAAAACAAATAGCAGTTAATAATATTTACGATCCAAATTTAATTGACAATATCATAAATAAAAAGATACAAAAACAGACTTTAGAACAAGTATTCCCTTCAGATAAAAATAAGAATAAACAATTTAAAAGCTTAACATACTTTGGAGCACCATTCTTAAAAAGTAAATCATTTTTAGAAACTTTAGACATGAATATTTCCTTTAAAACTGATTACAATTTATCCAAACTCATTAAAAATAATAAATCTAAATCTTCAAAATTAAACAAATCAGAGTTTATAAATTAAAATGTGGTAATGACAACTGTGATAAAATTTATATCAGTAGAACTTTTAGAAATTTTAAAACTAGTATTTCGGAACACAAACGTAGCTATAACAACAAAAAATTAGACTCTAACTATTCAAATCATTTATTAGAAAACCAACACATTTTCGACACAAATTTTGAAATTCTCCATGTACTCGGTAAATCATTTAGTTTAAATTTATTAGAGGCCCTTGAGATTAACAAAAATAAATATTCAGGTAATCTTCTTAACGACCAAATAGATATCAATCACTCTTCTTTATTAAACCATTTTACCTAGAAGATAGCTTAGGAATGTTTGTAATGAATGAATTTCCAGGTAATTTCTTTCAATACCTTTGTTAACATTAGTAAATAGAATTCTGTATTTATGCACTGTATATATTAAAACATTTTTATATTACACCTTCATTCGTTTTGACAAAGCTACTGTGTTAGTGAAACGCGTCAAACAGTTTAAATTGAACATTAGTTCAAATAAATGAAGTTTTAAACAAATTATATTGTTTTATTTCATCGTTCAGTATGGATCTTCATCAAGTAAAAGCCTCATCTATTCAAATTTATATTGCTTAAAGTCCATCAAAAACAAAGGTAACTATAATTTTACCATCTAAAACTCAACATTATCATCTCAGGCTGAAATCTTGTCATGTCCAGTATGTTAAGACCAATAATGAATTGAATTTTTTCATTTTTTTTCTATGCTTTCTCTAGAGGAATATACTGACAGTGAAATAGGTAAATATATAAGATGCTATATTTTTTGAAAATAATTAATACCGTATATAATTTAAGTTCAAAAATCGAAACAGTATTATTTCAAGAGAACAGTATCATGTTGATCTGTACAATCAATAAAATTAAGCAATGTAGTTATAACTTTTTTTCTAGATCCATGGAGACCAAATTTATTAAACACAAGTTCCTATTGGGATAGCTTTACTCCCCTACTGAGTGATAATTCGGCGTTGTTAGAAAATACTACAGTTATTGGTAGTACTTCGTTGCGATCACAAAATACCGCTCCACCGGCGACGAACGTGTATTTATGGGGTTCGTCATCAGTATGGCAACCTTGGTCTCCTGAAAGTACCATAACACCGAGTACGCCTACAAGGACACCTCCAGGATTTGATGAATTGGTGCATCGAAAACAAGATGAAGTAAGATAATTGGGATATTATATGGTTCCTTTTTTTTGGCCTCTACAGTTCTCCCAAGTGATTCTGCTGCATAAAATGTGATCTAAAAATAACCGAATTTTTTAGTTATATAATGAAACAAACATGGTATTATATCTTAAATCTAATATTTAAAATATGATTCATTCATTTCAATGCCACGATTGGAATGATCAATAGAGCATTTTAAACCGGGAATGTTCTTTAGCACATGTATAACAGCTGTTAGTTTGGCTGGAACATAATCGTAAAAATCTCATTTCATTGCAGTTTTCAGTTTTGGAATCAGAAAATAATCTCATTGGTCTGTCAAGCGATTTTTTTATCTTCATTTAATTAATGTGGAACAAAACGAGCATAGACTTTTATTTTACACAATCTTTAGTTAATATTGTGTACAGTAAGATGTATTAAATTTTTTTTGTCAGCATTCCTGAGTGATTATTTCACATACTTTCTTCACTAACTCGGCTCAATATGATGCTTCTGGTTGTCCTTAACTTGGATCACCATTTAAATCGTGTTAAATGAGTACAATAATCACCATCAAGTTTCAGAAAATGTTTGACAGAGTTTAAAACAAAATATAATATTCCGTTATTAAAACGTACGTAATATTGTCAATGGATTAACACGAATTTCACTGCATTTGAAAGAAAAAGAATGCATTTTTATAATGCTACCAACGTTTAATACTTGGTGCTATGTGTTCTGTGATTTATGTTGAAAGTTTTGCTATGTGTTCTGTGATTTATGTTGAAAGTTTTATTATTTTTAGATCACACATTGTAGTTAGAATCTGTGTGAAATATTTATAAAAGATACTATTTGATTTTACCCATATCACGAAAAAGACAAGAAAATCAACTTTCGTTGCCTGTCTACAGCAAATTTTTCTAAATATTTTTTCATTTTCAGCCACCACAACAGTCTTTAAGGGATAGTTACAGTCCTTTTAACAGTTCGCCGTTGTGGAATCAGCAACAAACAAAGCCATGGAAATACTCACAGGAGCCATAAAAAGCTAGATTTTTGGATTCGTGTGTTCGATTTGTTGGGCCTTTTGCACTTATTCCATATTTATTTGGAATTTACTGATTGTGTTTTTGTAAGACTGCATGTAATATAATGAAATACTCATTTGTGTAGGAATCGTTTCATCCTACTCTGTATATTTTTCTCTTTTTGATTTTCTTAGAAATCTTTCAATTTTTAAACAAATTGATGTTGGAAATGCCTTTTTTGACTTAAATAACTGACTTCGCGCGGTTTTCTATAAACGAAGATCCCTCAATAAATGTTATGAGCAAATTACTCCAAATTGTCTCATTTTGACCCTATCTACATTATCTGTTAAAGAGGTGAATAAATCTTTTTTACCATGCAAATATTATTTAAGGAAACTATAGTTCTGTGGTACTAAGGCAGAACCCGATTTGGTAAGAAATCAGATTTATTAAAGTTCGTGGTATCGCTGAAATTGAGATTTTATTTAGATTAATGCAGCAAGTTCGTTTAAGTGTTTCACAAGAAATACACTTCTCTCTTGTGACAGTACAGTGCCAAATTCTCTTAGATAAGGAAAACATTTAAGTTAGTTTGACATATCTTGTTTTGCTTTCCTCAGTTTTATCAAGCAAATTGACATATCGCTTACAATGACTCCAATCGGTGCTTGCCTTCTTCATTTCATCGTTCTTACTGGACTTATTGCCTTTTCCACTATTTTTTGTACAGATCATTTTGAGAAAAAAGGGGAGTAGTATGGTATACACAGGGTGTTTTCAAATGACACTTACAACGTTTGCATGTAGATACCTCTCGTAAAATTGGACAAGATGATATAGGGATTGAAGGGTCCAACCCATTTACTTTTCGAAATACAGGGTGTTAAAGTTATGAAAAATATAATGTTTTAATTTGATAAC
Organism: Galeruca laticollis; assembly: GCA_963921935.1. Classification (NCBI taxonomy): domain Eukaryota; kingdom Metazoa; phylum Arthropoda; class Insecta; order Coleoptera; family Chrysomelidae; genus Galeruca; species Galeruca laticollis. Next base: position 163,165,584 of record OY998178.1, on the reverse strand, counting down.
TTTAAAATGGATGAATATATTGATCTGACATTTGGCAGGTTGTTTTTAAATGTAAAAGGGCATATTTTGATGGAAAAACATGTTTCAATTCTTGATCCAGTGGTGTACATTTAGAAGAATATGTCACCTTTCCCCTCCCATTTTTTACGCCACTGGCATTTGAAGCTATTTTTATTTGATTTTATATTCCTCAATAGTTTTCACGTGAAAAACGCATAACCTTTACATATCAAAAAATTTGTAGTGTTCAAGATATTTAATGTTTTTATGAAGTCTGCAAGATCACTTTTTAATAAATAGCAGTAAGTAAAACTCAAAATCAGTACTACAGCATATAAAAAATATTTTTCTTGAATGTTTTTTAATAACTACCAAACTACTAATGGTTAGAATATGTAACAGGAACTAATTTGTGAAACAGCAATGCATATAAAACATTGAGACAGGATTGTTGAAAATACTTTTCCAAACTTGTGATTTTATTAACAAAAGAATTAATGACAATAAAAAATAAGATAATTACCAAGTTAAATAATATTCCATTCAAACATAATATTTAACTAAGCAGCCAACAAATTACAAAATATGTTCAAAATTTTGTCCATTCACATTTACACATAATCTGCAACGTTTTCTCATTAAAAATCGCATACCTTGGAACTACTGGCGATTGCCGTAAATAATTTCTGTAGCTGCATGGATTCTTGCTATCAGTTCCTCCTCCGTTTCTACTATTGTATCGTAGACTAGGGACTTCATGTAACCCCACAGAAAGAAATCGATTGGATTTAAATCCGGTGACCTCGCAGGCCACATATTGGGTTCACCTCGGCCTATCCAGTTGTTTCCGTATTGTTGGGTTATCAGTTGTCTGGCCGCTAGAGAATAATGTACAGATGCCCCATCGTGCCGAAACTATACATTTCCATATTCGACCTAATATTTAATGGTACAACGTCGTTTAATAAATCAGGCAGGGTTTCTCTCTCTCTCTCTCTCTCTCTCTCTCTCTCTCTCTCTCTCTCTACAATAAATATTACCATTGAGTTTATTAGGTAATAAATATGGATGCACTATACAATCTCCAAGAATGCCTGCCCATACGTTAAGCGTGAATTTTTCCTGATATCCACGTTGTCGAATAACATATGGATTTTCGTCATCCCATACGTGGCTATTCCTTGAATTAAAAATTCCTTCACGTGTGAATTTGACTTCATTAGTAAATATAACAAATTGCGTAAAATTCCTATTTTCTAAACATTTTTGGGTGTACCAATTGGCAAACTCCACTCTTTGAGGACAATCTGTTGGTTTTAGGGCCTGAACTTGGGTATACTTATGAGGATACAACTGCTGTTCATTTAAAATATTCCACACAGTTGAGTTACTTACATTTAAAGATTGGCCACTGGTGCGAGTGCTTAAATCGGGTCTATTTTCAATACGGTCTAGAACAGCCTCCTCTAATTGCACAGTTCGTTTTCTACCGCTACCTTGTAATTTTGAATTGAATTTTCCAAATTCTCGCAATCTTCTGTCAATTTGAGAAAATGTTGTGTGACATGGAAATCTAGGTCGATTTGGATATATTTCTCTATACAAGCGCTCGGAACGTCTACCATTCTTTCTGGCTTCCCCGTATATTAGTTGCATATCAGCCATTTCTTCAAAATTATAATCCATCATAACAAAAAGTGTGAATTTAATTACAAATAATTCATTTTCGTTTTGACGTTAAACAAAATGACATTTACCATTTCATTATTGACATCCATAGCCTACTATATGGAGGAGGTACTGATAGCAATAATCCATGCAGTTACAGCAATTATTTCCGGCAATCGCCAGTCTTTCCAAGGTATGCGATTTTCAATGAGAAAACGTTGCAGATTATGTGTAAATGTAAATGGACAAAATTTTGAACATATTTTGTAATTTGTTGGCTGCTTAGTTAAAAATTATGTTTGAATGGGATATTGTTTAACTTTGTAATTATCTTATTTTTTATTGTCATTAATTCTTTTGTTAATAAAATCACAAGTTTGGAAAAGTATTTTCAACAATCATCTCTCGATGTTTTATATGCATTGCTGTTTCACAAATTAGTTCCTGTTACATATTCTAACCATTAGTAGTTTGGTAGTTATTAAAAAACATTCAAGAAAAATATTTTTTTTTATTTTTTTATTAAAAAGTGATCTTGCAGACTTCATAAAAACATTAAATATCTTGAAAACTATTGAGGAATACAAAATCAAATAAAAATAGCTTCAAATGCCAGTGGCGTAAAAATGGGAGGGGAAAGGTGACATATTCTTCCAAATGTACCCCACTGGATCAAGAATTCAAACATGTTTTTCCATCAAAATATGCCCTTTTACATTTAAAAACAACCTGCCAAATATCAGATCAATATATTCATCCATTTTAAAGTTATCAAATTAAAACATTATATTTTTCATAACTCTAACACCTTGTATTTCGAAAAGTAAATGGGTTGGACCCCTCAATCCCTATATCATCTTGTCCAATTTTACGAGAGTTATCTACATGCAAACGTTGTAAGTGTCATTTGAAAACACCCTGTACATACCCTATGGAATCACTACCAGACAGTACGTGACATATCATTAGATGTGAACAATAATTACATAAAAAATCTATTTTAATTCCAGATTTAAATAAAAACGTTGACACCCAGAATAAATTAGTGGAAGTAGGTCTTTTTTCTTTAGGGAATTGATTGGAAATTGTCCATAACATTTCGTTAATAAGGGTGTCCGCAGTTTGCTCTGATTAAATCGTCTCAAGTCAAAAACACGGAAATTTTCATCATCAAGTCAAGTTTTGAATTGGATTAGACTGAAAGTTTTCTCATACCTGATCCATTTCATATCAAGCCAGTTCACTTTTCTACCCTCTGTGTCAGTATTCCTTCGTGTCAAATATTGAGTAATTTCATTTTTGCCTCTTACAGTCCGCACGACTTGAAACCACATTCAAGGTGCGTGTGTCCTGACAAGAGGAACTTCTGATCAATACAATTAACATGACGGCTCTTGCTGAGAAAATATCAAAACATATTGTCCATATTGATATTTATATTTTGGCCGCCATATTTATGTGAGTATGTAACGACATAGGTACCACTTTCTGGGAGACTGAAGTTTTTTCAAAACACAAGAAACAATCTCTTCAGACCCTCTTTTTCCGATTGCTTGGTGCCACATGCAGCAGCCTGTGGTTAAGTTGTATGTTGAAAGGAGGCGTTTGTAAAAAGAAAGGTTAGTCGTCAGTGAAGGCGTGCCTAAACCTTGCTGCAAGTCAAATACCAAAACCCTCGATGTTGGATTTTCTTTTGCTTGCTTCTTATCCGCATCTTTCATTTTGTATGCTGTCTACCATATCCTTGTGCTGGTTACGTTATGGTCAACTGGTTTTTTCATTTGGATCAGTGCTTTGCTTGATTTTCAATACAAGAGAGTCACATGTTTTGTATGTGGTTGTTTCAATGAGCAACCCATTGACATAAACACATCTCGAAATAAGTCATAGGAAGCAGCATCTAGACATTCCACTTTATATTCATTATACAGCATTCTTATACTTAGGCGGCTCTGTAAATACTTTTTCTGTGAGTCTCTTCGTGCATAATTACTTTCTTATTTTGGGTGCTTCTCTATGTGCTATAACATAGCTTTCCGTTCTTCGATCTTTTTGTTTTTCGGCACATGCAGACGTCTTTCATCTTTCAGAGATGTAATGGGCACAGAAGACTGTTTCAATTTTGCTACCAAATAATCCACTTTGAACTTTGTGTGTGTACAAGCCTCAGACCGTCACAAAGATGAATAGTGCTCACCAAAACAACAAACAATAATTATTAAGATTAAAGTCGCACATCCGCACTGTACTAGAACACGAAAAAGACTTACTTGGCAAACTGTCAAGTCAAACATACTGGGATTCAGAATTGTTCCGCTGTTAACCGATGACGCCAGAACTTGATATGTCTTATATATCAGGTATTGCCATCGACCAATTGCAAGATGAGGAACACATTGGAATCATATTTTATTATTCTACAATTTGTAAGAGCTTCAGATACTTATCGGGTTTTGACATAATATTCTTGGCCACTAAATGTATATATTGGCATTAAAAATGAAAAATCGATATTTTATGACATATGACATATTTTATATTAATGTAAACATCAATGAATCTAGCGTCACCTGTCGGAAACTCGCTAATTCTAAATATTTCAAGCCTAAAATTATGATTATTGTTAGACTTCGTTGAGTGTCCCCAGGCTATTAAGGTGTACATCAGAATTAAGCAGTATGATAGTTCTGATCTGGTGATAGCTCCAGGTTGTATTTTCGGCAGATGATTCCAGCTAGTTCACATATTTATACAACAAAATAGTTTGTATTATTACCACCTCTGCCAACTACGTTGTGTCGAGAAATGTAACTAACATAATCTGTTTAAAACAACTCTAAACTTTTTGTTTGCCACTAATATAACAAAAATTTGGCTATTTTTCTAATGGAATTTGATTGATTTGCACTATTACCCGCATTTATCTATTCTAAGTAATCTAAGATGTTGCAACAAAGTTTGTTGAAAGTAGTAAATAACGTCATCTGAACAAAATAAGTCGAACTTTCGGTTTGGTTCAGTCGTTAACGCAGAGTAAGAGAATACTTAATGTCGAATGGCCTTTAGCAAAGCCATGTTGCTGATGAGAGATAAGGTTATCATTGAACATAAACTCAAAATCGCTTCAGTGTGCATATCAATTAAAACCTTGACTATATATTAAGAATATTCATTTAATTTCATAACTTATAAACATAAATAACTAAATGTAATATTATACAAATATAGTTTCGGTTTGACTTTCAATAGTACAGTAAATGCGGGGTTTTTGCTAAGAAAAATAAACACCCGGCCCGATTGACCTGAAATTTGGAGGGTTACTATAAAATACCATAAAAAGCAAAGTTGATATAGTGTCGTAGTGCTCTTCAGCCCAGGGGGTGGAAACCACCCCTTCTCAGGGGTGGAAAATGAAATGTTGAAAATAACTTCGGAAATCGATAGAGGGGTTAATTTTAAGCAAAAAGTTCCATATAAACATTTTTCGTAAGTCAATATTTACTGAGTTATTCTTGGTTGAAAATGCTCGTTTTTATGAAAAAAATCACGTTTTTTAACAGTTTTTCTTGTATAAGTCAACAATTTGACATGCTACGAAAAAACATGTCGGAACTAAAATAAAGCTTACAAAAAAAGGAAAAGATTGAGAGGTTTATCAATGACATAGGTGCAATTATTACCGAGATACGGCGGCTAGAAAAAAAATATTTTTTTAGACACTAAATTACATGCATTTAACGTAAAATAAATGAAAAAGTTGAAGTTTTCAAAGAAAGTATACCGTTTATTTTTCAAAGTACTTCAAAAAATCTTTAAAATTAATCCAATTTGACGTCATTAGCATAAAAATTAACGAAGTTCTGATGAAAATAAAATCGAATTTTCACTTTTTCTGAAAAAAAATCAGCTTCTGAATTTTTTGATAAAAATAAAATAAAAAAATCCTTCTGCAATTTACTTTATTTATGTGTTAACTATGTGTTCTGCAAGTTTAAGCAATTTAGAGTACATATTTTTGAAAATAGAAATGTTAAAATGAAAAAAAAATTCAAATTTTAAGAAAAAATTGATATTTTTGAAAATAACTTACAAAATATTGAAGATACAAAAAATATTCAAAAGAGGAAAGAAAATGTAGCCTATTTTTTACAGAATATTTTGGTTTTTTTTTCATTTCTGTACGATAAAAATTGACAGAGTTATGGCTAGTAGAAGTTTTCTCTTGAGGGAAATAGTCACGTGCCTGAAGCCTCTTAACCTCAAAAATCTTGAAAACTACTCGTTAAAAAATATTTAAATTTACAGAGCTTATAGCTTTTAAAATATCCTTTAAAATGAGACTTGGATCATTATAATAGCTTTAAAATTTCATAATAATACAGTAAATTATTTAAAATTAACAGTTATTATTGCGATAACCTCAAAACGTGTAACACGTAAAGCAAGGGTGAATCTCAAGAAATACAACAATGCAATAACTTAAGCTATCAAAAAGTTAAAATAAATAATATTTAGTTGTCTTATGTGTATAAAATTATTTCAATAACTGAAAAACTATTATTTTCTATACATTTAATTAGGGGTCGTTTTTAAGGGTTGAAAGAGTGAAACTATTGTTTAATTTTAACTCACAACATACAAATATATTTATTATACGTATTTAAATTGATTTAGATCGATGTAATATATGTTTTTATGGTTTTTCTATTTTTTTAGCATAAGGGGTGGTTTTCACCCCCTAAAAATAAAAAGCGCACCTCAAGAGCATATCAACTTTGATCTAGAGGGTAAAAATAACTTATTTCCAAATTTTTATCAAAATCGGAGAGGGTGTAAAGAATTCGGAGGTTATACCTTATTTTTCTCCCAATTTACTGTACTACAAAGAGTCGATTTGAAATACGAAGCACTGTGAATTCCCGTGAAAAAGTGATAACAAAAACCATTATCAGAGTTAAACAAAAAAAAACTGGTCTTTTGACAAATAAAATGTACTTCTCAAAACTAGAAGTAATCGTATAAGTGTAAATAAAATCAGACAGTATGTTCAAACGCAAATGAATCCATCAACCACTCCAGTGGCGTACCCAATTAATGTTCAAAATTCAAAAAATCCGCAGATGCAATATATAACAACAACATCCAACCAAATGACAACTCTGGCTCCATTGTATGGATTCAATAAAAAAGAACAGCTATTGCAACATCCTTACCAAATGTATCAACAACAAGAAACTCCAATTCAACCAAACAAAACAATCACCAAAATACAGCAAGTAGCGCTATCAAAACATAATTATCCTCCATTTAGCGCAACATCTAGCGACAAAGCTGAAATGCTTAGTGACGACGAAGAAAACTCATCAAAACATCCGTGGCAAGAAGCAAGGCCCAAAAAGAAAAGAACTCATCGTCAAAACTCAAGTGAGACGCCATCCAAAATTGCAACTTCTATCTGATATCAATCCCTTTCTAACGAAAACCCTCAAGAAAAAAAAATGAGACAGTAAATGCAAACTCTGAAAATTGAGATAATACTCCTAAAGAACTAAAACCTCCTCCAATATAATATATTTATTCAGTCAGCGACTATAAAGCAATGCTCATGGAGCTGACAACTGTAACTGATCAAAATACGTTCACTACTAACTGTATCAAGTGGCACAATAAAAATTAACCCATTAACTATTGACACTTACAGAAAGCTGATCTGTCATATTCGTGAAGGCAAAAGAATACACCACACATACCAGATTAAGCAAGAAAAGGCCTACAGAGTCGTAATCAGAGGGTTGCAGCCCTCTGTACCATTAGAAGATATTACCACCGATCTGGAAAAAAGGACATGCTGTTAGAAAATAACGGCTTCCATTGTTCTTTGTTGATATTGAGTAACAACAATAAAGAAATTTATAACATAGATAATATTCAATATTGCAAAATAAAAATTGAATCACCAAGAAAGAAAAATATCGTTTAATGTACACGATGCCAGGATTACAACCACTCTAAAACCTACTGCATGAGACCTTTTAAATGTGTGAAGTGCGGCGAATCTCATGATACAAAAACATGTACTAAGAACAGAGACAATGCAGCCAAATGTGTTCTTTGTTAGGGCAACCACCCGGCAAACTATAGAGGATGCACAGTTTACCAAGATCTACTAAAAACAAGAAACAAAACAAAAAACCAATCACAACGGGCTCGTTTCATGGGTATGAATCAACAAAAGAAATCATATCAGAAGGATTAAGGATAACATATATTTTTCTATGATAACGATATTTATCTCAAAAAGTTATAAATATCTTCAAAAATTAAATTTAAATCAACCTCTGTAAGTCGACCAATGGCAGAAGCTCTTGTTGCCAGATTGAAAGAACGTTCTATTGACAAATCGTACTTGACTATCCAAGTTGATTAAGACAAAGTGAAAGTCGACTAGAAGAATTTGACAATTGACATCAATATCCACAACCAACCTCAAACAGATATCATCCTCGCAGTCTTTTTAGTTGTTTGAGTTATATTATTTTATAGTAGAAAGTAGGGATGTACCGGAATTCCGGCGGTACCAGTAAATCCGGACCAGAGGCCGGAACTGCCGTTCCGGCCGAATCGGAGTTGCGATCCGGCCGAAACATTAAAATTTTTGTAAAATAGGTTAAATATATGAAAAAAGCAAGAAAAATATTTTGAACTGTAATAAATTGAAAGTTGAAAATAATTACAGCATATTTTTTAAATAGACGAATGTATTCAACCGCGGTACATATAAAAGAATAAAGATATAAACCAAAAAGTAATATTCATAATTTATTTTATTTAGACTGTGATGAATAAATAAGAGCTTTTCTGCATTTTCAGAACTTAGCCTACACCTATTATCAACATATATGTTACCAATTTCCGAAAATAGTCTCTCTGAATAAACACTAGTTGCTGGACCTGATAAAAAGTTTTTTACTAAATTAATTAGACCAGGAAATGTTCCACCACTCAAATGGGTATGACTTTCTATCAATAACGGGCACTCCATAGTATACTTCAAGTTGATAGAGTCTTTCGAATCACTAGTAGAGGATTCAGGTGTCGAAAGTGGAACAAAGTTATCGTAGCACTTCCGCGGCGTAAAAATTCATAACGCGGAAAATTCATAACTCTGAACGGAATAAATTAAGGAGCTGTGTGTACAAAAAAAGAAAATAATATGCTTTAGATAGATAGAACCACCTGTAAATATCGTTAAGCTGCAGGAATTTGAAATATTTCCATATAAATCCCGATCCGGCTGCCGACCGGAATTCTGGCTTCGGCCGGACCGGCCAAATACTCGATCCGGTACATCCTTAGTAGACAGTGTGCTTCTGTTTGATCGCCTTTTAAAAGACATCTTTAAAATGGATCCAGGTTTCACCGAAGCTAATTTGACAAAACTTCCTCAAGTGGATGGATATGGTGTCTCAGTACACTCTAACTCCCCTAAACAGAAGAAGAATAAGCGATCCAGTACTAAATCGAGTTCGGAATTCTGGGGTAATGCAATTTGTGTATATGTTACATCACATGTTTCCAAATAACTCAACCTACATGGAGAACATTTAATTTTCATTATACATAGATTTTACATTATATTTTCTATTTTGAAAGCATATTCACTGCAGTTTAAAATATATATTTCCAAATTTCTTTGACTACGCGAGAATTACTTTTTCTAATAAGAGGCGCCCGATTAGTAGAGCATTATTTGAAAGAATACGTTTTGACAGTACTTTACGTTTCTCTTTAACGAGTGTTAAAGAAAAAAGATGACTAGTCTACTTATAAAGTTTTCCCTCGTAAAGTGGCGTTATTAGTTGCAAATACTTAGTTCAGACCCAATATATCTTGTGACATTTTCATTGAAATTCATGAAACGAGCCCATTCAGTTTCACAAGGAACAGTCATGTTCAAAACCAACCTCAACCCCAAAACATTCAGACCTACGCACAAGTATTAAACAATAATAGATTGTCCCCTCAGACTACAAGCAACAATTTAGATATAACAAACAAATTGACATACTTTTTAAACGAGTTAAAAAATATGTTTAACCAGCTTATTAGCCTAAAACAGCATGGTACTTACTATGCTGACAACACTAGTAAATAAGTTAAGCAAAAAAATTCAATACAGATTGCAGCATGGAATGCTAATGGGTTTAGTAACCATGTACAGGAAATCATACTATTTATAGAAATAAACAAAATAGATATATTGCTAATATCTGAAAGTCACTCCACAGATAGAACGGTCAACAAAATCCCGTCTTATAATACTTATTTCTTAAATCATCCCAGCACTTATCATCAAAACATCATGTTCTAAAACCATATACAACTAATAACATACAGTGTACAAGTGTTGAACTCAAAATGGACAACAGACCAATAACAATTGTTTCAGAGTATAGTCCACCTCAACACAATATAAGTCATGAAGAATATAATGAACTATTCACTGAATTCAATACGAACTTTCTAATAGCAGGCGATTGGAATGCAAAGCATACCACATGGGGGTCAAGACTAGTCACACCAAAAGGAAGAAACCTATTAAAAAGTATTCAACAAAATCTAATACATATTTTGTCAACAGGTGAGTCAACAGACTTGAATAAAATCCCCGACTTACTAGACTTCGCACTAACCATAGGTATATCTGATGTTTACTGCGATATTGAAACCCACAGATAGAACGGTCAACAAAATCCCGTATTATAATACTTATTTCTCAAATCATCCCAGCACTTATCATCAAAACATCATGTTCTAAAACCATATACAACTAATAACATACAGTGTACAAGTGTTGAACTCAAAATGGACAACAGACCAATAACAATTGTTTCAGAGTATAGTCCACCTCAACACAATATAAGTCATGAAGAATATAATGAACTATTCACTGAATTCAATACGAACTTTCTAATAGCAGGCGATTGGAATGCAAAGCATACCACATGGGGGTCAAGACTAGTCACACCAAAAGGAAGAAACCTATTAAAAAGTATTCAACAAAATCTAATACATATTTTGTCAACAGGTGAGTCAACAGACTTGAATAAAATCCCCGACTTACTAGACTTCGCACTAACAATAGGTATATCTGATGTTTACTGTGATATTGAAACCCATTCTGATTTAAGCTCGGATCACAGTCCTATCATCATAAGTATGAATACCAGACCAATTTGGAAAACAGCACCACTGAGGTTATGAACAACAAAACCGAGTCGTTAAAATTCCAACAAGTTAACGCAAACATTAAATTAGACTGGCAGCTAAAAATTAAACACGAAATTGAAGAAGTAGTTCAGCACATAACTGTGATTCAAGAAGCTGCTTGGAATGCCACACCAACTAACCGCAAAACATTAAATTCTAAACATAACATTCCTCTTCATATAAAATTACTTGTTATTGAAAAGCGTAGAGCACGGCAGAGATGGCAAAATAGTAGAAACACATCTTAATAATCTTACTAGAAACCTTAGTAGAGCTATTCGAGAAAAGAATCCTTTCAGATATACTTATCAAATTTGTCCCCCGACGAGCATTCCTTGTGGAAAGCAACGAAGAAATTGAAAATAACTATGGTAGCTGTTCCACCGATAAGAAAAACGGATGGCACTTGGGCTCGATCTAATACTGAAAAGGCCAACACGTTCGCTGAATTCCTTACTACAGTACTTTCTACCTCGCATGAAATTGATATTGAAGACGATACTATAGAAGCACCATGTCAATTGTAACCTCCATTAAAAATATTTTCCCCTGCTGAAGTACATAAAGAAATAAAATACCTTAAGTCACACAAAGCTCCCAGATTCGACCTCATAGTTGCAGAAGTCTTAAAAAATCTGCCAAGAAAAGCAGTAGTGCTGTTGACTACAATATTTAATAGTATGCCATTTTCCTGGTCAGTGGAAACGCGTGTACATACTAATGATTAATAAGTCTGGAAAACCAGAAACTGAAGCAAGTTCATACCGGCCAATAAGTCTTCTTCCCATAATGTCCAAAGTTTTTGAGCAGCTAATTTTAAACAGGATTAAAGCTGTAATCCCTATTGAAGACCTTATTCCGAACTATCAATTTGGGTTTAGAAAAAAACACTCAACAATTCAGCAGTGTCACAGTAATAGTAAATAAAATTTAAAAAAAAAAGCTTTGAAACTAAGAAAATGTGTACAGCAGTGTTCCTCGACGTTCAACAAGCCTTCAATAGGGAATGGCACAAAGGTCTCCTCTACAAAATCTTCCTCATTTTAAAATCCTATTTAGAAGCCAGGCGCTTTCAAATAAACTATAAAGATGAACTCTCAACTTGCCATCAAATCAAGGTAGTGTCCTGGGACCCTTCTTATTATTGCTATTTATAGCTGATGTACCAATAACTCAAGAGACAGATTTCGCAGATGATACAGCAATATTATCATCATCTGGTACTAATCCTATAAGAGCTTGTAACAAGTTACAAAACCATCTGCAGTCCTTGTTAGAATAGTGTAAAATACAAGTAAATGCAAATAAATCCTGCCAGATTACTTTCACTACAAAAAGAAGTTAACATTAACAATGCTCCCATACCTATAAAGAATGAAGTCAATTGCCTTGGTTTCCACCTGGATCAGAAATTGACGTAGTGCACACACATTAAAACCAAAAGAAAACAATTGGATTTAAAAGTCAAAAATATGTATTGGCTAATTAATAAAAAATCGCAGCTGTCACTAGAATTTACAATTGTTCCGATATTACTAAAAATTATCGTCAGAATATAATGTCGAAACAATAATTCTCAATTTTTTAGAATTTTTATCATTTTTTCAATATAATGCGGAATTATTTAGAAACAGTTTCATTTAAAAAGGTAATACAATTAAGGAAATTGAATTTTAATAACTATCCACCTCCACTCTACTCGTATTATGCACATGTGCATTAACTAAGCAAAGGTTACAAAAGACAATAAAGAAACGTATAAAATAAATTCTTTATTGCTTACTTTTTACATATTAAATTTCATCATTAAACCAATTATATCGGTTTATCGTCAAATAAGTTAACAATAAATTTATCAAAAATTATGTTTAAATAAATCACAAATCTATCAGCTTGCCCCAATAAAAAATTGCACTTTTAAATATTGTAGATCATTGAAAAAATAACTTTATTAAGCAAGCTGACAGACATTTGTACAAATCACGCATTAATTTTATTAGTAGAATATTGACTAGAATCAGATAAGTGGAAAGATTTGCTTCTGAAGTATAACTAAATGAAATCATACTGTAAACTTTCTGAGATGACCTAAATAGCATTGGATTTTCAAAAAAAAAACGAAATACGGTTTCCTTGATATTCAAGTGACAACAAATTAAAAATTTTACAGAACACAAATATGTTCCAGTTTGTTAGATTGTTCTTACCTAAAATGGGAATATAGTTTAAATGAGTTGAATTAAAGTCTATTCAGAAAATGAACATTTTAGTTCAATACCACCACATGTTTACTGTAAAGAAACAACTAAAGATCGAGAAGCCGTAAACATATCTCCCATTGGAATTTAAAGCAAATCACATTTCTGATTCTAAAAATTTATTAGAGAGAGGTTAAATAAGATCTATGTTTTATACATTATGAAAATAAATGTACGTATTTAGTCAACGTTGGTAATGCTACAGTCACTTATATGATACCCAATTATTGTAACTTTCATATTGAGAAAAAACCTAAAAACTAGTTTCCATAAAACTGAGAATCAGACTATTGACAAAAAGAATAATTAAGTAGTGGTTTTTCAGAAGACTATGTCCAAAGTGAATTTTTGGTTGGTACTGTTCAATTATTCTTTTATTTACAAATATAAAGAGAAGAAATATACTCAAACCTTTCATCTGATAAATGTATATGAAGAAAAAACGAATAAGTAATGATTTATTTCATGTATTTAGATAAAAATTAAGTTCAATATTCGAACTGAAAAAAATAAACTATATTCAGGATGTGTTAAAAAAGAAAAATTACTCTTTTTCCATTTTTATTTGAAACAAAGGATGTATATTATGTAATCTTAATAAATTAGTTAACATATTAATTTCTCCATTTTCATGCATCAAGCTATAAACTATACATTAAGTAACTTTTTTAAATGAAACTGTTTCTAAATAATTCCACAATATAATGAAAAAATGATAATTCTAAAAAATTGAACATTGTTTCGACATTACTAATATCATAATATTTAGTCATTTTTGTAATTTTTTCATTATATTGTGGACTTTTTAGAAACAGTTTCATTCAAAAAAGTAGATTTTATACATTAAGTACATACAGTTCCAAACAAATTGATAAATATTTATTAATCAGTTCTAAATTAAGTATCTGCCATTTCTTACACAATTTTTTAATATACAGCAACTTTTATTTGTCACCTAACATTGATTAATACTGAAACTTACTTTCATATTGTATAAACTACATTCTTATTTAGCAAAAAGTTCAGCAACGTTTTTTTATCACAATATAAGGGTAAATCTGCCAAAATAAAAAATTAATAGTAATAATGTAGATGTAAATATACTAAAAATTTTTTTTAAACAGTCCAATTATTTCAAATTTACAAATTAAAACTTAAGGTTGATTCATAAACTTCTCGTTCGCCGTCCGTAGAAGACAATTTTACGTTTCATAAACTTGCCTTTGTGCTCTCAGCCGCTAGGTATTTAAATAAACATAACCCAACATTATTTGGATATTTGGGCGTTTTTTTCTCTTTCAAAATGTATGAAGAATCCGAATATTTTATGTGTCTATGGTATACTAAAATTTAATAAAATGCAGTCACAAAGATCACGAAGATTTAAAACAAGACCGAGAAACATGACTCGAAAAATGGAAATTTTCAATATTATATAGATTTGAAAAATTATTAGACAAAGTAAAATTCAGAATAAGAAGGCATTATAAATCGGATGGTATAAAGTACTTCTCTTCAACACGAGAACAAATAAAAAAATCTTAACCCAATATCCCAGAGAGGTATACAAAACAATCAACATATGATTCATCACGTGACATGTGAAACCAAATTTGATTGGCTCTTGTTATATGCTACGAGAACTCTACGAACGGAGAAAGATAAAATTGGTTTATGTTACGACGGCACGAACGGTAGGCATAACGGCGAACGGCATAGCGACGGCATTTATGAAAGCTCTTACGCATTTCAGTAATTTTAACTGGGAGAGAACGGTGAACGCAAACGTCGACGGCAACGGAAAGCAAAACGTCAAGTTTATGAATCGACCTTTATAGTGAATTTAAATCACAATTTAAAAACAATGGATATACTGTTTTTACATTCATACGATTTTGCAAGTGGTAAAATCTTCACTGGAATGTATAACATTCCCTTCCTATTTAAAAAACCAAGGACGATTTGCCTTTGATGTTAAAACGTAAAATTGAAATTTTGTATTCTCGGCAGTATTTCCATTGATTATGAAATATGTTTTAAATGCACTTTACAAAATATATTTTGCAAATAAAAAAAAATACAATAAGTACTTCGTGGAATAAAAAATGTCGATAGGAGAGGTTAAACACTCCTGTTTTGGAAGACCTTGAATGGAGCTTTTACTATTAAATTTCACATAATGTATGGCAAAAGAGGGCCAATTCACGTTATTCTAGAGATCCAGTCGATGATCTTCCTATCCGATTTTACAACAAACGAATTCTATCTTGCTATTATTTATTCCCTACTGTATCTTTTATATTTCCTCTGAATGGATATTAAATAATAGAGAAAATAAAATGCATCCATGTTGTTATACTCCTTTCAATATTTTGATTAGTAAATAAATCTGTTTTTTATTCTCTTGATATTGACAGTAAACGTTAAACATACTAGTAACACTTTTTTTTCTCAATAGTTCCAACTCTGCCAGAAAATAATTTATTTTGAAATTTAATAATAATAATATCTAAGTGATTGAGCTTTAAAATCAAACCTCTTTCAAAAAACACAAACATTAAGATCAATCTCTTCCTATATTCACAAATAAAGAGATTTATAAAAATGGACAACTGTTTTCAACCAACTTTTTATTTGCTCCATACAACGAAATATGGATTTCCTAGTTAGGCCAAGTTAAAAAAGACAACTGTACAGTTTGATTGAAAGTGCTAAATCTGTGTAAATTCTGGTATTAACTTACATCATTTATCTTTCGTCATTGCAATATAGTTTGTAATGGTTAGAACAGTATATCTAGTTATTTCTATGTACCAGGTAAAACAATAAGCTGATCCTTCAGTTATATATTAGAAATAGTTCGTCATAAAACTTTGAGATTCTTTAATAATTATGTCCAAGAAAAATAAATGGAAATATCTTCACTAGAGAGCTTAATATTTAAAGGAAAGTAAAAACCTATTTTTTATAAAAAGTATATTATATAAGTAGACTAGAATGCTTAAATATTGGTATAGTCTATTATTTATTTCAATTAATGTTAAGAAAATTAGCCTAATTCAGAAGAGTTTAGACGAGTCAAATATAACTCTAATCATTGTAAAATACTACGAAAATGTATTAAATTGAAAACAAATTGGGGAAAACTACAAGTTATACATTTTGATAGAGATATTAGTAAAAACTGAAGAACTTGGTACCTAAGACACTATATTATAAATTAAAATAAAGCATGTTAATTCGTGGTTGAAAAAAAAAACGATTAACGAACAAAACTATTTACGTTTCTGTACAAAGATTTAAAGCAAACTGTCAAATAGGATGGCAAAAAGGGTACTTTTTAATTATCCTGTAAAACATTTACTGTAGTGTAGTGGCAATGGAAATAATTAAAATAGTTGGAAGAGAATTATGTAAATGATTTTGCTCGTCTCTTAAATGGCTTTGTCAATCAAAATTTTGTCAAAAACTAGAAATACTTTTTTTTGGTAGTTGTGAAATAAGTTCCATACTAAAAAATACATTTGTTATTTTTTTGAAAGACCATTCTTATTATTCCACTCGGTTTTGGAATCCTACAAGTTAAGACTGTGTTTATGACTTTACGACACTAACAACAAATAACATGTGAATTTGTCAGATGGTGAACAAGACTCCAGATGTCCTGATATTTTCAAAAGTTTATCAGTTTCAATTTATGTTTATCAAATTTAGTCCAGACTTTTGTATAACATTTTATCTAGATACAATCAGTTTGTTATAGTAGTAAATATAACAGCAGACTGAAGTGGACAATACAGAGGGTAATAACGGTCTTAGTAGAATTTTGATCATTCCGAAACTTCATGTTCACATGAAGGAAGTCATATCTATCCTCGTTACAATCAGTTAAACACACATAAAACCTTAGGCACAAGTTTAGCAAAATCCTATTGAAAATCAAACTCAATATACAATTATTTTTGTTTAAAATGTGGGAAAATCTATAAAACCAATTTCAGCAAGGTATGGGACTTTAAAATATAATACACTCCAAAATAATACATCACTTTTCATGAATAATGACTAAAATGATACTGGAAAAAGATAGTGATTGTTTAGATTGTATTCCAGCAAATAATAACAAAATATTGGTTAAATTTATTGGATTTATGATTAGTATTAATTATAAATAAAATAAAAATTTACTTGATAAATTTAAACTCATCAACACTTTTACGGAGCATTCTCAGTTGCCACTAATTTTTCTCTCAAAAGTCAGCTGTGAAAATTGTCAATAAAATGCTGTATGAAAATCTAAATTAATGTCAACTTTTTTGTCCCTTAACGCTGTTATAGCTGTAGTAATAGACATAATTGAATAAAAAATAATTGTATTACAGCCAGCTAACATTTTTGTAAGTTGAGCAATTTGGAATAACCCATTATTAAAAAATAAAAATGAGCTCTTTACAATTTACCAAAAACCCAGTCTTGCTTTCGATGAATAGAAATCAACTAGGGTAACCGAATTGAATTATTTGCAAGGAAATCTTGGAAAGATATCCGTTAGGGTTGCCTCGTATATTCAATATTCAGTTATTTGGAATACGACGAGGTTTGATATTAAAAAAAATAGATAACCGGACTAATACAATTTAGTAATAAATTTCACTATCAAGTTGCAGTACTTCCATCAGTCTCCTTTCTTTTTGCTTTTTTTTGAAAAAAAATTTATCTTGCGTTTTTTCTTCTTAATGTCTTCTTCTAACATGGAAGAATCAGTGGAGCAGATGTCTTCCTCCACCGATGACGTTGGTTGTTCTTGAATTGTCATTTGCCTTATGGAAGTTCTAAGTTTTGTTCCACCTAAACTTGGTTCTGATTGTGATTTGGATTTCGTTCCTAACGCAGCTACATCTGAAGATACTGGTCTAGTCGCTTGGAATTTTGTAGACGGATTTATTGTTGCTACGTTCAGTTGACCATGGCTGATGCTTTTCGATTGAGATGCGGAGAATTTGTTTGTATTTCGTGGTAAGTACGAGATATCCTCGAATCTGAAAGTGATTAAAAATTCATAACTCATTAGTTACAAGTGGGTGAACCATTTAAAAAAATTACAAATTTTAATTCAAGTAGTAGACAAAGCGTTTAAAGGTGTATTTATAAACTCTGTTGTTCCCGTTGTTCGTTGCTTGCCGTCTTTTCCAAGCTGGTGGCGATTCGTTATTCACAGTTGTTCCCGAGTCGACTAATTTATATCGGTTTTTCGTTGCTGGTGTTGTTGAAATTTGATTGGTCACAACGGTGACGTAATTTCATGCTGCCGAAGTGCATAAGTAAACAGTAGCTTATTTGAATGTAGCGTCTCTCTTGACTGACTGTAAAAACAGTAGTGCCAGTTTTGAGTTTAAAATGATTGGTAGAAATCAAGTCACGTGGTACTAACTTGAGAGACCAAACGATCAAAATGGAAATAAAAGAAAATATAAACGAAAAAATGAAAATTAGAATAAGCGACAACAACGTTAATGAACAATGGCAAACCATTAAAGAAGGAATACTAGAGGCCTCACAGAGTAAATTAACAGAAACAAACCGAACATTCAAACAAAAATGGATGACAAGGGAGATTCTCGAGATGATGGATGAAAGAAGAACCTACAAAGGAATAGATATACATTCCTATAAAAATATAGATCGAAGAATAAAACGCAAGATAATTGAAGCGAAAGAGCAATATATGCAAGAGAGATGTCATGAAATAGAAGAGCTGGAGAAAAAATATGACAGTTTTGGGATTCACAAAAAGATCAAAGAAATCACAGGCACAGGTAAAAAGAAGAGCTACAGTCTCATCAAAGATAAGCAAGGGAATTTAATTATGGATGTTGCCCAAAAACTGCGAAGATGGGAAGAATACATTAGGGAACTGTTTGAAGACCAACGAGAAGAATTGCAAGTCCAAGAAATCAGAAAAGGCCCACCTATTAGCAGGAGGGAGGTGGAATATGCTATTCAATGCACCAAAACAGGAAAAGCACCTGGCCCTGATGGTATTCCGACAGAACTGCTAAAACTTATAGAATATGACCAGCTGCAAATACTAGTAGATCTATATAACACTATCTATCATACAGGGATCATCCCTACAGATTGGTTGAGATCAACCTTCGTAATGTTGCCAAAGAAAGTAAATGCAAAGGAATGCTCTGACCACCGCACAATTAGCCTAATGTCCCACACTTTAAAGACCTTCCTCAAGATCATACATAGTCGAATATATAAAAAGCTAGAAATCGATATTAGTGAAAATCAGTTTGGATTTCGAAATGGAATGGGCACACGTGAAGCCTTATTCGCAGTGAATGTAATAATACAAAAATGTTTGGATATGAATAAGGAAATATATATGGGATTTATCGACTACGAGAAAGCGTTCGACAGGGTGAGACACGAGAGGCTAATTAATCTTTTACGAGAAAGCCAACTTGATGAGCAAGATGTTAGAATAATAAAGAATCTCTATTGGAATCAAGTTGCTGTGATCAGCTCCGAAGGAACGACATCAGAAGACATCAAAATACAACGAGGAGTGAGACAAGGATGTGTTTTATCGCCACTTCTGTTTAACTACTATTCAGAGGCCATTTTCAAAGAGGCTCTTGGGAACAGAAAAGAAGGCATAATTATAAATGGAAAGATCATTAACAACGTGCGCTACGCTGACGACACCCTAATCATAACTGACAGCACACATGACCTTCAAATAATACTTCAAGAAATCGATCGGGTCAGCAGGGAGTACGGTTTAAAAATGAACTATAAGAAAACGAAATACATGGTCATAAGTAAAAATCCATCATGCCATCCTAATACCAACATCAAAGTCAATTCATTGTTGATCGAAAGAGTTAAGCAGTATCAGTATCTTGGCATGTGGATCAACGACAAACATGATCAGACTATGGAGATTAAAGTTAGAATCGAAAAGGCGAGAAATGTTTTCTTCAAAATGAAACAACTATTCACTAATCCCCACTTAAATCTCCAACTCAGACTGAGAATGATTAGAATGATTAAATGCTACGTAATCCCAGTGCTTCTGTATGGACTGGAATCATGGACAATCAACAAAATCGCAATGAAAAAGCTCCAGTCTTTTGAAATGTGGATCTTCCGGCGGGCACTAAGAATATCATGGACAAAAAAGATTGCCAATGAGGAAGTTCTACGCCGAGTAAAAAGAGAAAGAGAACTAGTGAACGTGATTAAAGCCCGAAAATTAGAATATCTCGGTCATATTATGCGTGGAGAGAGATACGGTATACTACGACTGATAATGGAGGGAAAGATCGCAGGAAAGAGATCGATAGGCAGAAGACGTATGTCCTGGCTAAGAAACCTCAGAGAATGGTTTGGATGCACATCCCTCCAACTCTTCAGAGCCGCGGTATCCAAAGTAAAAATAGCTGTAATGATAGCCAACCTCCATAAAGAGACGGCACCATAAGAAGAAGAAGGTACTAACTTCAGTTTTCATTGGTGGATCTGCGAATCACGAATAACAAGATATAAAATTTGGTTATTTGAGAGCAACGACGAACGACGTGGAAACAACGAACAACACGACAACAACGGTTTATAAACGCATGTATGTGATAATAATGTTTTATTTTCGAGCAGCAGGAATCACGAACAACGAATAACGAACAACAGAGTTTATAAATCCGCCTTTATTCTTAAACAAGTATATAGGGACAGTTTTTGTTAATACTGTCTTAAAAATATTGAGAAATATATGTTTCATATTACGAAATGAAGGTTCAAATGATATACTTCAAGTATCGAAGGTTCCTGATGCGGTTCACTAACCTGCAGTTTTAGCTTTACTCCAAATTCATATGACATATAAGAGATATCAATACACAGTTAAATAACATTGCTCTGAAAATGTCCCTGAAAAAATTGACAAACTGCTTTAAATATATATAAATATGCAGTGTGCTGCTCAAAGAGTTCTATCGTACGTTCCAAATTACTTGTTATTAATCATTTCTTATTATTGGAATTAAAAAATAAATCCCTGTGTGATGATTATATTATTACATGCCTTAGTCGTTACAAAAACAAAATAAATATTTCATATTTCAATTTCAGCGCTTGGAATGGTTGTTTTTTAATAGGTATAATTTAGTTACTTCACAATATGTATGTATGCTTAGAGTAATACTATAGAATAGAGAGGGCTATTCATTCATAAACACGTTTATTTCTGCCGCCAAGAATCCTAAACGTCAGTAGTAAAATAATTAATGAATTACAAAAAATGGGGATGATATTGTGGATACATGGCCTTGATAATTTGTTTTTCTGACAAACTTGGCACTGATGAATCATGATAATCCAACAACATTAAATTAATTAACTTAAAAGTTTATTTTGTCACTATGTCTTGAAAAATACATAAAAACGAAAGAACTAAATTTTTACTACCTACTTGTAATGGCGCTCGTATAAACAATACACGTTTGACATTATTTACTACAAATGGTGCTCGTCAGTGGGGGCTACACATTAACCCAAACAAGACCACAGTAATTCCATTTACCCGGAAAAGAACCCTTCCAGCCATGAAACCCCTATATTTATACGGAGAAATGAGAACCAGTCCAACTAGGGCGCTTGAAATCATTATTATTATTATTATTATTATTATTATTATTATTTTGTTGATGAAGGCGTCGACTACGTGGTCATTAGCCTTATATATGTCTTAACTATTTACATTTTGGTATTAGTTAAATTAAATTTTGTTATATACATTTATCATTTTCAAATAGGTAATATAACTTTTTTTATATTTTTGGTAATTATTAAACAAAGTTTTATATCATTTGGAAGCATAACCTGTTGGCGTTGGTTAATAGATTGTGTACATTCTAATAATAAGTGATAAATTGTTAAAATTGTATTGCATATTTCGCATCTTGGTGGATTTTGTCCTAGTAACATGTAGGAGGATGTAAGATGTGTATGTCCAATTCTCATTCTTGTCAATTTCACTTGTTCCTGCCTCTTTAGTTGCAAATTCGCTGCCCAGGGTTTGACATGAATCTTTAACCTTCTCAGTTTTGACACATGTTGATTCCATTGATCTTGCCATGTTGACATAATTTTCAGTTTCATGTAATTTTTGTAGTCTTCTGATCTTATTGGGATATCTTCTGGTTGATTACTTAGTGCTCCTTTTGCGGCAACATCGGCATACTCGTTACCAGCTATACCAATATGACTTGGTATCCACACAAATATAACTTTTTTTCCGACAGTCTCCAAGTGGAATATATTGTTATGAATGTGTCTAATTAGGGGGTCGGGATTGAAGTTGTTTTCCAATGCCTTCAGTGAGCTAAGCGAATCAGTACATATTATACTGGTACCATGGTTTTCATTTTCTATGTATTTCAAAGATTTCCAAATGGCAAATAGCTCTGTGGTGAACACTGTAGTAGTTTCTGGTAATGTCCAAGATCTAGTTATATTCTCAGTGTAGAAGGCACATACAGCGCTATCATTACCTTTTGAGCCATCCGTGTAAATAATTTTGCTATTTGGATACGAGTCTATAATAGATAGAAATTCTTGTTTAATAAGGTCGGTTGGGTGTTGCTCTTTTTGATATTTTAGACATTCAAAATGTATTTTTAATTTACTTATTAACCATGGAGAGACTTCATATTCTTGATAAGAGTAGAATGGAGGACAAGACATATTCAACTTTTCTAACAACTCTTTAAATCTAATTCTGACTGGTCTGGTAATTGTTGACCGCATTTCAAATACTTCATTCTCCCGAACAGTGAGGATCTCATGAACAGGATGTTTATGTAGGGCTAACATTTTCAAAGAGTAATTTGAAAGTAATAGCTGTCTTCTGTACTGTAGTGGTGGTGTATAGATGCTTCACAACAAAGTGATAATGTTGGACTTGTTCGAAAGGCACCAAGTGCAACAAGTAATGCTGTTCTTTGGATGGTATCAAGTGGTCTTAGTGAAGAAGGTTTTGCTGAGGCATATATAATACTTCCATAATCAATACGTGGTAAAATAAAAGATTTGTAGAATTTGAGTAAGATCTGACTATCGCATCCCCATCTTATACTCGACACTGATTTCAGAATATTCAAATATTTCTAACAGTTATTGGTAAGTTCGTTGATGTGTAATTTCCAATTGAGTTTTCTATCCATAGTTACACCCAAGACTCGTGACGATGATTTTATTTCTACATTGGTATCTTCCAAAAACAGAGTTGGCTCGTGGTGAGAGGATCTTAATCTGCAGAAATGTACACAATGCGTTTTAGTTTTTGAGAAGGTGAAGCCTATTCTTTTTGCAGCATTATTAATTTTATTTATATTTCTTTGCAGAATCTCTTCAATATTTCAATATTTTCAATATCTTTAGATTGATAGTAGATAGCTAAATCATCAACATATATACTTCTCCCAACATACTCTTCAACTATATTTACAAGATCATTAACGGCTATTGCGAACAGAATAACGCTTAGAGTTGAACCTTGTGGAATACCATTTTTTTGGACACGTATGTCGGATAACGTTTGTTGCACTCTAACTCTGAAAGTTCTTTCCTCCAAAAAGTTTTTTATAAAAATTGGTAAGTTACCCTTGAATCCCCATTGTTCAAGAGATTTGAGAATACCTAATCGCCATGTTTGATCAAATGCTTTTTCTATATCAAAGAAGACTGCAACTAGATGGCATCTTTCTGCAAAGGAGTTTTGAATAGCATTTTCAAGTAAAACAAGCTGGTCATTTGTAGAGTGATGTTTGCGAAAGCCAATTTGATGATCACTTAATAAATTTCTTTTTTCTAATTCCCACATGAGTCTTATGCTTACCATTTTTTCTAATAATTTACCCAAGCAACAGGTGAGGGAGATAGGACGATAACTAGTTGCAGACTCGAGATCTTTTCCTGGTTTTGGTATTGGTATAATCGTTGCTTCCTTCCATTGTGTAGGGTAAGAATGCTTTTGCCAAATATTGTTGAATATTTGTAATCAAATAATTTTTTTGTTTTTCAGGTAAGTTGTCAATAAACTGATAAATAATTTGATCGTGTCCTGGAGCTGATGGTTTCGCTTCTTTTAATAAATTTTCTAATTCTTCTAATTTAAAAGGAATATTATATTCAAAATATTGATCCGTAGCAAAGTTAGGTAAGGGATGCGTCTGGCTATTTATATTAGTTTCTCCACTTACTTGCTCAAAATACTTCGCAAGTTCATCTGATATGTCTTGATGACTAGATATTTTTGTATCACGAATTGTTAATTGAGGGGAAGGTAGATTGAAGGTTTTTCCAATTATGTTACGAATCTTTTGCCATACTTCTTTACTAGGAGTCTTTGTATTTATTGTACTGATATACTCTTGCCAAGATCTCTTTTTGGCTTCTACAATTAGATAACGAGCTCTAGCTCTTAACTGTTTGAATTCAATTAACATTTCTCTTGTCATGTTTCTTTTAAATAAATTGAAAGCTCTCTTTTTCTTTTTCACAGCTTCAGCAATTTCTTGATTCCACCATAGTACTTTTTTGACATTTGCGCAACTTTTAGTCATGGGAACCGAAACGGTTGCAGCATCAATTAATGCATCTGTGAAGTGTTTCAGAAGCAAATTTATATCACCCACATTTTCAGGGATAAAAGATTCAAGAAGTTCGCGATAGAGAGGCCAATTTGCTTTGTTTGGTAACCATCTTTTTGGTATGTTCTCGTATTTTATTCTAGCTGCAAATTCAATGACGATAGGGATATGATCGGTATTATGCTCATCTAGAACACTCCATTTTATATTTGGCTCTAATATAGGTGAACATATTGTAAGGTCTAATTGAGAGAGAGTGTTTGACCGACTATTGATATAAGTACCTTCACCGGTATTTAAGATATTGAGATTAAATTCTTCGAGTATTTCCTCTATAGCTTTTCCTCTATGATCAGTATATGATGAGCCCCATAGAGTATTATGTGAGTTTAAATCTCCAAGGATAATGAAAGGAACAGGAAGTTGTCTAACAAGATCTTGGAGGTCGTCTAGTCTCCAATAGATGTCAGGGAGGTATATATTACAAATGGTCATTTTTATTGGATAATTCAGTTGGACTGCTATTGCTTGTAAATTCGTATTCAATTTTATTTCCTCCATTTTGATATTTGTCTTAGTATATATAGATACACCACCATGAGCTCTTCTGCGGGGATCGATACTTAAATTGACACAATTATAGGTTCTTAGAGAAAATTGTTCATGTGGTTTTAGGTGTGTTTCTTGTATGCATATACAGAATGGTTTATATTTTACAATAATTTCTTTTAGCTCTGGGTAATGATGTTTTAGTCCATTACAGTTCCACTGTAATAATGTTTCTAGGTTCGCCATTAGTTAAGTGAGTTGAAAAGAAATATTTATTTGATATGAATGTTAATATAATTAAGCATTACCTAGAGTGAAAATAAGTAGTTTAATAAGTTAGATATAAAAATGTGAATAAATTGTAAAATATGTATATAAAAATTATTTAAAATTTAATTATTACTATTATTATTACAATAGAAATAAGGGCTGACGTAAGAACCTATGAAGCCCATGATCTGAAAACATAAATAAGTGCTTAAACGCCTATAAACATAATCAATGACAAATTAACAATAATGAACAAAATCGTAGTTTTCAATAACCGCAACAACTATACAGCGAAAAAGGATATAAATAAAACAAATTCAGATAAATAATAAATGAAACAATGCGCACTATCAACTATTAAATAGAAGACTATCAATTCTGTTCTTAAATGCGTTAACTGATGGTGCGTCAACAACATCATCAGGAAGATTGTTCCAGACATCAAACTCTCTGTTTGGTAAAAAGTGCTGTCTTACTCGGGATCTAAAGGACTCCTTCTTAAGTTTAAATGGGTGACCTCTCAGTCTAAGATCAGTGTTGAATAGAAACATAGATTGAAGATCACCAAAGTTGTGCTTAATGATTTTATAACATAATATCAAGTCTCCCCGAATTCGACGGTCTTGAAACGAGATGAGATTCGCCCCAGTCAGTCGCTCCTCATATGAAGGCCTTACGCGACCGAATGCAAGTCTAGTAGCCCTCCTTTGCACGTTTTCTAATAAAACTTGGTCGCGAATAAGATCAGGATATCACACAGGACACGCATATTCTAAAATAGGACGCACGTAACATTTGTACAGTAAGTTTCAAGTGACACTCTAGAGAACGATTTTTGTATCAGATAGAGTCTGGATTTCGCGCAGTTACATACGGACACAACATGTTCACTACACGATAAATTTGAGTTCACTAAGATGCCTAGGTCATCATGGCTGGTAACCGTATTTAGTATCTGCCCATTTAAGTTGTATGATAAATTGGGATTGGTCTTGCCAATTTGGAGTACATTACATCTATTAATGTTCAGGGGAACCAACCAGTCCAAACACCACCGCTGTATAGTGTGTAGGTCATTTTGGAGGGTGAGATGGTCTCTTAAAGGGTTAGCAAATATTTTTGTGTCATCCGCATAAAAAGAAACTGAGTTTGAGACCAATATTTGAAGATCACTTGCGTAAACAACAAACCGCAATGGGCCAAGGACGGAACCCTGTGGAACACCACTAGAAACTGGCATGTCATTGGAGAACTCTCGGCCGATTCTGACTTAATATCCAGTCCGATAAAAAATTGGAGATCCATAAATTCAGGCTACCCCGTATGCCACAGTGATCTAATTTATATAAAAGTCTTCTTTTTGGGACTTTGTCGAAAGCCTTGGAGAAGTCCAAATAAATGACGTCAATCGGATCTCTGTTGTCTAAAGCTTTTGTCCAGTCATTAACACAGTGAAGAAGATTGGACATGGTAGAGCGACCTCAAACAAAACCATGTTGGTGAAGAGGTATGACATTTTGTTGAAGAAGGAACTTAGCCATGGCCTCACTAATAATAGATTCCATAATTTTACATTACAGATGTCACACCTCTACATCTGGTGATAGAAAGATCTAGATTCTTAGAATATCTAGGGAAAGTTCAGGCAATGAGAATATTAAAAATTAGGGAGCCTGGTCCCTAACAAAATACATCTCATCAGCGAATCTTCCCAGTGACGAAATGATCAGGAAAGTTAGTATCGAAAAGAACTTCACTACGATGCTAAGAGGAGAGACTGGGAAAGGGAATACACAACCCAAACTATCAAAGAAAACACAATTAGATGGCATACATATAGTTCATAACCACCACTGGAGCTGGCGCTTGAATATTTGCCCGAGCGTCCTTCAGGCATAAATACTTGTGATTGAAAGATGCGTGGAAATGAACCTAGAAAGAAACTATCAGAAATGTGACATATCTATCTATTCTGATAGTGAAGCAGCTATCAAAGCATTGAGCTCCCATTTCATTGACTCAAAGTTGCCATGGGAATGCCAAAGAAAACTTGATGAACTAGGCAAAAATAACAGAGTATCTTTAGTCTGGGTTCCTGGCCACTCGGGAATCACAGGAAATGAGAGACCAACACATTTGCCAGGAAAGGAGCACAAACGCTCTTTATTGGCCCGGAGCCTTTCTGTGGTGTACGAAAATGCTCCTATAAGAGTTTCGGAAGGAGGAACCCGAAAGAGGAGCACTTTGGCGGTTCCTTTCTGGGCTGGATCACTCCAAAAAGTTCCCTGCGGAACTTTGACACTGCTATATCCAAAAAGTATTCGGATCTCAGAAAAAATAAGCTACATCTGCTCACGGGCTTTCTTACAGGACACTTTCGCCCTAGGAAGCACTTAATGAGAATAGGTCTAGCAGAAATTGACGAGTGTAGATTTTGAGGAGAGAAAAAAACTCCGGATCACCTAGTTCTAGAATGCCTCGCTATTGTAAGCCAACGCAAAAAATGCTTCGGACAAGAAACTTGTAAGAGTGAGGTTCTAACGTACTTGAAGCCGTCCCAAATACTAGAGTTCATCAGAACCCTGGAACTGGAAGGCGAGCTGTAGTAGTAGCAAGAACAGCTCTGATAGGGGGGGGGGCACAATAAACTTTAAGTTTCAGTGCATTGTAACCCCTTTAAAATCTAATCTACTCCTTACTTGTAATGGCGCTCGTATAATCAAAACACGTTTGACATTATTTACTAAAAATACTACAGCGAATTCGAAACTATCGTCGAGTACGCTCTGACGATATTTGCATATCTCTTTATATAGAAATTAAACAAAGACAAAACTACTAGATAGGCACATAAAGCAGGTACCGAAATTTTGAGCAATGTTGCCACTTTTAGTTACAACAAATACTTGTTTAAAATTTATATAAGAATATGCCTTCATCAAATAAAATTCAAGTAGTTTTAATTATTTTTAAAAGCAGCGACTTAAATGCATAAATTAAGACTTTTTTATTTGTATAACTTTTTAACAATTTTTTAATTGAATTTGTAATTTCATTTTTCTTGCAACTAAAGAGAATTTGTAGATATGGCAAAGCGGTGGAAGTGTCCGCAAATCAGCTTAGAAGGTGACTCCATGTTTGGGGCATCAAAAATCAAAACAAACATTATTTTATGCGTTTAGTATGTATGTACATCTAGAAAAGAAACGTTAAAGCTTTTGATTAAAAACCACTTTCCCGGAAGTTTAACTCTGGATAACAATCGACCTCCACACTTCGAGAGCGCAAGGCGGCCGGCCCAAAAAAAATATCAGGAGGTCGCCAAGGAATTTATCTGACGATGGAATGGGCAATGAAATCATTTCAGCCCTCCAAATCTCCCGGTATCTTGCGAGCTCTGCTACAAAACGGACTTGAATAACTTTTACCCATCCTCATTAAACTGTATAGAGCTACTCTAGCGTGGTTGGCGGCTAGGGTAGTATATATGTTGTACTCAATTGGCGAAAACGGTCACGAAAACGGTCTTACGAATTTTCCACATCGCGTCTCGGGTATATGTCATATACCCAAAAACGCGTTGTATGTTAATTTCAAAAATCCACGACGCGAAATCACGATTATCGTCGAAGACACGCGACGGTTTTCGTGTTATGGGTCATAAAGAATACCCATAAGGTGAAAAATACGTGGGTTCGTCGTAGATAATGAAAAGAAATCAATCAAAAAATATGTTAAATAAAAATAATGACACGTTTTTAACATTTATTCATGAAACACACATTTTTTATAAAACTAATATTCATTATTTATTCTTGCATGTTAGTGATCCATGACATTTTGAGTTACACTTTTTGTTTCGTTGTTTGCAGGAACATTTATTATCACCACAAAATCTTTGACAATTGCATCTGAGAAAACCTTGACCGGAACCTTTAGATGACATATTTGCTGCAGTTCACAAGGGTATTTTTTTGATATTAGTATCGTCTGATTCTGACATGAACTGCGAATCTGCTTGAAGAAGTTCATTTCTTGAAAAAAGTCTGTCCAGTGGCCCATTCTCAGTACTCAGTTTATACAAGCCATCATTATTAAATTCAGAAACAATGGCTAACACATTTCTTGGAGTTAGTCGGCCTTAGTCAACATCTGGCACTCGAATCAAAACATTTGTTCCAATTTGTAAAGGAGTATCTCTTTTATTTGACTTACACAGCATTTTAGTTGCTGGAATTTTCATTATTTCATGTGATTCCTCTCTTTGATTCAAAATTATTTTCCCCTTTGTTCTATCTGATAATTAAAGCTATTTTCAACTTCTCCTTCTGCCACACTACTATATTTATCAGTATTGTCATTATTGTTGTCCATCATTTCATTAGCTCCATTTTCGTTACTGTCTTGATTCTTCTGGTCGGCGTTGTTATTTTCGTTTTCGATATTTTCTCTATTTGTTAAATTATTATTATCATTGTCATTTTGTTCGTTTTCCATACTATTTATTAATTCTTCTAAGTCTTCTTCACTTTGTAATTTATGAATAACATCTCGTGAAAGGTCGGCATCTCCTAAACCATTAACCTGCCTACTGCCAAACATAACCTCATAAGGGCTTCTGCCAATTCCTCTATGAAAAGATCGGTTTTTCTGCGACTGTATGAATTTCAACCCTTCTGACCATTTTGTGTTATTATTATCGTTTACCCAAGTAATCAGCATATCACGAACATCTTGATTAGCTCTCTCTACCGAGCCTTGGCTCTGTAAGTGTCTTGGTCGGCCATGAACTATTTTAAGACCAGGCCAGAGAGTAGTTAGTTTTGTAATCACCGAGTTGACAAACTCACGGCCGTTGTCACTTTGTAAAATATATGGTGAACCCACAAGACAGAAAATATCAACCAAGTATTCAGCCACTTCTTGTGCCGTTTTGGTTTTCAGTGGTCTCAAAAATATAAATTTTGTCAAATGATGTTGGTAGTTAAAAATAAAATTATATGGACCATCTGGTTCTGTCTGCATATCGATCAAGTCAAACTACAATATAATAATTACAATTAGGTATTGCTTTTTAATAGATATTAAATTGATTTGAAATTACCTGATATCTACAGTTCATGTATTTGGAAATAATAGGTTTCACAACTAAACCCTTCTTTGGAATCTTTTTCTTCAACTGACATGACTTACATTTACTAAGATACAAGTTTATAATGTTTCGAGTTACGTTTGTGTATTTTTTTTAATTCAAGCTCCATTCCTAAAAATAAACCCGTATGGCTATCAAACATTAATAGATACAGCGAAAAGATAAAAAAAATCAAGTTTTTTCAGGCTGTGATATACAAAAAAGGCACGCTAGCGTGCCCCAAGTCATAGTGTAAATGAAGAGGTACCTACCTACATACTTTTAAATGTTAATAGTGGTAAATATTTGAAAAAATGATCTTACCTTTCTCTCTTTTATGTCCTGTATTAATATGGGCGACATGCACAATATCAAATAACTGTTCACGATGAACATAAAGTTTAATATCTTCTTAGTGAGTGAATCTTCTGGCTATCAACTTTTCCTCCTCTCCAATATTTAGCAGTTCATATCGATTCAACCTTCGATAAAGGTTTGATGAAAGTGGTTTTCCCAATCTACGTTATTCTTGTGCTTCTTTAACTTCACTAATAATGTTTTTATAATCACCTTCTAAGATGAGTGTAGACCTAATGGATGACTCTATATAAAGTTTATTTAAACCATTTTCAAATTCTTTTTTAAGATTTTCGATTGATTCATCCATTTTTATCGAAATTTCACTTAAAACTTTTAGAAAGGACTAATAAATAAACAAAACAAACACCTGCTGACAATTGCTGCCAATTAAATGGAGTAAGGTTTATGTATTTTCGGGTTATGGATATTTATTTTCACCCATAACACGAAAACCGTCGCGTGTCTTCGACGATAATCGTGATTTCGCGTCGTGGATTTTTGAAATTTACATAGAACGCGTTTTGGGTATATGGCATATACCTGAAACGCGATGTGGAAAATTCGTAAGATCCACATCGCGTTGTGGGTATAAAATTCGGGCAGTGACCGTTTTCGCCAATTGAGTACAACATATATATATATATATATATATATATATATATATATATATATATATATATATATATATATATATATATATATATATATATATATATATATATATATACCGAAAGTGGGCCGCACAGACCCACACCCCAAATCGGTCAGACCAATTAGCCTAACATCTTTCCTGCTTAAAGGACTGGAACAAGTACTGAATTGCCACATCAGGCGGGTAGTATTATACAGCCTCCCCCCCTGAGCATTCACCAGTACGCTTATCAAACTGGCAAATCAACAGATTTAGCATTACACAACCTTGTTGGGAAAATCACAATAACAATAAGAAGATTGTGGTGGTCATTTTTCTTGACATCGAAGGAGCATTCGACAATGCACTACCGCCCTCCATTCGTTCAGCTTTGGCTGAAAAGGGCATTAAACCAAAGATTACCGGCTGGATATATGCCATTCTTAATAGAACAGCCACTACATCTCTTCAAGATGAGGCCATTAGTTTCAAGGTTTCCAGGGGCTGCCCGCAAGGTGGAGTGCTATCTCCCCTACTGTGGTCACTCTTGATGGATGACCTGCATGGTACTTTCGTAGAAAGAGGGGTAGAAATGCAAGCGTATGCAGACGACCTTGTCATTCTGGCAAGGATCAAGTCAGGACGGATTGCATATAATATCCTCTAAAAGACTTTGGACGATGTCTACAGTTGGTTGCGGAGGGAACAGATATCTGTTAACCCTGGTAAAACTGTAAAAGTTCCCTTCACTAGGAGAAGGATTTTGGCGGATCCTCCGCCACTTTCCTATAATGGTGAGGTGAGGAAGTAAAATATTTGGGGATCATCCTAGATAAAAAACTTACTTGGAAAAAGTTATCCATGAGGCCAGACTATATTTGTGGACATGTCGCAGGATCTGTGGAAAAACTTGGGGCTTGGGTCCCAAATCCATTGGATATATGTGATGTAATGATTGTTAGACCAATGATCACATATGAAGCCATTGCTTGATGGTCAAAAGCTTTACAGAAAACGGCCCAAGCAAAGCTCTCTGGTATACAGAGACAGGCTTGTATGGCTATCACTGGTGCTGTCAGTACCACACCGTCATGGAGATACTCCTGGACCTACCTCCTCCATATACTTCTGGAAAAGGAGGCTAGATGGACAGCGTATAGAATTGTGCATATTTCTAAATGCACAAAACAGGCTTATACAGAGCAAAGCAGAATGCTAGTGGACACAGAAAGTCATAGTGTTCTGGGAATGACCTCTGATATAATGCCACCAACAGTAAACTACAATCTGCCTTACGAGGATAAATTGAAAAATTTTTAGCCTACTATAGAACCAAACAAAATTTCAATGTCAAAATAATTTATTACTCAACATATTCTCCTCTTAATTGGATATATTTATTACAGCGAACCTGCAACGTCTCTAGACCTTTAAAAAAAAACGTTTCTTGCTCTGCAAACCAGACCTCCACAGCTTTTATTACCTCCTCGTTGGAAGAAAATTTACGACCTTTTAAACTTTTTTCAGTAGAGGAAAGAGATGATAGTCGGACGGAGCCAAATCTGGTCAATAAGGGGGGTGTTCTAGTAATTCAAACCCTGAATCACGAGTTTTTTGCACGGCAACATGAGATTTGTGCAGTGGCGTTGTCATGCAAAAACAAAACACCTTTGGATAGCTTTCCGAAGCTATAGAGGGGTCAGTAATGTCGAATAGTAATCTCCAATTATTGTTCTACCCTTATCCAAAAAATCAATCATGATTACTCCATGGCAATCCCAAAAAACTGAAGCAAGAACTTTTCCAGCAGATTTTTGGACACGAAACTTCTTACGTCTTGGAGAACCAGAGTGTCGCCATTCTATCGATTGTTGCTTTGTTTCTGGATCGTAGAAATGTACCCAAGTCTCATCCATAGTAACAATTCGGTTTAAGAAGTCTACATCGTTTTCAAATCGTGCACAGATCGAACGCGATGCTTCTACCTTTGCACGCTTTTGGTCAACATTCATACATTTGGGGATCTATTTTGCAGCAAGTTTTCTCATATCCAAATTGACGTGAACTATATGATGAACGCGTTCGTATGAAATATTCAGTGCTTCAGATATCCGTTTTAGCCCAATTCGACGGTCTGATAAAATCATGTCATCGATATTTTCGCGGACTGACACAGAAACTGGCTGGTTTACTTTTTTGACGTAAAACTTTACACTGACACTTCTAATAAGTTATTGTTCGTTGCTATGGTAACGCAATATTTTGTTTATGCATGGAACTGGTCTAGGCTAACTAGATATCAATACATCCACGTATACCGTCCTATTTCCAAATAGAGATGAATGGGTCCTCCGCAAGGATGAACTCTTAAGAGCAGACATCTGTTGGTATACTGATGGTTCAAAGACACCCTCAGGCTCTAGTGCGGGCGTATACGGGCGCAGACCTAGGACAGAAATTCCAACCTCACTAGGATCCTATGCAACCGTATTTCAGGCGGAAATTTACGCCATTACTTCATGTGTGGAGAGTTTGGAGCAATCCAACCACACACATAGATCAATAAAAAATTTCACGGACAGCCAAGCGCCTTTGAAAGCACTTTGTTCTTACCATGTAACGTCGAAATTGGTTTTAGAATGCCAAAAAAGACTCGCTTCAATAGGGCAACGCAACAGGGTATCGCTGGTCTGGATCCCTGGCCACTCTGGTATGGATGGTAATGAGAAGGCAGACTCTCTTGCAAGGGAGGGTGCCGCTCGTGCCTTTATCGGACCAGAATCTATAATTGGCATCACAACAAGTATTGCCAAACAAACACTAAATACCTGGAAAGCAAGACGAGTTTTAGATTTCTGGCATAATATACCAGGATTGGTTCATTCAAAGGCTTTCATACATCCTTCGAATAATGTATCCAAACAAATGTTAGGCTATAATAGACATGACCTACGATTCCTAACAGGCCTTTTAACAGGCCACTGTCGTTTGAATAATCATACGCTAAAACTTGGACTGTCGGACGATCCGATTTGCCGTCTGTTTAGAATATGATGAAACAGCAGAGCATATAATTTGAGCCTGCCCCGCCGCGGCTCGAGTCAGGTATCTGATGTCTGTCAGGGCCTTTCTCTCGCCCTCGGACCTGAAATATCATTCACCGAACAAATTAATCGGCTTCGTTAAGAAGCTGAATTTGTTTGGTTAAATATGAATAGGTATGAGCCACAATAGACTCTTACGAGTCGCAGTGGAGGGCCTTACAGACCCACTCACTACAAACCTAACCCTAAGCTAAGTATTTATGTAACTTCAATTGTTCTGGGATGCTCCAATATTCCTATTCATTGACACCGCCTTTTCAATAACCAATAAAATCAAAGGATTACTGGGAAATGCTTTTCCATTTGTGACAATTGTGTATTCTTGTCACAGTTTTACAGGACATGCCTGCATTGTATCAACAACAAAAATATGTTATGGAACAAGCATGTAGGGTGTAAAACACAATAAAATAGATAAATTTACTCTTAATAACCCCATTGAAAAATAAACTACAAGTACTTACCCTTCATCGCCAAGTGTAAAAAGAATATTATTTCGACTTCCACCTTTGGCATCACTAGCATTTTCCTCTTCTTGTTTACTAGTTTCACTGCTCGAAGAATCGCCATCTTTACCATGGTATCCTGCACAAATACAGCACTGTCTTACCACCATGTTAGTAACAGTGACGTGCAAATTTTATAGATTGTGTTTATTGTTAAAAATAT
Source organism: Galeruca laticollis (assembly GCA_963921935.1). Classification (NCBI taxonomy): domain Eukaryota; kingdom Metazoa; phylum Arthropoda; class Insecta; order Coleoptera; family Chrysomelidae; genus Galeruca; species Galeruca laticollis. The sequence continues at coordinate 163,130,011 of OY998178.1, read as the reverse complement.
CAGTAGTTTAGTTGGTTTATTCCCAATCCGAATCAATAAATTGCCAATTATTTTTTAATAAACTGTTTCTTTGCAACTGATAGTTAACTATTTATATCTTCAAAAATCTCTAAACATAACTGGTATATTGTTGTGAGATGTTCAAATATTATAAATAATTGTTTATAAGTAAAAGATCACTAGCGCCAAAAACCAACTTATCCTTGAACGATAAAATTAATTGACTATCAGAAAAGTTTCTATTATAACATATTTTGGTTAAAAAGGAGCTTACAGTAGTGTAGTAACTAAAAGGGTTTATAAGGTATTTAATTAGTAATTTATGTTACTTCTACTTATAAGATAAACTAACATAATATGGATAAGTTGTTTATCAATATATGATAATGACAAAATTCTCAAATTTTGGACTTTGGACGCGTGTTTTGAAAAAGTTGTACTATCAATAACAAAGAAACACTGTTTTATTAAACACTGATTAATTGTATTTAATTCACGGATATCTCAATTATTATTAGTATAATAGTATATTATTAAACGAGCAATTTATGATAGCCATTATTCACGCAGGGTGACATTTGCGCCCCAAGTCGAAGGCGATGGGCGCAAGTCACCCGAGTGAATAATAGCCATAAATTGCGAGTTGAATAGGGGAGACCAGGGATGGTTGAGTACAGGGGTTGGTTGGCACACTGTCATTATTTCTGTAACATGCCGCTAGAGTACGACTATATGTTAGTCGACTGAAGTGCTCTTCAGTCAGCCGTGAAACGCTGGTGAACGTGGTTGTGGCATTATTAGTTCGGTAAGTAATTTTATGATATGACGTTGCATGAGTAAATAATATTGAAGTGAATAGAAGGATTTTTGTGTGAGAACTATTGATTTTTCCAAATGTTTTATATATGGTTTTGTAAGCTTAGGATATAAGCTTTCATGTCATTTAATGGTTTTTATCAAAGTAAAGTATCAAATAATGACATATTAAATATTGTGAAACACTGCGGGGATGGTTGGCACATGTGCCTTGGGGAAGGTTGGCACAGCGAGCCAACCAAGACCCGTTATACACCAAACTTTAGATCTCCTGTCTTTTTTAGAAAAATGGTGAGAAATCCGAAACGAAAAACTGCGAGAGATAGTAAACCCCCTGATATTGTGTTAAGGGCAATTAAGGAGGCTAAAGACGAGAAAAGAAGCATTAGGGCTACTGCTACTAAATATGATATTCCGTTCAGTTCTCTTGCAAGGTATTGCGCTAAAATTCCTGATGAAAAACTGGACGTTGCAGAATTTGATAAGGTTATTGGCTACAAACCAAATAGAAAGGTATAAAAAACAATCTTTATTTTTTAAGGTTTTTAATTTGTGTTGTTTTTATATTTTTTCAATCGCTGATGAGGAAGAATTAAGTACATACTTAAAAAAGCAGCGGATATGTATTTTGGACGTTGTCCTAAAGAAGTGCGTATTTGTCTACCAATATGCTGTATTTTTAAATAAAGAAATACCTTATTCCTGTAAAGAAGTTAAAATGGCTGGTCCAGATTGGTTCACCTATTGTTTAAAAACGAACTCTACTTTATCTATTCGAACTCCTGAAGCCACTAGTTTGGCCCGAGCCTCGGCATTCAACGTCCATAATGTTAATGCTTTTTTTGATAACTTACAGAAAGTAATGGATTGCTACCACTTGCAACCAAGCGATATTTGGAACATGGACGAAACTGGTATCACCACAGTTCAAAAACCGGACCGTGTTGTTGCTCGGAATGGCTTCAAACAAATTGGCAGAATCACCTCTGCTGAAAGGGGGACATTGGTAACTATGGCAATATCTGTTTCAGTAATAGGTAACTCGGCTCCTCCATTTTTTGTTTTTCCATGAGTCCATTTTAAAGACCATTTTTTAAACGGAGCACCTGCTGGAAGTGCCGGTTTCGCCAATCTTTCTGGATGGATGCAAGAAGATCAATTTTTTAAGTTTTTTCAGCATTTTGTTAGAAATGTCAGATGCTCAAAAGATCATCCAGTTTTGTTGTTGTTGGATAACCATGACTCACACTTATCCATAGATGCTTTAAATTTTTTAAAAGTAAATGGAGTCTGCGTTTTGTCATTTCCACCTCCTTGCAGCCACAAACTACAACCACTGGATAGAAGCGTATATGGTCCTTTAAAAAATTTGTTAATACAGCATGTGATGCCTGGATGAGTTATCATGCAGGTTCTACAATGACAATTTATGATATTCCTGGTATTGTAAACACATCACTTCCTTTGGCAGCGACGCAGATGAATATTATAAATGGTTTCAGAGTATCAGGCATTTTTCCCTTCAACAGATTAATTTTCGATAATTCTGAATTCTTATCTAGCAATGTAACAGATCGAAGAGATCCAAAAGAAGGCACTTCTGATTGGCCAGATTCAAAAGAAAGCACATCTGACCAGATAAATACAAATAAAGGCACATATAACCAGTCAGATCCTAAAAAAAATGATTCTGATCAGCCAAAACCAGTAGAACGGACACCTGAACGACCGTTCCCAATTAATCAGTTTGGGGAAAAATACTTTCAAAGCCTAAAAGCCCTGTTATATCGCTTTTAGAAAACATAAGACCTTTTCCTAAAGCTGCACCAAGGAAAAATACAAAAAAGGTAGAAAGAGAAGATCAACTGCTATACTGACTGACACCCCTATAAAGGACGCACTGGAACAAGAGAAGGCTGAAGCAAAAAGAAGCCGATCATTGCGAGAAAATAAAAAAAAGCACATAAAACAAAACAAAAAAATAAAGAGAACATAAAAACTGATGACGACTGGGATTCTGGAACTAACAGCGATGACGAAGACGTAGACTGGGCAAATATTAATCCTGAAGAGTTGCAGAGAAATTCTAAAAAAGATGATTTTATATTGGTGAAATTGCTAGACAGTGAAAATACCCGCTCAAAGGGAAAATATTTTATTGGAAAAATTATTGCACAAGGTAAGACTTCAATAAATTATTGAAAAAAATTTGAAAAAAAAATTCAAAACATTTCAAAAAAATTAACTTTTTTCTAAAAAGTGTACTAACCATCCCCGGTCTCCCCTACTATACTTTGCCCACGACCCTTGATTGCTTTATTAAATAAAATTTCGTAATAATTTGGTATTTAGTATTATTGACAATTCTAACTTCAAAATTAATAAATTTCTGGAATACGTCAAATAATCCGTGTGACATACAGAGATGGGCGATACTGCGTAAGTATCGATACACCGTACCGGTATAAATATATTGTTTTAAAAATATAAATATTAGAAAATATCGTTATGAAAGCTATCAGTACTAAAAATTTAGATATTTTGTCGATACGATATATTTCAGAAACAAATTTCCTAATCAAAATACGCAAACTTAATGGTGAAAATATCGTATCGTATCCCCATCTCTGGTCACCTATCGGGATGTGCCGTAATGTTGTGTTGTCATGGCAACTTATGCTATTTAAATGCAAAAGCGTGAATTATCATAGTTCACTTTAGTGATATATGGATACCATATACTTTTCGTTAGGAGGTAAAATATTGATTTATTATTAAGTGGTCGTGGACAAAAAAATTAAATATTGACAAGTTATACTTGCGTGGTACGAATTCGATTTATATTAGTATTGCAAGTGGTTAACATGTTAATAATTCTACAGACCAAGTAATATTATTTTCCATGCGCAAATGTTAGAGAAATCTATCCATATCCAAGAGATTGAATTCCATAATATTTCTTTTAAAAATTATTCAAAATATTTAAAAAAATTTACATACAAATTAAACAACTAAATTTTGAGCAAGTCAACAAAAGCATGGATATTAATTTTACACAATTTTCAACATGTGCTTGTAATCATATGAAACACTTTGAAAGTATCTTTATCTTGCAGAATAAAATACTAAGTACATTTAAAATAATAGAAATTTTGGGACATAAATCAAATTAAATTTTTTTTTATTAAGTACCAGAATACACATCCAAAAAATACGTTTTCTATTGCCACGTAAGAAAATTCTTGTGTGTGGCTCAAAAGATAACAAAATTAATGACTTACGTATGTAATATATAATGCTAATGTAATATTATAATATAAAACAAAAAAATGTATTAATATTTCCTTATAATTTAGAAATTTTCATAAATTTATGAATCCTTGAATCCCCCTAACGGCACGAGTCCAGAAAAGCAATGCAAGGTGAGAATAAGTTTTTTCCTGATTAATGAGAAAAGACGTTCTTAATTTGGTCATAGTTAAGTTTACTCCATTCAACAGAATGTTTCGTAAAAACATTAACACGTCCTAAATTTCTAATATTAATAAAGATAAAATTTATAAATATATGAATGTAATGTAAAAAGTATCTCTCACCCAATCTCGACTTTGTACTAAAAGAATAGGCATTATCGTTACTAAAATTTCTTGTGAAATAATTATGAGGTATATTTTTTTCATATACCAATTTATTAAAAGTGTCTTTACATACATCTATCTAATATTTAAGAACGAACTAATTTGAAACAAATCTTTTGTAGGAAAATCGGATGGTTTTTTATACATGATTTTAATTATTTTTCTATGAAGAATATCAAGCAGCTTTAGAGTAGTATCAAAAACTCCACCCCAACCGAGACAACCATACCCTAGAATAGAATTTACAAGTCCATTATAGATAATTTTTAAGTTGAATATCTGTAATATTTGCTAATTTTTTAAAAACATATATTAAATATCTTAGTTTTTTGCACATGTTATCAATTTGGTAAGACCAACTTAAAAAGGAATCTATTATTATCCCAATATATTTAGCCTTATTTTGTAAAAGTAAAGTATTAAAGTTACACGTGCATGTAGAAGTATTCGTAGAAGATGCATAGCAGTCACAACTGAAATGTGTAATAATTTTGTTATATGAAGGTACACTTTTTTTACGTTTGGCAAAAGGGATTATTACCGTTTTTGCTTCATTAAGAAGTAGACCATTAATGTTCATCCATTTCTTAGCTAAGAAAAGTCCAAATGATACTTTATTCTTAAGTGTATCCCAATTATTATCGTCAAAAACCAAAACCGTATCATCGGCATAAGTCGTAATTTTACCAATATTTTTCAGGCTAAGAAAGTCATTGATGTAGCACAAAAAAAGAAGAAGAATTAATTATTTGAAAAAATAATTATTTGAAAAAATATGTTGTTTTTTAACAATATATCCTTGATTTTAATGGTTAGAAAGATTCACGAGTCACAAGTCATTAGGTTCGGATCGTTACGTCGTCAATATCATAGCAAATTAAAAACGTGTTTTTTTGTCATCATTAAAATGTGATAATAAACTTGTAAAAGTGCTGTTTTTCTGCAAAATTGGTAAATGTTATTGAAATTTACTTATTTCTGTTGGAAATAAATAGGCCAGTCACTGAGTTACAGACTGTCTTTTGAGCTGAGATTTACTTATATATTTCTTTTTATTTCCATTTCTAACTATTGTTTTGTAATTTTGGTATCCAGGATCACACCAATATGTTAAACCTCCCCTCACAACCACTGCTCTCAAATACCACCACTTCCTCAACCCCCATTAAACATCTATCTCGATAAACACAAATACCCCTTCAACACCCATAACTTAAGCCGCGGTTACTTCAGCAAAACTACCTCGTCCCCCGGTACCATCTCGAGATCAAGCTATCATTATGCCTTCTATCCCCAACACTGTACTATTCGATTATATCAAAGCAATAAGTAACATTGTCTCTCCCAAAAACGTACATTTCGCTTCCAGAATCTCTCATGGCCGCATATGTATCTATTTATCATCTACCACTCAAGTCGACGACCTTCTAAAATCGAATCAAAACATCTTAGTTAATTCCAATGTCATTCCTATTCGTCGGCTTATTTCCCCCACCAAGAGAATCCTTATTTCCACTGTCAGTCCTTCCATTCCACATTCCATTATTGAAAAAGCACTGTATGACCAAGTATTAACAGTTACCTCTCCTATTTCATACGTCAAATGTGGCTCGCCTGATGACGAATACGCACTTGTCCTCAGCTTCCGTCGTGTAACTTACTTTCTGCCCACCAGTAATGATTTTTCACTGCAAACTTCGATTCTTATTTCGCATGGAAATACATCACACAGAATATTTATTTCTACTGATAAACTTGAATGCTTTATTTACAAACAGGCTGGACATACCGCTGAAACATGTCCCAACACTTCCCACGACCTTCCCCCTCTATTAAATACTTCCGTCAATCTTGAACCCTCCACTTTAGCTGACCCAGCTACTATTGATACCTTTTCAGATAATCCCGAATTACCCTCTCAAGTGCCACTCGCTCCCTCCTCCCCTGTACCTGGCGAAAAACGACCCCGATCTAATGATGGCACTCTTGACTCTCCGCAGTCTATATCACCTTCCAATACTCCTCTCGCTAATCCCAATCCAATGCCTCCTGCAGAATTCCCAAATTCTAATTCAAAAAAATCTGCAAAAAAAGAACCAAAAAATCCAAACTGGTCGAAGATGATTGTCGCAATATAAGCCCCAAATCACGTTCTATTATACATAAACCTTTTGAAGAGTCTCCTAAATCCTTCTCCCTTAATAGCATCCAACTTATTGCGTTCCTCGAAAATACTTTCCGCGTCAACGACCCTCTACCTGAAGCCAATAAATTTATCTCCGACACTGCCTCCCTACTGAAAGATCTATCCTTAATTTATTCTAATATCAACGAAAGATCTTTGAAAAATCGCATTACACGACTGACCAATAAAATTAAATTTAAACTTCACCCCGACCAAAACAATCTTACTGAGGAACCTTTTTCTGATGACGGTACCACCACTGACTCCTCTACACTATCTCAGTAATTAACCTCTTTCCCCTTTTAATTAGTACAATTCTCTCTAATTCTATGGAACTGCGATGGATTTTATCCTCGCTTAGAAAGAATTCAGAAAATCGTATCTTTCCATACCCCTGACTTTCTCTGCCTCCAGGAAACCAACTTCAAAATTGACCAACAGTTCAAGCTAAAAAACTTTGAAGGTTATCATTACATCCGTACCAACTGTATGAGAGCCAGTGGTGGTACTTCAATATTTGTATCTAGCGATGTATACTGATCTCATTTCCCACTAACCTCAAATCTAGAGGCAATTGCTGTAACTGCTTGGTGCCCTAATAAGCTTACCATTTGCAGTATTTACATTCCACCTGATCAACCCCTCAATGAAGAAGACCTAGTATTTCAACTCCCCCACCCATACATCCTTGTTGGCGACTTTAATGCACATCACACCATGTGGGGCTCAACTTGTGGATGCACTAGAGGCAAAGTTATAGAAAACGTCATAAACTCCTCCAGAACCTGCTTGTTGAATACTGGACTCAACACTCACTTTAACATTTACTCTGGCTTCTTTTCTGCCCTTGACCTCAGCTTATGTGACTCTAAAACAGCACTTTCCCTTTCCTGGCAAGTTTCAGATGACCTTCATGATAGCAACCATTTTCCTATCATTATATCGAATCATTATAATAAGGAAACTATAACTAGAAGCTTCTGGCACTTAAAAAATGCAAAATGGTCTGAGTTTACTTCTCTCTCCCAAACTTATTTATCCTCTTTAGCTATTTCTGCAAACATAAATGGCAATCTAAAAATGTTTACTGACAACATACTTTCCGCTGCAGACTCACATCGGTACATCAGTCACTTCCCCTGCACAAAAAACTGTGTCTTGGTGGAATTCGGCTTGCGAAAATGCCATCCGAGAGTCCAAACATCCTCTTAACAGGTTTAGACGAAATAGAACACAAGAAAACCTCCTCCTACACAAACAGCTCAAAGCTAAAGCTAAATTCTTAGTCAAGCAAAGCAAAAAATCCTCATGGCAAAGCTATACCTCCTCGCTGAATCATAATACAAATCCCAGTCTAGTCTGGAAAAAAATTTCACAAATACAAGGCAAGAAAACCAATACTAAAATTCCTTCCTTAATATTGAATGATACTGTTATCTCCGACAACCAAACGATTACCGATTCACTCGCACAAAATTTTGATGACAAATTTAATAATCGTAACCCCAATTCTGTCTATCACAGTTCTCATATTCAGCCTTCCTCCACTTTTCAGTCAAACCCTCATGACGTTGCTTCCGTCAAGGCCCCTTTCAGCCTAAATGAACTGAAATCTGCCTTGTTTACTTGAAGAAATTCTTCCGCCGGCACTGATGATGTTCCTTACATCTTTCTCAAAAAACTATCCAATTCATCTCTCTCTAAGCTTCTTGAAATCTATAATCTTATCTGGAATACTAATCAGTTCCCGACGCATGGCGCAAATTCATAATTATTCCAATAAAATAAGCAGAGCAATCCACCTTATCGCCCAATTCCTTCCGACCGATTTCACTCACTTGCACTACCTGCAAACTCCTGGAGAAAATGATCAAGAGAAGACTACTTTGGTTTCTTGAAAAGTACAAAATCCTTCCTAATGCCCAATCCGGCTTCCGGTATCATCGATTCACTCGCGACAACCTTGTTCTTCTCCAAACACATATCTCTTCAGCAATAAACAATCAACAGGACCTCGTTGCAACCATCTTTGATATTGAAGGTGCCTTTGACTCGATATCTAGAACGGCAATACTAAATAAACTTTCCCAATATAATCTTCATGGCAATATTCCGTTCATTCATAATTTCCTAACTTGTAGAACCTTCAGGGTTTCCGTTAATGGCAAACTCTCCATGCCTCACCCACAAAATGCTGGTGTTCCTCAAGGATCAGTATTAAGTTCTACTCTATTCATCCTCACAATAAACGAGCTCTGTTGCAAGTTTCCTACTCTCATAAAATATGTCCAATATGCTGATGACCTAATTGTTTATTGCCATGGTAAATCTATCTCATCCACTTGCAAACTCCTTCAAACCGCAGTAAACCTTTTACAGGATAGATCTGCTTACCTGGGATTATCCTTATCTCAAAGTAAATCCAAACTAATCAAGTTTTCAAGAAGAACACCTTCTCCTCTACCTCACATTTTCTTTAATAATTCACCCTTACCCACTGTAAATCAATGTAAAATTCTCGGAATAACCTTCGACTCTCATCTTAACTGGAAACGCCATATCCATGAACTCAAAGGCATCTGTCTAAAGAGATTAAACATAATTAAAACTCTCAGTCACTTTCATTGGAGTTCCGACGAAATCGTATTATTAAGAGTTTACAGAGTTCTCATCCGTTCGAACCGTTCGAAGCTTGACTATGGTTGCTTTATTTACATGTCAGCCCCCAAATCTGTCACAGATTTGCTGAACTCTGTTCGCCTCTGCCTTGGTGCCTTCCGCTCTAGCCCTGCTGATAGTAGCTAATTAATCACCCCTCCCCTTAAGACGACAATCCCTACTCCTTACATACGCTGCCTCAGTATCCTCCAATACTTTCAATCCTGTTGACTCGCTTTTCACTTCAACGACTAATCTCCCTACTAACCCTCGAACAATTATTAAATATCTTCCCCAATTGCTCACTCCTTTTCTCAAAGATACTGACTGCTCTCTGACATCCCCGCTTCCACTGCCATCTTCTCCTCCTTGGACCAAAATTATTCCTATAATTGATACCTTACCATTTTTAATAAGCATGAGTCACTCACTGCACTTGTAAAGAAAGCATTCCTGGAATTACTACAAAAAAAACTTACAATTTAACACTCTGTACAGATGCTTCCAAAACTGACTCCGGAGTTGGTTGTGTAGTTACCTTGAAACATGAACTCATAGGCTCCTTTACTTTACCTTCAGTGTGTAGCGTCCATACAGGTAAGCTTCACAGCATTCTTCAGGCTTTTAAATAAATCTCCCTCCCTCACAAAAATATTGCAATATGCACTGATTCCCTTTCCTCCATTCTATCAATTAAATCAATCTTCACTGACCACCCAATTGTCCAGAACATACATGACATATATCAAACTCTTGTTGCTCATGATATAACAGTCTCTCTCATCTGGCTACCATCTCACATTGGAATTGCTGCTAACGAAACTGCGGATCGCCACTACCCCACCCAGATCAAGAAAGTCTTACAGTTTCTGAAAGCTACACATCTCTACCATAAAATCTAATTTAAAAATGGTAATAGTTGTTATTTAATTTCATGTAATTATTTGTAATTATTTTTCTGTGCCAATGACCAGCACGTTAAGCTAAAATAAAAAAAATGGTTAGAAAATGTAACATTTTGAATAACAAAATGCATGATCTATTTGACATGTAAGGAGAGTCTGGTAAAAAAATTATATGAAAGGTGATTGTACTAGTTTTTAAGAATCCATCATCTCAATTCGAATTTGACGGTTATAGGTCTACTTTACTATCTTGCGCAGTTAATGGTGATGAGAATATAAAAAAATTACAGTTAAATATAATATTTATTGAAAGGTTTTTCGTCGTATTACTGATTATGGGCATAGTCATGAAAGTACCGGGCATTAATAATTCACAAAGTCCGCTTAAAGGTATTATCAAAATTATTTTTGGCGCCAAGTTGGTACTAATGCGGAGATTGAGCAACAACTGTCATTTAATTGTTTTCAGCAACGGTTAAAAATATCGATGTATGAAATTTTATATTGCATATAGAATTTCGTGTGAAAAGCGCTAACAACGTTACAAATAAGGTTTGATGAACGACTTTATATGAAACGTGTGCGTACGAATGGTACAGTACATTCAAAAGTGGTCCAGATTTAGTGGAATGTCTCGGTCTGGCGGGTAACCAACGTCTTCAACTAAGCCTAACATTGCTAAAGTATGGTTACCAAAAATCGTTGTTTATGTCAGATAACCCTATTCCCCTGATATGACTCCGGTTGACTTTTATCTTTTTCAAAACTCAAATTAACTATTCAAAGCAAGTTGATAGAAAACATACAAGAGAAGTGGTAGTAGTCAGAATTTCTGTCGTATCTCCTTTAATAAAGGTGGTGGAGACACTTAAATTGGATAATTTGTACAGGTATATAAATATAAAATTTGCTAAATTGCAAGATGTGTCTAATATATTGTATCACCTCTGTTTGAAAAATAATATAACAACAAAACACGGTCTGGCCGTTCTTTGAAGAAAAAAACAACTACTTTCCTGGCTATATGCCACGACCAATATTGAATTACATCTCCTTCAAAGAACGTAACGTCGATCAACTTCTTTTTTGTCGATGCAGACATCTCTAATGGCTCGCAAATGCAAGGAATTATTTAAATTCATATAACCATTTTTTTCTTACCTGTGCATACATTCGAATATTCAAATTGAAAAACAAGGAAACAGGTCATCAAATGAATAACGAATTTTAAGTACACCATATATTTATAAATAAAATCTACAATGTACAAGCGAAAAAAATGTGGTGATTTTATCATTATAGTGATTAGTTCCGTCTTATATAATGTTTTTAAGTATATGTATTAGTAGCAAAAGTATTGTTAATGTTAATTTAAAAAAAAAGAGATTCTTATTAGAGTAAGTATTTGTAATACTACCTTGTTTTCATCTTTCCCATTTTTCAATCCGAATAAGTGCAGTATTTTACAAAATAATAACAGAAAGTCTCAAATCAAATTCTACAATGACCCGATTCAAAATATTTCAAATAATTGTGAAGTTACTGAGGAAACCATTACACATTTCATTACCTGAAGCAAGTTTCGATAACCTGAAATATTTTCTCAGAGACCAAAAGTAAATGTTTGAATGTCTCAACCTTGAGACCTATAATTCATTATAAATGTACTATGAAAATATTTCAATGAGGAAAACTATTTTTTCTACAAAAGATTGTTTTTGAGGATTCCAATGTTATACTAACCAGGTTCTTTGGGAAATGAACCAGTATCTTACTACTACTTTATCACTGTGATTGATGATTATTAGATAAAATTAAAGCTTTCGATCACTTGTATTTGTTTATAAACATTAAGGGTTAAGTTAAAATGAACAAAAATTTGATTACCAATAACAATTTGAGACAAGCTGTTAATTTCTCAACTATTAAAACTATCAACTACAGCTAATGCAATAGAGTACGCTGACTTATGAATTGAGGAGTTCAACAAAGTAATTGTACCCTAATTACATCATATAAATAAAGTAATTGGTAACTATCAATCTAAAATTATCCCACATCACAAAAAGATCAGTACATCCTAGATCAACAAATGCATAAATAAAAACTCCACAAACTTAAGTAGATACATAGCTAAATACACTTGCAGTGTATAAACAGCTGAATAAAATATGGATTTTACTGTTTTTACTACACAGCACAGCACATCACATGTAGATTTATTAATATTAATTAAGGAACAATTGAAAATCAAACTCCATTTCATATTAAAACCAAAGAAAATAGTTGTTATACACGGTATTTCAACGAAAAGTACCTACCCTAAATAACTGCGGAGGTAATAACTTTCTAAAAAAAGTGGTGAAATACGTCGACCTTGTCAGTCACCCCCTTAAAAAAATTAAATTGCAAGGTGGGTCGCGTGAGACCTCTTTCAAAAGATCTTTTAATTCTCTTTACAATCGTCTATAATTTTTATAAAATTTATCAATGGGTTTGTGGAAATAACTGTTTTAATAACTTTGGATTTTAAAAATAAAAACACGAAATTAAATTGATCGCCGATTGTTGGAATTACCCAAATACACTATACTAGATAGTACACGTTATAATGTTAAAGTACTTAGTAAGAGTTTTTTTACAAAAAATTTATCTGTTTGGTTTTTTATCAATAAATTATTAATACACATCCATTCGTGCATATGCAACAAAATTTGAGGTACATTTACTTATTACATTGCATTGTTAAAATGGTGTATTCCCTTCAAGTGAGAATAGAAATTGTAGGAATTTATTTTTAACATGTTCGCTACCAAGGGGGTTAAGAAAAACCATCCTCACAGACCACGTGATTTTAAGTAGTTATTTGTGATAATATTTATGTTTAATAATATACTTGTGATTGTATTAGGGACAATATAAGGATCAACCCTTATTTTTTGTGTGACACTGGTCCATAAAAAATGATTTACTAATATGGACCATATTGTAAAATGTATATTAACGTCTACTTGTTAACATGGTATTCTTTGAAAAATTTTCTATGCATAATCCGATGAGTTCACCAGATTCCTTACATATTTCGCAAACATACCAAGTTGCACTTCTCTTCTTTTTTGCTGAACTGAACATACACGACATCGTTTCTTTTCGAGTTTTACTGGAAAATGCTGACTGAGGTTGTTGGTTGATGGACGTGCCATTGTTACATTTCCGATATCTGAAAGAAAGGCTGCTGCCACTTCATTTCTGAACTGTAGGTATGTTTTTTTATTGTCGTGAACTCCAAATCCAACATGAATTCCAAATTGACCAGTCAAATAAATGAAAAAATAGCTTCACATACCAACGTACCGACTAACGAGGTGTAGAATATGCCAACATCAGGTCATCTCTGTCGATTCCTGACATATATCTGTTGTAGTCGGCTACAGCTGATGGATTCATTTTTATGATTCCTCTTTTATTCGTAGTTTCTTCCATAGTTGTCATATGTCTGGAAGAAATTATCAATACTTCCTTCTTGTCTTTCCATTTTTGGACAAGTACACTTCCGCTGCGCTGAAAGACAGTTTCTCCCTTTTTCAAATTCTTAGTCACAACATCTACTGGATTTTTCTTCCGATTTTTGCGAGTACCAACAACGTGGGTTTTTTGGTTGTAGAGAGATTTAGTCAAAGCAACACTGTTATAGTAATTGATCATGTAAATTGTATGACATTTTCCCAAATAGTTTTTTGCCAGGTCATTTACAACCGAAGCAGCATGACCTTGCTCATTTTTGACTGTCCCTTTTGCAGTATAAACTATCGCATTTCGAATAAAACCGTCGGGCGTGCAAAGTTCGTAAAACTTTATTCCATATTTTGCTGTTTTATTTGGAATATACTGCCTAAAACCCAGGCGACCTCTCCACAAGAGTAGAGCTTCATCTACTGACAAATTTTCACCTGGGCTGTAGATATTTCCAATATTGCTCAAAATATGATTCAAAACTTGATCAATCTTATGTAATCTATGAGAAGTAGGGTCTGCTGCATCATAAAAACAGAGGCACCAAAGTATATTTTCGAAACGTGTTCTTGATATGACCTTACCAAATAAAGGATGTTCATAAAGAAAATGTCTACTCCAATACAGTTTTATATTTGGCATCTGTATATTACCCATTACCATACAGGAGCAAAAATATTTCTTAGCTCTTCAGATGTGAGCATTGACCACCTTTTCATATTTGAATGACGCCTCAGGTTTGGCTGGTTCATCAACGAAGTAGCTCTAGCATTCGTCCAGTCTCTGATTTTATCAATAAGCAGACTGTCAAATATAAGCAAAAAAATCTACAGGTTTAAAATTCGCAGGAATATCTATTTTTATACCTGATTGTCCCAGGAAACTATGTAAAATTGGTTGCTCATCAATATCTATCCATTGATCGTCATTATCTCTTTGTTCATGTCTTCATTTTCATCCGAACTTGAGCTGTAGATTTCTTCCGTACTGGATGGATTAAAGCTACTGCCTGAGTCTTCAAATGGTTCATCTACATCCATATTATCATCATAGTCCAAATCACCTATGCGTTCAGCTTCTGCATTTAGTTCTGCCACTGACAATGGTCTTTTATGATTTTTAGCCTTCTAAAAGCATATAATCCCCATTTAGTGATAATTAGAACTAATTTACGTACATACATACCTTTTTTAATTTTATCCTTCAATATAAAATACGATTATATCCAAAACACTGGTTTATTAGAAAACATAACCTAAAATACTTCGGACCCCAGACCACGCGTCACCAGTGTGTGACAATCCCTTGCACATACTAAGATGTGTTCACATTAACGCTAATATAGAGGGCCAGTATTACAATTTAGATTGATTCTAAGTAGACGGGCGCCTCAGATATGTGACGGCAGTCTCACTTAAAAACTTGGCCGTCACAGATGTGTGACGCGTGCTAGCGAACGCGTTAAAATTATGAACGTGTGGAGGTTCTGTGGAAAACAGATGACACGAACCTTAGCAACCGATCAGGAATGAAGCAGTTGAAGAGACAGTTTTGGCTCACTTGCAGACGGATAATACCCAGTGAGATAAGGAATTAGGTCAGGTTTCTAGTGTACTGCGAAGTAGTGTTCATTGGATGTTAAAGTCCCACAAATTTGATCCATATAAAATTCGATTGGTACAAGAATTAAATGAAGACGTTCACGACTGTCGGCTTGATTTTTACCGAGCTAATACAGAGTAATGCCAATCTGCTATATAATACATGTTTTTCAGATGAATGTACCTTTTATTTAAATGGTGAAGTAAATAGACACAATTGCAGGTATTGAAGTGAAATTAATCCACATTTATTTGTTGAAAGTCATACCCAAAGACCTCAGAAATTAAATTTTTGGGCTGGTACTTCAAGGCACCGCATTGTCGGGTCGTGCTTCATTCCTGGTAACCTAGATGGCGACAGTTACTTACATCTGTTGGAAAATTACATCGATCCAATGATTACCCAACTTTTTGAAGACGACAATGACCTTTTGGAGCGCTAACTGTTTTTTCAACGAGATGATGCACCACTACCTTTTACTGTACCGGTCCGTAAATTTCTGAATAATCACTTTCCGCGTCGATGGATTGGAAAAAGAGTAGCCATCCCGGTTACCCGATTTAAACTCCTTAGATTTATTTACCTGGGGTAATTTGAATTCGAAGGTATTTGCAACACAACCTGAACCTCTAGAAGATGTACGTCAAAGAATCGTTCCAGAATGTCGTTTATTGACTCCAGATGTGTTCAGAAATAGCCGCGAAACTTTCGAAAATAGATTATACCCTTTATGGAAGTCAACGAATATCATTTTGAACAATACATACGATAATTTAAATTTTATCCTTCGTGTTTTTATTTTTTAAATCCAAAAGTATTAAAACACTAGTAGTATTATGGTAAAATGTGTCCCCCTTGAAATAAAGGTTGTCATATTTTACCACTTTTTTAGAAAATGATTACCTCCGCAATTATTTAGGGTTGGTGCTTTTTGTTGGGACACCTAAAGAGCTTTAGTTATTTGAGAGAATTTTCTCACTATTCTCTCTCTATTATGACGGTGTGGAAAATATCAATATTACCCGATACGCCGCTCATTACGATGAAGCCGCGGGATACGGAATAATATATAACACGCGCCGTTTGTTTCAAAGGATGTATATCGTTAATGTTTTCACTTCATTAAATGACTTATTTTCTTATGTCCATAGTTATGTCATTAGGCAAAGACTTATTTGACACTTTACAAAAAGGCGTGGGTCAGTTAAACGTCAACCAGTGTTATGGTAAATCAAGATGGATTCCATACTGCTTGCATAATTGCCAAAGATTATTAGTGACTCTAGGTCTACTTAGAGAATCATAAAAATTAAAGAAAACATGTTTAAAATGGTGAATATACATCGATTGTATTTATTACAATAAAATAGATGACTTAAAAAAGAATAACATGTAATTTGCCTTATAAAGATGGAAATATAAAAATAAATCGTTTATAGATGTAAAAACAAATACGATATACTTTGAAACAAACTATACTAAACATTTGTAGTTTGAAATTCAAGTAAACTTTATTGCTTCTTATCAAATTTGATTTGGTAAGTGAAAATCAAAATATTATTCCAAATAATGACAAGATTAATACATAAATATCAAAACACACCTTGTTACTTCCTGAAACTTTTTGTTTTTTAATCGTTGAAATTCTTTATTGAATTTTTAATATATGAAGAGGGGGGTTGTTAACAATTTATATTATCTATAGGACATGGAACATTGATTAAATATAATTAGATATTTTGCTCATATCGTTTAGGTCTTTTCCAACATTAATCATATTCAAAAATTCTTTTTATTTTGTATTAATTTTTATTCAAGAATTTTTGTATTTTTATATTTTAGTGGATTTTTTTATTAATTCAGTTAATGTATTATTTTCTCATCATACTAATGGCTGTTAATCGTTTTATCAAATGTTGTGACGTTAGTCCTATATAAATAGCATCACAATCGTTACAGGGTACCTCACATACAATGTTGCTTTTCTTGCCTTGTGGAGTTTTTTTTTATTTTAGATTACTGAAATATTTTCATAGTTTGTTATATCCTTTGTGCCAAATTCCAATTTTATGTTTACTAATGTAATTTGATATCCGTACTGTTTACTCCACTTTTTATTCATACTATCAATTCCAGTATATTGAACAGATTAGTACATATCCATTTAGCCTAGTTCTCAAAATAATTTTTTCACCTTAAACTTCGCATTTGTGAGCCTCATTTTGGTGAGATTAATCAGTTTTTTATTAATGTTTTTTTTATAACTATGTCAAAAATGTTTTGAACAATGACATAAAATGGTAATTTGTATTCATATCATATTCATTAACTGATCTTTCTGTACTCAACTCACATTCGTAATCTCCAAACATGTCCCTTAACTTACTTCTGTACCCTGCCATGATTTTTTATTCTGTGTACAGTAAGTAATACCATTCTTTTATAATTTGAACATTAGTCTTTTCTATTTTTCACACATCCCACATTTCATGCATTGTCATATGTTGCTAATTAAGATATATTAAAATTTTATAATTGAGTAAGATCATTTTTCCGGCTTAAGTACATATTGTTTTTAGATGTAATGACGATAGAAGACACAGATAAAGCATTTCACTTGTGATTATATTTTCAGTAGAAAGAAGTTGTGAATTATTTTTGCGTCAGTAACATTTGGAGGTTTGGTTTATATCCATAGCATCTTTGTACATCCACCTAAAAAAGCTTGTAGAGGAAAATGTGAAAATAGTAAACTAAAATCCTTTAAAACTTGTTTTCATATAGTCATACAAGCAATGTAGCAAGAAGTTTGTGTACTGTTGCTAATTAAGCTTGTCTATAATATCAGAAAGTAAAATAAACTAATAGAATAATTCAATAAATTTGATAATATTGTTGCAAATGCAGCAAATTTGGCAAGTTATTTAGGTATGTATCCATTACTATAAGTTAAATGCAAATACCTACATACAAAATGACACAAATCTTGTATTAGACTAAGGTATTAGGTTAAGTATATAAGATTTAAAAAAATAAATGGTTCACTCACTGTCGGAAACATCATCAAAGGAAACTGTCTTACCTGCAGAGACACTATAGATGGACCCTGTGTCATCATCCAAATCATCTGTGCTGCTCATGCGTCCTTCGAGAAAAAAAAACACTTATCAGATAACCTCACATGCATACATAGTACCACAAAAGTAAATCTCAAGTTAAAAGAATTTAAGCATTCAAATAATCATCAAATAATTATACTTTTGTAAAGATCAACTTAAAAGTAAAAGAAACTGCAATTATTTAGTGTTATAGTTTTTGGGGTCATTCGGTGTAATGTCTCTATTCATATCATGCACAGTCTTTCCTTTTTTGAAGGATGAAATAAAACAATTTAATTTGTTTAAAACATTTTTTTGAACTAATGTTCAATTTAAACTGGTTGACGCGTTTTACTAACACAATAGCTTTGTCAAAACGAATGAAGGTATAATATAAAAATGTTTTAATATATACAGTGCATAAATACAGAATTCTATTTACTAATGTTAACAAAAGTATTGAAAGAAATTACATGGAAATTCATTCACTAGAAACATTCCTAAGCTATCTTCTAGGTAAAAAGGTTTAATAAAAGTGAGTGATTGATATCTATTTGGTCGTTAAGAAGATTACCTGAATATTTATTTTTGTTAATCTCAATAATCTAATAAATTTAAACTAGAGGATTTACCGGTTACATGGAGAAATTTGGGTCGAAAATGTGTTGGTTTTCTAATAAATGATTTGAATAGTTAGAATCTAATTTTTTGTTGTCATAGCTACGTTTGTGTTCCGAAATTCTAGTTTTAAAATTTCTAAAAGTTCTACCGATATAACTTTTATCACAGTTGTCATTACCACATTTTAATTTATAAACTCCTGATTTGTTTAATTTTGAAGATTTATATTTATTATTTTTAATGAGTTTGGATAAATTGTAATCAGTTTGAAAGGAAATATGCATGTCTAAAGTTT
Source organism: Galeruca laticollis (assembly GCA_963921935.1). NCBI lineage: Eukaryota > Metazoa > Arthropoda > Insecta > Coleoptera > Chrysomelidae > Galeruca > Galeruca laticollis. The sequence continues at coordinate 163,110,680 of OY998178.1, read as the reverse complement.
CTAAAAATGATTTAATTAATAAGGATGGTGCTCCAAAGTATGTTAATCTTTTAAATTGTTTATTATTATTTTTATCAGAAGGGAATACTTGTTCTAAAGTCTGTTTTTTTATCTTTTTATTTATGATATTGTCAATTAAATGTGGATAGTAATTATTATTAACTGCTATTTGTTTTATGATATTTAATTCTTTGTTATAATTATTAATATTTAATTGGACTGTTAAGACTCTGTGTATCATACTATTGAAAGCTGCTAGTTTATGACTGAATGGGTGGACCGAACTATTATGAATTGTAATATTATGTATGTGATGGTTTATGAAATATAGAAAAACCATGTTCATTATTTATATTTAAAAAGTTTATAGACTTATTTTGTTCAAGCTCTACGTGAAATTTGATATTATTGTGAATTGAGTTTATGTAAGTAATGAAGCTCTATAATTTCATGTATCTAGGGAATACATGATTTCTGGAACACTGTCCGAAGAACCATACATTTTGCGTACACACTGCACTTTTTAAAAGTAATTTAAAATACCATATAGCCAAATAGCAGATATTTTAAATTACTTTTAAAAAGTGCAGTGTGCAAAATTTGTGGATTGACAAAAATAAATATTCAGGTAATCTTCTTAACGACCAAATAGATATCAATCACTCTCCTTTATTAACACTTTTTTCCTAGAAGATAGTTTAGGAATGTTTGTAGTGAATGAATTTCCAGGTAATTTCTTTCAATACCTTTGTTAACATTAGTTTTGACAAAGGTACTGTGTTAGTCAAACGCGTCAACAAGTTTAAATTGAACATTAGTTCAAATAAATGAAGTTTTAAACAAATTATATTGTTTTATTTCATCGTTCAGTATGGATCTTCATCAAATAAAAGCCTCATCTATTCAATTTTTTTTGCTTACATGTTCTTTACTACCACTACACTAACACACACAGTGTCTGACGCGCATTTCGATAAACAAGTTATCCTCTTCAGAGAGCGATGGTAAGTTGAATAGGATAACTTGGTTATAGAAATGCGAGTGTAGTGGGTAAAGTATGTTCAGTAATATGGGACAACTCTCATAAAAATATCAATGACATTCTAATCTAAATGTTTACCTATATGTTTATATAAATATAATTCCTTCTGTGAACTTAATCCATCATTAAACTTATAGTCACATATCAAATACAAGGCTGGTTAACTAATTTACGCATGGGGAAATCACCAAGATAATGTGGATAATGAAATTTAACAGAATTGATAATACAAAAATGTACTTTTTCTTGGCATTATCTGGAAGGACTTAATAGTTCATTCACATTTTCTGCGTTTGAAGTTAATGATGAGCAAAAACTAATGATGATTATCCTCAATAAAAGCAATGGGTTTTAGTCTTGTCAAAAGTTCCATTCAAAGGAAGCAGTCGATGGAATAAGCTGATTCATAAAGAATTCTTCAAAAAAATAAGTTACTAATGGATTTATTATAGCTTAATGTGAAGAGATGTATCATCCCTTTTGATTGGAAGCTTAAAAGAGACTTTTAAATTGAAAACGTAGTTGTAGTTTTAAGGTATAGAAATCAGATCAAATTGACAATACATTCATCAATATAATAGTATTCGTCAAAATAAAAAAACTAAAATTGAATCAACTCATGCCAAACCAATTTTATTTTCACAGAATCCTTCAAATTTGACAGTTTCTAATGGCTTTGTAAACATATCTGACAGTTGATTGCCTGCGTCAACACATTTCAGGGTTATCAACTTATCCTTTATTAATTCACGGATATAATGATACCTTACTGAAATGTGTTTGGTACGTTTTTGTTGTTCATGGTTATAAGCCAATCTTATCACAGCTTGATTATCCACAAACATATAGGCACAAGCTTCAGGCTTAAAATCTCTGACCAGATTAATTAACCAAACTAACTCCTTAGCAGCAGCTGCTATATACTCTGCTTCGGTGGTTAAAAGTGCTACACACTCTTGATGATGACTACTTCAAGTTATAGCTCCATCACCGAACGTAGACACACAACCAGTAGTTGATCTTCTAGTTATCAAGCCACCAGCTTAATCAGAGTTCCTATAAACAAATAGCGAATTTGTTGATGAGTCACGATATATTATACCCGAATTACTTGTTCCATTTAGATATCTTAAAATCCTGTTAAGATGTTTCCAAAATCCATTAGTTGGCTTTGATAACCATTGAGACGCTTTTCCAAGTATAAAACTCAAGTCTGGTCTTGTAGTAACAATCAAATACATAAGCCTATCAATTAAAGATACTGAAGGCTATTCATCATTTGGTATTAACTCATATAAAATATCCATAGATGCTTGATCAACAGGGGTTCTTGAAGTTCGACAGTCACTCATTCCAAATAATTCCAAAGTTTTTAAAACATGGACAGTTTGATCAATTTTACTTCGTCTATCTTCAAAAAGTTCTACTTGACATCCAAGAAAGTCACTGATTTCATCACATACAGTCAATTCAAATTCCTTTTGTAATTGTTCTAATAAATCTAAAATATAACTCTTTTGTTTCGTAAGAATGAGCCCATCATAAAAGTAAACAGCAATTACAATGAAATAATTATCATTAGGTTTAATAAAAACACAGAGATCATATTGGCTAAATGAAAAACCAATTAAACTTAAATGCTGACTTAAACGTTGGTTCCAGTAGCTTGGTGCTTGTTTAAGTCCATATAAACTTCGAATTAATTTACAAACTCTTCCTGAGCCATCGACATATCCTTCTGGCTGAAACATAAAAATTGACTCTTCCTGAAAACCAGTCGGAAAAGCATTTTTACAGTAAAATTGACTTTTGCTCAAAACCATATATTACTAGATGAGCTTTAAATATATATTTCTCTGTTTGATTTCGTTTTAACTTTAAAAACCCATTTTGATGTCAGAGGCTTAATTTTATTTTCATTTTCAACGAGTTCCCACATACCATTCTTTTGATGAGAACTCATTTCTTCATCCATTGTCTTTTGCCAATCTTCTTCCTCTGGTACCTCCTATACTTAAGAAAAAAGAATTCGCTCAACAACTGAATGACAAAATAAATAGGCAAATCTTTCTGGTTGTTGAATACTACCACAATTTCTAAAATTATATTATGGCTGTGGTTCATTACTTTCTACACCATGTTCTTTTTCATCGGCTTCAACAACAGATACAAATCCAACAACGTTACAGGAACGGTATTTTCATAAAAAATGATGTCACGACTAATTTCAATATGAGCTTCATCTGGTATCCAAACCCTATAGTTTCCATAAATTTCCTCATATCTCACAAAAATACCTCTTTTACTCTTGGCATCAAATTTTTTGTCTCTTCTCTTTTCTTTTGGAATTCTAATGAAACAGTTACTAGCAAATATTCTCAAATGATGTACAGAGTATTCTCGGCCATATATAAATTTGGTGTTTTGTCTTTTTGCGGCTTTTCTAGTTCTATTAATAACGTAAGCAGCACAACACGAGATCCAAACCCGAATAGACATTCAGTGAGTTAACAGCATTGTCCCTGCATGTTTCCGTTCTGCACGTCCATTTTGTTGCGGAGTGTAGATTGCAGAACTCAACTCCATTCTTCTTCTCAAATTTAACAAACCAGTCATTAGTGTATTCAGTTCCATTGTCTGACATTACTGCTTTAACTCAAGTGCCTGTCTGTGTATAGAAGAACTTGGCGAAGTCAACTAAACAGTTGGCAGTTTCATCTTTATGTCACAGAAGATAGACCTTTCGAAATTAGGAAAAGTCATCCTTAAACGTCACAAAATAACGATTTAACATGGGACGTATTTTGGTGCTCCATTCATTCATGCCAAACTTGTATCTAATTCTCTTTATGGTTTCGAGTAACACAACAAATTTCTTTATTTTAAATAAAATCAATATATATAATTTTTGTTGTAGCCTTCAACGACTAAATTATTATTCTTTTCAAAGTACCATATATTGCCAACAATAATTTGATAAATCCATTTGGGGCTTCCGATCAAACTGAAAACAAATTAGTTTTTGTTGCAGGAACATACATAACTTTGTCAAAATAATGTTCTGCACCATTTGCACGGGAAATAATTATTATTTTTCAAACTCCTTCAGCTTCTACTCTCCGGCCGTCACCTAACTCAAACACGACTTTTTCCGAAAAAGGCTCGTATGTTGAAAAATATGCCAATACACGTGGTAAGTACAGCCTCAATCTATTATCCATTTGGTAGCATCTGACATTTGTGAAGATTCAGCTGAACTAACCATTGCAAAACCTTGTGTTTTTTTGTTGGTGGCTTAAAGATGTCTCATTTGACTTTTTATTAGGGGAGTCTCGCTGAAAATTAGGACCCCCACATGTCCAGCACTTAATTTTGAATTGTATTTTACCAAATTATTTGTCTTTATTATCTTTACCATTTTCTTCATCAACAAAGCTGACTCGGAATTTGAGCTTATTTCACATGTTCCCAGTCACATTTGTTCTACCATAAATTAAGATATAAACTTTTTTAACGTCTTTTCTGCAACTGACATTGAATCCCAAGCACTGTGAAAATGGGAGGGTAACGTATTCAAAATGGTCGTAATGAGCATAGTGTCAGAGATTGGTTCGTTTAACTCTTGTAGTCTTACATAAGTTACAATATCATCATCAGAAGTACATTTATATTCACGAAAATGCGTCTGTAGCAAATAAACAGCATCTGCCGACTTTTGTTCATATACATTTAGTAATTTTAACCACATCTCTCGTGCTGTAAGTTCATGATCAAAGACAAATGTTTTTTATCAAATGTTGTTGCGAAAATCTCTTTTGCTACTTTATTAGCTTTTCTCGAACGTTTTAATTCAACTGCATTTTCTTCTTCAGGTTGAAACTACCATCAACCAGTTCTAATGTATCACGAGCATCCAAAATTGCTCGTATCTGAAATTTCCGTTGCATCCAGTTTCTCGAATTAACGAGTTTTTCAATATCCACTTTGTCACTTTCCATTATAACTTATAAACAGACAACGTCCAGAAAATGTTAACAAGATCGATAATACACAATTAATGTTAGTCTCAGTATGCCTGAGTCCATAACCTTTTGATTGGAAGCTTAAAAGAGACTTGTAAATTGAAAACTTAGTTTTAGTTTTAAGGTATAGAAATCAGATCAAATTGAAAATTCAATAATCAATATAATATTATCCGTCAAAGTCAGAACAATTATTTCTATAAACACTGAGATTTTTAACAACTAATATGTAAGCCGACAAAAACAGTCGATACAATTTTATAACAACAATCCCGGTTGTTTTTTGGAGCATCAACATCCTAAAGAAATCATTTGAGAAAAACTTACTAATTTATATGGCATTCCTAAAGGACTGAGATCAAATGGATCATTATGTCTATTTAAACTAGTAGACTTTTTATGAATGCTTATCTACATTTTTAAATCAAGAACAGTAACTAATCCCACTCACCTCTCAAACCAGTTCCACGGCCATTAACATTACGATAGAGAACATTTTCCAAAAAATTGAAACCACTATTATTCATGATATTAAATCCACATATCATTTCAATTTGTTTCCATCTGTGGACTCTTTCTTGAAGCTCATGCGTTACTTCATTTAGTGCTGTTCTAGCTTCAACGATACTTCTGTCTACTTCATCTATGGACTTACCATGAGTTGAAACAAAGGCACCTACAAGACTTGAGCGTTTCTTTCGAAGTTTTTCACACTGAAATATGATTATATTATTGTTTATATTAATTTGGAGATGTCACAGCAGAATGGTGACCAAATAGAATAACTGAACTGTTTTTAAAGCAATTCTACTTATATCCCATTCCGATTTTCAATGTTTGGAAGCACATCTGTTATTTTGAACACAAAAGCAAAAAAATATGTCACATTCATATTTTAACAAATTCCTTAATGTAATAAGTGGGGTACTTTATTCTATGCAATGGTGTGGTTATATTGAAAATATTTGGAGGTTTTAACGTTAAGCTAGGTTGTGATTTTAGCATTGTTTGCATTTTAAAAATCTTAACTACTACTTTGATCTTATTTTTCGTGGAAAAAAGGTTTGAAATTTCTTATCTTCTGGTCCATTAGACCCTTGCAGAAATTGGGTAAATTGATGATAGAAAACGATCTGGTAAGCCTAAATCTACAACGAACCCCATTTAAATAACTGTTAAAAAACCAAAACTAATAATTAGACATAAGAAAAGTAGACTAAAATGGGCAAATGCGCATAAAAACCAATGGGAAAATGTCCTTTGGAGTGACAAATCGAAGTTTCATATTCAATAGATATGTTTATACAATGAAATAAAAGAAAAAGAATATTTGAAATCCATCTGGATTCAGCTATATCCAGTGGCTAGTCTAAATTGTGCCACAACTTTTTTAACAATAAAATGAAATCAAAAATTAAAAATCATATAAATAGCCATCTTAGTCACCTGATTGATTTGTTTGAAATTAACTGTATAAAAGGGTTTGAAAATAGGATCTCTTACCAGTTCAAAACATTTGCGATAATTAGATGAAGATTATTTTAAGAAATAAATTAATAGAATATGCCTGACAATAAAACATCAATGAAGCTAAACTTTAATTTTATTTTTATATTGTATAATAAAATTTTATTTTGTTTGTTTTATTTTAATATATCAATACCAATAAATTTAGATGACTTTGTTCTGTTTTATTTGATTATACTTTGCTGTTAAATTTTTGGACACAGTAAGTGAAAAAAATTCCATAACAATGAATTCAAGTTATTTGAAGTAATATACTTACAGCTTCACGTGCTTGTTGTAATTGTTTTTCAGCCTGAATTTTTTTCTTAAGGTAAGATTTATTTTCAATTTCGTGCGTAAGCTGTAGCCACTGTTGTAATGCCACCGGTGGTGTCCAACACCTATCTTTCAGTTCGCCTTCTGCCAACTGTAATTCAGTTCTTAACATCTACAATAAAATAAAATTATAATGTTCTATAGTGCGTTTACAAGTTTAAAAGCTAGTATTAGGTCGCGAAATAAAATAAATAAAAAGTAATGGTACCTCTATTTCCGCTTTTAATTGAGTAACTTCTAAGTCTGAATAGGAACTAGGTATCGGATTCAGTTCACTTTTAGAGTCTTGAAGTTTCTTTTCCAAGACTTGTTTTTCGGTTTTTACAGATTCTTCTGCCACTTTGGCCTCTTCCAATTCCTTCTGAAGATTTTGTAACGCTCTTTCTGCGTTTTGAAGGCTATCCATATCTCTGTTCATTCTATTTAAATGATTTCTGAATTTCTTTTTCAGTTGGTAGGCATACCAAAGTACAGCAAGCCCAACGATTATTAAAAATATCAACATCAAATCTTTCCAGTGAGGCACATCTATAAAAATAGAGAAAATATTGTATTTTTATGCCTACTCAGTTAAAGTTAATTACTTTTGTTGTGCTATTGTATATGAATGTTAAACTATGAAGCATCGACATTATATTAAAAAAGATCTAGGGATAATAAAAATGGAAAAGACAATATTGCGCAATGAAAAGAGTATTGGAATAAAAAAATCATTGGTGATATTCACTCTGTACACTCTATTAAACAGCTCCGACCTCTATTTTAAGATAATCCAGACTATCATGTTTTTTTTTGTACATAATCTTTCTAAGATACATTACCTAACTTATCATATAATACGGGGTGGGGCAATCTTCTGACATCGGAGGATTACATCGTTGTGGTAAGAGATAAAAAGTTTTGTGTGAGCTAATACAGTTACTGAGGGCACGTACTATATTTTGTTCAAGAATCGAAAAGATCTCACCAAGAGCGATACAAAAATATAGCATTCTAATATTTATATGGGTGTTTAAAAAGCTATGACCAATTATTGGCAAAGAAGACCTCCTCTTTAAAACTCTGCAAAACAGTAAATCAAAATAAATTAACAGGTCTTTGTATTCAATTTTCATTCACATATCATTGGCTGTGCTCAGTATTAATTACTTTTTTATCTGTGACTTCTTTAATGCAGGGTGAAACAAAACGCAAATCAAGAAATATAACAGAATTTTTAAATGAATCACCCTATAAGTCTTTTTACAATTTGTTAGTACAATTAATAATCTTTCAAACGATGTAGTACATTTAGGGTATAAGTTAATGGAAAACCGTAAATATTTTATGATAATGGTCAAGGAGATACAGTTATAGGACCATACTTTTTCGGAAGAAGGTATTACAATTTTCTAAGAAACCATTTGGGAGAATTATTGGAGGAAGTTGATTTAAACACAAGAGTTAACTTGTGGTTCCAACAAGATGGAGCATATGTACATTACGTTCGTTGTGTACGTCGGTGGTTAAACAGACATTTTACCGACAGTTGGATAGACGTGGTGGACCAATTTCGTGGCCTCCTCGATCTCCAGATCTCACACCGATGGATTTATTTTTATGGGGATACATCAAGCAACTTGTCATCAAACAGAACCTACTACCAGAGAAGACATGAAAGAAGGGATTCGTAACGCATTTTCCACAATAACTCCAGCTATGTTAAAAAGAGTAAGATCCTCGTAAATGGTCGCCATTTTGAACACTTAGGATAAACTATACTTTTTAATGTCAATGTTTATTTATGTAAATGTAAGTGTTTTTATAATGTTGGTTTCCATGGATCTAGGAATTTTCTTCGAAAGCAATTCTTCGAAAACAATTCTTCGAAAACAATTCTTCGGAAAACAATTCTTCGATAATGCGATTCTTCGAATACCATATTCTTCGAATAAACAATTCTTCGACTAATAATTCTTCGACAGCTTTATTATTTGGATTTACTAAAATCTGGGATAAGTTTTCATTAGACAATAATCAATATTTCTCGCATGATATATAAACGTATGATGCGGAACATACTAATAATAAATGAGAATTATAAGATCATTTTCTTTTTTGAGAATACCTAGGAACTGGAAATAAAACACTACTTTTTTTATTTGTTATAATTATGTCAACATTTTATTAATAAATTACAGTAAAAGTTTACAGTACAGTAAAAGGTTACAGTAAAAATTACAGATAAATGACATAAATACTATCAAATACCAAGGTAAGAAAAATATTATAGATTAATATGATATGTTGTGAGCTAAACCTCTAATGTATTCTATTATATTATTTTTATCATACTGATTTACAAGAGTTTTGATTCGTTGATTACAATCTTTGTACTTCTTTCTTGGTGTTTGTGGTTCAAATCCGCTTAAATATTGTTCTACACGAAGTTCATTTAGACTTTGCTCATTTTTTATACATTTTATAAATTTCCACAAGTTGGGGTGAACTGCTGATACTTGTGTTTCAAAACTTCGATGCCATCCTTCTACCGAATTATTTGTTCTCGGTAAATCATACAAAACTGTTTGATATAGATTCCACAATTCGTATGGATATTGTGGTGGTTTTCGCTGTTTTCGATTTGGTCGCCCAATCCACGTATCTTCAAAATAATTAATAACACTTTCGGCTTCTGACGGAAATATTTCACTATCATATAATTGTTCAAAAGCCATAACTATATCATCCACTGGGACAAAAGCAATAGCACACAACATTTTTAGTTTGAAAGCAAATTCACTGTCAGTCTCATAGCGTTTTTTTAATCCATTCCTTTGAATCATTCGAAAAATGCATTGACTGAAGTGGAAAAACAGCCTCTTTTTCTACAACTTGGAAAAGCACTATTGCAGGCATTAATCAATGCTTTTTCGAAGTCAGTGGTAATCGTTGCAGGCACTAAAGATGATTTCAAATTTTTAAGTTCTTGAAAAAATTGATCATAAATTCGTTCTGATTTTTTTGGTAAGAGTGCATAAACTAAAGGTACCGATAAATTGTGTTGCAGTCCGTGAACGGTTAGTAATTGTTGGAATAATAACGGCACGGTTTTAAATGTGCCATCAATATACCAATGCTTACTGTTAGACAATAATTGGAGATTTTGTTCTGTAGTAAAAATTAATATTCTCTCGTCCACTGGACCGGCATCATATAGCAAAAAATTTTCATTTTTGTAGGTTTTCGTATATTCCTCCAAAAATATTATTTCGCTTCTATTAGTAGGAAGAGCTGGTCCTTGTAGATTTTTTTGTCTGATATTGCGAATACTCCGTTTCATACTGCTAACACTTGGAAGCTTGGGAGCTGCCGTTATGGAACATGTAGTCGAAGAAATTGATATAATTCTGTGCGGAGGATCATTACTTATTTTCGAGTTGATTCGAATTTTTTCGTACACTTTGGTCGCTTCCACCTCTGAGGCGTCAGCAATATGATTATGTTCTTTTGTTATTTTACTGATTTTATCGTCGACAGTAATTATTCTCACTGGACAGTTTGTTTTTCTTTTTTCAAAAAATGCGCACTTCCAATACACTTTTTCACCTTTTTCAACATCTTCAAAATAAAAATGTCCCTCGAACAACAATTTACGTTTTCCTTTTTCTGAACAAACAATTCTGCATCCATATTTACTTGCACAGGGTTAAATTAAAACTAATTTTATTTTATGGAAAACAATCCCTTTTATACCCACTCAGGTCAGTTGCAAACTTGGGATTAGATAAATTATACCTGATTTATATCACAAACAAATTCTGCATCCATATTTACTTGCACAGGGTTAAATTAAAACTAATTTCCAAGGGATTATCGTCAGTTGCAAGCTTGGGATTAGATAAATTATACCTGATTTATATCTCTGAACAAAGTCATTCCTTTTGGATACTTCGAAGAATTGTTATTCGAAGAATTATTAGTCGAAGAATTGATTATTCGAAGAATTGCATTTTCGAAGAATTGATTTTTGAAGAATTGTTTTCGAAGAATTGTTTTCGAAGAATTGCTTTCGAAGAATTTTCCGGATACCGGTTTCTATAATTGTTTTTTTTTAATAGAAAAAGTTGGAAAATAAAATACAAGCTTGCATTTTACATAACAAAGATATACTGTTTGTGATGACTTAATTATTTCAGAAAGATTGCAAACTGCTTTTATATTTATTAGTACTATAATGACATTAGCCTACTTACAGTAAACAAAAATATTGCTTCCAACATAATTCCGATTAAGTATTTCCTTTAATGGTAAGAGTAAAAGTAAAAGATATTTTAGATGCATCCAAAATTACGATTAAAATTTATGCTTTAGAAATGTTAAAATTTGCAAGACGTTGCATGTAAAAATTTAATACCATTTAATTTGTGTATGTAAAATACTTGTTTTTGACAATTATCATAAAATATTTACGGTTTTCCATTAACGTATACCCTAAATGTACTACATCGTTTGAAAGATTATTAATTGTACTAACAAATTGTAAAAAGACTTATAGGGTGATCCATTTAAAAATTTTGAGATATTGCTTGATTTGCGTTTTGTGTCACCCTGTATTAAAGAAGCCACAGATAAAAAAGTAATTAATACTGAGCACAGCCAATGATATGTGAATGATAACTGAATACAAACATTTGTTAATTTATTTTGATTTACTGTTTTGCAGAGTGTTAAAGAGGAGGTGTTTTTTGCCAATAATTGGCCATATCTTTTTAAAACACCCTTATAAATATTAGAATGCTATATTTTTGTAACGCTCTCGCTGAGATCTTTTCGATTCTAAAACAAAATATAGTACGTTTCATTTAAAAAAATGTAAGTTTGTGTTGCTACGTGGTTTTGGAATACCCTGTAGAATCGAAAGTATTTTCAAAATGTGCCCTCAGTAACTGTATTAGCTCACACAAAACTTTGAAGTTTTATCTCTTACCACAACGATGTAATCCTCCGAAGTCAGAAGATTGCCCCACCCTGTATATCGAAAAAAAATACACGATAAAAAGCATTCATTTGTATTATTGATAATTTACATTTTTGCTAAGCAATTATTTTGATGTAAAATTTAACAGATATGTTTAAAAAAATTTCAGACGTTTGCTAACTTTGTTATCATGTTTTTTTGTTGATTTGTATAGCTTATAGATTATCGTTTTATTATTGGTTTTGTAATGTTTATCAAGCTGCATACTACAAATACAATTTCATCAATGTAAGGAAGTAAAGATACTGGAACTTTAAAAAAAAATTAAATCATTGATTCACTCTTTCAAGGTGTATTCTCGCCAAAGCTATGTTATATGTTTCTTCTACCTCTTCTTGTGTAAATACAGCAAGAAACAACACATATTATAGTTTAAAAAAATAATTAAAAACGCTTATAATGCAAAACTGATACTGTTTACATCACTTTGTTTGCGTTTTTCCCGGCAGATGGCATAATTGTCATCTTTCTCAGTCCTTATTAAATATCATCGTCAGAATGACAGAAGTTACATTTCATTTGATGCCTACATGATGTTTAATAATTATTTTATATATTTCATAAACATCTTAAGAATAAGGGTATTAAAAGGCCTGTGATTTTATTCGTAGATGGTCACAAGACCCATTTAACTTACGAAATAAGTCATTTATGTACCAAGCTAGAAATAATTCTTATTGCATTGTATCCCAATTCAACAAGAATTTTACAAACCGCGGATGTTTCTTGTTTTAAGCCACTGAAAACAAGTTGGAAACAGGCGGTATGACAGTGGAGAAGACATAATCCCTTAGTTCAATTGAATAAACAACATTTTGCACCTATATTAGAGGAAGCAATCAAGAGTTTGAAGGAATCGACCATTGTAAATGGTTTTAGAGCTTGTGGTCTCTTTCCATGGAATCCGAGCGCTATTGATTTCAGTAAGTGCTTGGGAAAAGGAAAACGAGATCAACCCCAGCATGATAGTCTTAATAACAACTATTTAATTGAGTACGAAGATTTTTGCACTATCGTCGGACCAACCAAACTACAGGAATTGCAAACTTACGAAAATTAAGATAACGACGATAACTTTCAAATTCTTCATAAAATTTATAAACAGTTTAAGCAATCAGAAAGTAATATAGTACCAGATTGGAATAACTCCATCATCCAAGTGGAATTAGCATCTGATGAGAGAGTTCACAGAAAAATAAATAGCTGATATGCTGATAATAATAAACGAGCACATCGAACTAGAACAAATGGGAACAGTTTGTGAACCTACTGGTAATGACGAACCAATCACCCACAATGTTAAAAAGAAAAAATAACAAAACAAGACAACACCGTATCTGAACTTTTCAATGAGAGTTCGGAGAATCTCAGTCCAACTGTTAGTGACAATAATACGACATATTCTTCCTACCAACTCAGCGACTGTCTAATGTGGCCTAAAACACTGGAAAGAAAGAATAAAAGGCAGGTGGAAAGGTTGCCCTTTGTAATCACATCTAGTGGCTGGAAAAAAATATATGAAGACAAACAAAAAGAGAAACAAGAAAGAGGACGCAAGAAAGAAGAAAATAAGATGGCTAAGAAGTTGAAAATCTCTAGAGCTGTGGGAGAAAATAACAATAATAGGAAAGAAAAAAAGGATACAAGACCAAAGGAAGTAAAAACCCTAAGTTCTATTGAGAACACTGAAGTAAAACAAACTCACGACAATAGAACAAAAATAGCTTCCTCAGATTCCTTCAAAATAATGGAAAACGTTAATATTCGAACAGAGGCAAAGCCAAAGTACATGAAAAACCTGTGATTAATTGATGAATTTATGACCATAAATTCTGAAACAAATATTGTTCAAACAGACGAAAATATAACACAGGTGAAGACCCTAACTAATTATGATATAGATCCTCGTTCAAGTACTAATACTAGTGAACCATTGATGAATAATTCGACTCTTCCCATTAATAATGTGATATGCAACAAAGGACTTTGTTTCATATGCACAAACAATTTTTCTTTACTAAATTATGGTATTAAATGTCAAAAATGCTCAAGGGCATATCACGCAAAGTGCTTGAAAAATCATGGAATATACAAAGAATTTTACATATGTATAATTTGTACTTCAAGGGATAAATGAATTTATATTATTATGTTCATTAACATTGTATTGTTATAGTTTAATCACAAGTTTGTGGATTTAGTTGTAGTTTCTTACTTCTTTGTAATAATGTTTAAGTAATATTCAATGTATTGTACCTGCAGTTCACCAAATATCTATAAATAATATACATATTTTCAAAAAAACTTGTTAGGTACTATTCATTATCTCAATATCAAAAATTTAAGAGAAAAATTTCTGATTTGGTAATAGGACAATCACTGGTTCAGAAAGCATGCTAATAACTACTTATCTACAGCCAATAATTGGGTAATTTGCTATGCCAATAACTGGGAAATGTGACCATAAATATTATTTTTTAATCAAAAGATCTAATCTGAAAATATAGTTTTCTGTGTTCATACTAAAGAAGAATTGTTAAGAACGTCGTAACCAAGGCGGTTTATAAATTGCCTCACTTTAAGATGCCCAAATTGACATAACAGTCAGATTATCACTAAAGGTACCAATAATTGGGTACTTTGCCCTACCTAGGAATAAAATCTGATGAGCCAATTTAAACGATAATTAGCAATTAGCTTAAAATACAAACAGTTTCATAAAAAATATCGTTAATATCTACATGGAAAAAAAATTGAAGCGAAAAAAGAATAACAAGATGGCTCCTTCTTCATTATCATAAGTGGAGCAAAAGACATCTGACACTTTTGATAGACCGATGAGGTAGCAATCCGCACGTGGGTTCCATCCAATTTTGTTATCGATGGATTTCCATTTCCTTCTGTTATTGACTATTTTCATAACTTCTGCTCATGTCAAGTTAATCAGCTGCAGTATTTTCCCAATAGTTCTTCTTCATGTTCGTCTGTCTGCCCTTTGTTTCGTTTCTGTTGTGATATAGCTGATTGTAACTAGTGTATTATTATTGTTCCTACTTTCTAAGCTATGTTCCATAGTATCTTTGACCCAAAAATTCTTTACCTATATAATTGGTAAGCATCTATTGATAAATTATTGAATGCTTCGGTATATATTCTTCGTTCTGCTGGTTCCACATAACAAGACACAGTTCACATTGGTTTGAGGTAGTTTAAGCTTCATTTTTCTGGAGATAATTGCTGAATACCACATTATATTTAGTATCTTCAAAGCGTGTTGTGTCAGTCTTATTACTTTTCTACCAAACCATACCTAATATGCGAGAAAAGTATCGGTTTACCCCAAAAAGTTGGATTTTTTTGAGTTATTTTTCGTTTTTCAGCCCGAAAAAGAAGAAAAAATGTTTTAGAAAAAATCCTGTTAGCACGATACAGCCTCCCGAATGCAGCACGTCGCCAATCCTATTGATTTTCAGCTCACCAGAGCCAATACAACAGGTCATATAAATCTAGATATACTACATTTTTAGTAATTTTTGGTGAAATTTTGGTTTGTTAGCCCGATACAGCCTCTGGAGTATATACAAGTGACCAATTTTCTGACTGAATATTGTTCAAGGCGTCTCACAGATGATCCACATTGATTTTTAGCTCATCAGAGCCAACACAGCGTGTCCTATGAATCAAGATATACTGCATTTCTGGAGAAATTTCTATTTTTAGCACGTTACAGCCTCCGAATTGTATACAAGTGACTAATTTTATGATAGGATATTGTTGAGGGCATCTTACAAATGAATCCTATTTATTTTCAGTATACTAGTGACAGTACAACGAGTGCTATAAATCCAGATACACCACATTTTTGAAGAAATTTCGGTTTGTTAGCACGATACAGCCTCCGAAGTGGATACAAGTGACTAATTTATGATAAAATATTGTTGAGGGCAGCTTACAAATGAGCTCTATTTATATTCAGCTCACTAGAGCCAGTACAACGGGTAGAAAAAAGAAGATATGATATTACAAATATTAAAGCTTAGATATTATTACCCCTGTGGGATTTTTCTGGTTGTTTTAATATGTATGCTCGTAAGTATTTACTGTATCTGATTTCGAAATGTCTAAGGGTTTGACCCAAATAGACAGCATTACATTATGGACATTCAAGTTTATATATACCAGACTTCGTTAATGGGGATATTTTTGTTTTTACATTTAACAATTTTCTACCGATATTACTTTCTGTTTTAAAAGAAATTGTCGTATTAGTTGCTAAAGATATTATCTTTGAAGTATTGTTAGAAATATTACCTGATCTTAAATGGGAAAAAATATCCAGGATATCCCCATAGGGCTAATAATATCAAAGCTTTAATATTTGTAATATCATATTTTCTTCTTTTTTCTATTAATATACATTACGTCAATCACAAGGTAGGTCACTTCTTGGTCTAGCCAAAAATAATTGTTTAACATCAGGTAGGCATCAAATGAAATATACCTTCTGTCATTCTGATGATATTTAATATCAAAACAATTGTTAATTTCTTAGAATTTTCAACATTTTTTCAATATATTGGGAAAACAGTTTCATTTAAAACAGTAATATGAGTAGATAGGTTGAGACAGTAAACATCATAAAAGGAAATGTTATACTGTTTTCTTCACTCACTGAATGGATTCTGTAGGGGTGCCCAGTGTAGACTTAGTGCCACAGATATGCAATTTATGGCTACCGTAATAGTATGTACACATACAAAATCATCTTGGATATAATTGTGGGCACAGAGACGTATGATTTGCTATTATAACGGACCATAACTATGTCCTTTTTCTAAAATTTATTAATGTGTGTGCATAAGCAATAAACATATTGTTTTAATTCAATTTTTGGTCATAGGGTAATTCAAAAACAAATGTCAGTAACATTTTAAAATTATTGCTTAAAGGTATTGCAAAGAAAATTATTGTTCAGTTATGAAAAAAATAATATTGCTATAGCAAAGTTTGTAGATCAATAACAATTTCTTCATGAACAATCAATTTCTAGAAATATTTATTCTTCATTAGTGCATTGTTTAACTAACCTTTTAAAACACAACTCATAATCCATAAAAACAACCATTGTACTATAAATATTCCATAATAAGTACTTCAACACCCTTTTAATCACATGACTAATTTTTTTGCACCACTGAGTTAAACGAAAATGAGTTACACAACTGATCACCGCGAAAATGTCAAATTTAAAGAGGTACATTTGTTACGGTAAGTACACAAAATAATAAGCGAGTATAGGAAGACAACAAACATTACGCTTTGTTGAATAATTATTTTTTAATAATATTCACTTGTACCTTTTGGTGGTCCAAAAAGGACAACATCCATTGCCTTTAGGGCGATCTTTTGTTTGTGTATTGGATCCTTTATTCCAAGAACGTTTAAGTATGCGGCATTATTAACAGCTAATCTGAAAAAATAATAAAAATTAAATAACCATTGTTATGTTAAATAAAAATTAAACTTGTTGAATGGGAAACTTATATAGTGTGATTTGGACTTGAAATCATAGTAATTCATCGCCATCAAATTTTAAAGATGTTGCAAATTAATCAGTTTTTGTCTTTTATTATTGATAGTGATCGCAGTAGTTAAATTAGAAGAAATATGATATTTTAGTGTAGTGATTCTTGATTTAGACGTTAGTAAAAGTCGTGTGTGTGCAGTCATAAAATAAGAATGAAAAAGAAATATAAAATAAAAACATGGTTAAATTAGAGAAAAATATTATTATTGTTATGGCGATAATCGGTTGACTTTCAATGTACCGGGTGTCGCAATAAGAATTGCTCTCGGCCATATATCAAAAACCGTTTATAGTATAGCAGCGGGAAAAAAATATAACAAAATAACCTCTAGACAAACATGGAAATTATTTTTAAGTTTGCATGTCTACCGCTAGAGGGCGTAATTGAATATAAAAATCCAAATTTTACAAAATTAACCCGGGGCATAACCCGGTCCGCATCACTAGATAAATACGTAGTTCGTCGGAATATTTATTGGTGTGAAGGGGGTGAAGTACCAACCCGGCGAGTCTCCAGGTGGCGGATGAGAGGGGCATCTGAGATAATTTTATATGAGGAGGAGGTCTGCAGGTAAATAACTGGGGGCGCGTTGTGTCTAAAAACTCAACTGGCAGTCCTCAAATACCCTGCCGCGGAACAACTTTACCTGTCACAGCTGTAGTATCGTGACTAAGGGATTGCATACAGGGTTACAATGCCGGGGGGAAGTTCGAGATTATCTCGAAATCATCTGTTATACCAATGTCTTCCGACTGTCTGTGGTCACGTCTCGCGGGCCAGTGGGATGGGGGTATTGGATTGATGGCCCGGACGAAGAGTACACAACCTCATTAAAATCCTAAATTCAAGGTGGGAAACCATGCCGAGGAATGCGTGGCTAAAGTAGTCCTTACTAGTTTCGACCTTGGAACGCCGGGGGGAACTCCATTGTATCAAACCCCTTACCTAGGCATGCAGGGCTCTGCAGCGGTGGACTGTAATGACCTTAGCTTCTCGTGGGAACATTTAAGAACCGGGAAAAGAAAAACACCACCGGAAAAGTAGTAGAGAACACCTCCACCTCTTCATCTGGACACCCCACAGAGGAAAAAGGCCAAACGGCACAAAGGTCGTATGCCATTCGATCTGCCAAAACTGGCAGCATAGACGACCCACTTAGAAAGAGCCTAAGTGGAGCAGGGGTACGGAAATACCTGCGACTCCTCAATCAGGAAATATCCTCTGAAGAGGCAAGGAAGCAGGTTATTCAGCGCCCAACCACCCCGAGTACTGATTCTGTGGAGAGGAAGAAGAGACTCCGGATCACCTATTTCTAGAATGCCTCTCAAAAAACCTTAGATTTCAGTGCTTTGTAACACCGTTAAAAATCTAATCTAATGAGCATAACAAAAACAATCATCGCGTTCTCAAAAAAATTCTGCGTATATTTGATATTACAAGTTTTAGTCTATCTATTCAAATAAGGGGCGGGGCAGGGTAGTAACTTTGTTTTGAAAAAGCGCCCATAACTCCGGTTCTTACTTAACCGATTTTTGAAAACTTAGTCTTCTTGAAAACAGCTTTTTTCCACCAATATAACAGTAATAATTTCGACATAATGAGTAACATTACCATATAAAGAGAAATGCAATTATGCTCGACGGTAATTTCAAATAAGCTGTAATAGTATTGTAGTAAATGTCAAACGTGGTTTGTTTATACGGGCGCTATTACGACTATAGAGTAAACATTTAGTTCTTTCGTTTTGATGTGTTTTTCAAGACTTTTAGTGACAAAATAAACTTCTAAGTTAATTAATTTGATATTTTTGGATTATCACGGTTCGTCGGTGCCAAGTTTGTCAGAAAAAAGGTCGAAATTACCAAGGCCATGTATCTACAATACTATCCCCACTTTTTGTAATTCATTCATTATACCACTACTGGCGTTTAGGATTGTTGGCCGCAAAAATAAACATGTTTATGAATGAATAGCCCTCTATATCGTATATTATTACTCTAAGAGTCAAATGCTTCATGGATAGTAAGAATCATCGTAGTTTTAACTTTTTAAATAAATTTTATATCCAATTTAATACGAACAAACCGCAACTACTTGTTTTTATACAATGTGACTATTTGGGTTGGAAACCTAATGAGTAACATGCACGCTAGAGGACGCTGTTAATTTTTTTTTAAATCTAGTTATCTTTGGAAAATATTGAATAGGAGTATGCAGTTTCAATCAGGGATTATAAAAGTAGACCTAATTAGGAACAAAATAGGGAAAACCGCATGTCGACATCTTTTCCTGTCCCGAAATATATTTTAAAAAAAGTAAATTTTAAGAATTTTTCTATGAAAATAGATTACCTACTATGTTGTAGGTAGGGAACGGATTTTAACAATTTTGAACTAATTAAAATTTACTTTCCTTGTCCTATTAATAATTATTTTAATATTACTGGAAAACAGCGTTTAAGGAACTTAAAGTGGAAGTATATAATGTAACTGTTCGGGTAATAAATCTCTAATTTTTTTCGTTAGGGAACATTTAAGCAAAAAATGCAGAGACACGTCAAAGTGTAAATTCAGTTTTGCTTTTATTGCAAACAACTATAGCTATGATGACGTCATGAGTACGCCCTGATGTTGTCATCCAATGTTTCTTTAAATGGAAACCTTTATTTTGTATGGCAAATTTAAATACGCCGATAGATTCTAAAAACGACAATATGCATCACTGTTCCCAATGGTTGATAGTTTTTGAGATAAGGTCTTCAAAGTCTCAAGATTTAAAAAATAAGTAAGACCAAACCTACACCTAGTTATTTTAACGATAAAGGTTTAAATGAATTGTTTAACGTCGGACAGCTGTAACTTCTGCACGAATTTTATCTTTCAATTCTTCAATATTATTGAGTCGACTGACGTATACTTTTGACATTAAATAACCCCACAAAAGAAATCCAACCAAACATCTAGTTTTATTATGTCCAAAGTGCTTAAATGTTACATTTCTTTTTCCAATTCCCTTTAGAATTAAATCTAATAATTATTATTAAATTGCATTATTCAACAAGTAATGAGTAATGCATTGTCAACTTGGCATGGCTATATTGATTATTGAAGGACATCAAATGGTGCTGGTGGTTGTGTACACGTATAGGGTAACGAAGAAATATTACATTTGTATCACGTGTAAAATTTAATTTATTTTTGCATAGCGCGCTTTCAGCTCTTTAGACATAGAGCCATCATCAGTGCTTAATCTAAAATACATACTCAAATCACACATAGCACTATTGGTTGTGATTTGAGTATGTATTTTAGATTAAGCACTGATGATGGCTCTATGTCTAAAGAGCTGAAAGCGCGCTATGCAAAAATAAATTAAATTTTACACGTGATACAAATGTAATATTTCTTCGTTATATTGATTATTGTCTGAAGTAAGTAATCATTAACAGAACTTCTTTATTTTCAGCTTATAATCTAGTAGTCTTGCAATATTGACAGTTGTCATTAGGCTGAATCACAAGCTTAAATTAATTAAGTAATGGATTCAATATGGTGCGAAAATTAAGTGAAAACCAGAAAATCGAGATATTAATTTTGAGAGGGTAATTTGAATATTTTCCGAAATAACCAATATTTTCACTAACAAATGTCCAAATGCTTACGAAATCAGGTATTTCCAAGATATTGAATAAGTTTTAGCAATGTGGAAATATCAAACATCGTTTATTTGGTCGAAAACATAGATATATAACACTTGTATTATATATCTATGGTCGAAAAAAAGTATCTGAAGATATTCAATTAAACATGCTAATAGATGCACAAGACAATCCACATGTAAGTTCTAGAAATTTAGCATCCAATCACTATATCGGTCTACAGTCAGTAATAAATTAAATGAAAAATCATAAATCGCACCCATATAAAATAAATGTAGTTCAATTAAACGAGGATGACCCAGACCATAGATTAGAATTTTGTGAGCAGATGATGGACCGGTGTAATCTAAATCTGTATTTCGTTAGGAATATGGTATTTTCAGATGAAGCCCCATTCTGTATAAATGGCACGTTAACAGACAAAATTGTCGATACTGGGCACCTATAAATCTTAACTGGATGTTGGAAGCCCATGCTCAGACTAATGTCTAGGCGGGTATTATCGGCAAATGGTAATAACCCAAATCTGCCAAATAAAGAGATATGGTACCAGCAAGACGGTGCTACCCCTTATTATGATGTGAACGTTCGTAATTATTTAAATAGAATATTTACAAATCATTGACCGTCTTACTAGTAGATTAAGGTCTGGTGAACTGGCCGAATGACCGTACAGGTCACCAGACCTTACTCTACTAGATTTCTATTTGTGTGGTTATTTAAACTCAAAAGTATACGTCAACCGAGCCAATAATATTAGGAATTAAAAAATAGGATTCGTGAGGAAATCAATACGATTCGACCTGAATCGCGAACAAAGAATGGCTTATTGTCAAGAAATGGGATGGTCTCAAATTGAGCACCTCATTTATACCTTTTGTTTTGAATAACTACGTACTGTTATTAAAAAGTAAACGTTATTTGAAGCTGTCTTACTTATTTTTAGTTTTGAAGACTTCATCTCAAAAACTATGACCTATTGGGTAATAGTGATACATATTGTCAAATTTGCGATAAAAAATAAACGTTTCCATTTAACAAAACATTGGATGACGTCATCACGGCGTACTCATGACGGCATCATAACTATGGTTGTTCGCAATAAAAGCAAAACTGAATTTACACTTTGACCTACCTCGGCATATTTTGCCTAAACTTTCCCTAACGAAGAAAATTTGAGGTTTCTAATCCAAATAGTTACACTATATATTTCCACTTTAAGTTCCTTAAACGCCGTTTTCCAGTAATATTAACAGTAATATTGAAATAATAATGGTGGAAGACTAAGTTTGCAAAAATCGGTTAAGTAGAATCGGAGTTATGGGCGTTTTTTTTCATAACAAAGTTCCCACTCTCCCCCATCCATTGTTCGAGTAGATCCACTAAAATTTGTAATATCAAAAATACGCAGAATTTTTTGACGAATGCTATGATTGTTTTTGTTATGCCCCTTAATTAGGTTAACTTTTGTAAAATTTGGATTTTTAAATTTTTTTATTCAATTACGCGTCCTGGCTGAAGACATACAAACAAAAATATTTTCCAAGTTTTTTTCGAGGCCACTTTTGTTTTCCGCAGCTGTACCTACTATAAACGGTTTCTGAGATAAGGCCGAGAGCGATTCTTATTGGGACACCCGGTACAAAATTTGTAATGGAAACTATAAAAGTCATATAATATCTCATTTTATTTTTATAAATCACCTTATTTGCTAATCCTTATTTGTTTATTTCATCAAATCTTATTTTTTTAATAATGAAATTGTTTCATTAAAAAAACTGTGTCTTCTTAAAAAATAAACTAATATAAGGATTATTAGAAATGTAGTGTTTCATCCACAACTTAATTCAACAGTAACTACTAAACTGTAAATATTTGTCTCTCAGCCTGTATAGAAAATTCACATGAACTCAACATTGTTTGGATAAATCATGACGATAACACAATACCAATGCCATGGTTATGTAATTAATTAAGTATGTTATTTAATATGAATAACATAATAAATAAATGATTCCACAAATGTTAGTTTCGACACCGTACATGCACCTACGTTTATGTACGGTGGTTTCGATATTAAAAAAAAAGTAATGAATACTTGACGAGTTGAAAATATTTTATATAGATTTTTTTATGAAATTTCTACTGAGCACATTTCCCTGAATTATTTTATGTAATAACAATTGGTTGAAAAAAAATATAAGCGGTTATTAAATGTGATGTAATAATTTTAATGCGAAGGTCAATTAACAACTTTAAAATCACGTTTGAAATTATGTGAGATAAAAAAATTTATGCGAACATCCAAGGAGAGGAAAATTTGGTTTTCTTTGAAAAACTTGCTCATTTGCTTTTTGTAAATGCTTTATTTTGTGTGTGAAAAAGTATCAAAGAGAAAAATAGGTACTCTTTTAGAATCGAACTTATTTTGTTTTTAAAAATATCAAAGAAAATTAGAGTGAGATAAAAAATTGGTATTCTTTTACAACCTCCTTATGATGAAAATATTCCGTATTCTTCAAAAAAGTATTGAATCGTTTTTGAAATTGCAGACAAGAAGATAGAAAAAAATTGGTATTCTTCTAAAACAGAGTGGTTCTGCATTGAAAAAGTATTCAAGATATTAACAGTGGGTGAAAAAAATTGACATCATTTGAATTACTGAAGAAAATTGGTGTACCAAAAAATTATGAATTGGTTTTTGAAAATGCATTAAAAATAAGAAGAAATAGGAGAAATTAGAAGTATTAATTTGGACATTGAAAATGCATACAAGATCAAAAAACGGCCACGCATTGGTATTCTTCAAAATTATGCAAGTTACGAAAATAGGAAAAATGTCTACTTTTTCACACATTACATAAAGTTCATATGAAGTCACATCAAATGGAACAAAATCTAAAATAACACAAGTAAAAATGTTGTCCACTGTTCCGAAAAAAAATATATCATTATTAGAACATGACGGCAGAGAGACTGTATACTTTTGGAAGTTGGCGTAATGGTATACATTCTGATGGGTTGGAATTTTTGGAACCGTTGATGATATTTATACTGAACATACTATTTACTACCACTACACCAACACTCACAATTCCACTGCCCGACGCGTGTTTCTATAATCAACAACGGTGTAATGCAATTGTCTTGCAATTTGAATTTGTTTTTATTAATTCTTTATTAAAAGGTCTGTGATTATAACCAAATTTTCAAATAAAAATGTGAAAAATATTGTAAAATACATTTTTAGCTGCAATGGCCCATCTCTGTAGCCGCAGTAGGAATAAGTATGTATTATAAAACAATAAAAGAAAAAATAAGTAAAAGTTTGACACGTGGAAGTATAGTGGATAGAATGAGATAATCAAAACTATATATATTTTTTTTATTCAATAAATCAGCAATCAAAATACATGGTATTCTATAAGCTAATGTGCTGGCATATGACCTAGCTATGGGAAGAAGCTGAGGTCAACTAGCATGATGAGGTCCTCTCCAGCGAAGGGACCTTCTGCTTCCTGTTAATTTCGCAGGTCAGTTGGCCATCGTCGTTTTAATCTTCTTATTACATCATTTTCAAGTAGCGGTTGTAGTAACGGATTTGTATGGGCTTCTAGTTTCTTGTGGTGGCTAGCACTTCTTTAATGAATGACTTCTTTTACTGTTAAGATCTTCAGATCATTGTGGATCATTTTATTTGTTATATACCATGGGGCATTAACAATATTTCTTAGTATTTTAGACTGGCTTCTTTGTACAATTGCTATGTTGGATTTACTGGCGCATCCCCATATTTCGATGCCATAGGTCCATATAGGTTTAATTATTGCCTTATATAATAGGATTTTATTTTCGATGGAAAGAGAAGACTTCCGTCCAATTAGCCAGTAAATATCTCTACTTCTTAGGTCTATTTGTTTTCGTTTCTTCTTGATATGTTCCTTCCAGTTCAATTTGGCATCTAGATGTAAGCCCAGGTATTTCACTGATGTCGATTGTGGGATTTGTGTGTTATTTAACTGTATTGGAGGACATACGTCTTTTCTTAGAGTAAAGGTTATACGTGTAGATTTTGTCTCATTTATTTCGATACTCCAATCTTTTAACCACTTCTCTAATTTTTTTAAGATATTCTTGGAGGATATGGTGGGCTTGCAGCACATTACTATGGGTAGTTAGAATGACAGTGTCATCAGCAAATGTTCCTATTGTGATGTTTGGTGATAATGGGAGATCTGAAGTAAACAAGATATATAATAGTAGACCAAGGACACTGCCTTGTGGTACACCCGAGTTGATAGGCAGCATAACAGATACGTCTCCTTTTATTCGTACTCTGAATTGGCGATTGTTTAGATAAGATTCCAATAGTTTGAAGAATGTTGGTAAATATTTTTTAATCTTGCCATGCCAAACCCTATCGAAGGCCTGTCTAACGTCTAGAAATACTGAGGTACAATATTCTTTGCTGTTTAGAATTTAGTTTTGTATGGGTTATGCGGTGACACTGTTGGATTGTGGAGTGGGCTCGTCGGAATCCAAACTGAAATTCAGGTATCCAATTGCTGGCATCAAAATCAGGATCAATTTTTCGAAGAATCAGTTTCTCTAATAATTTTGATATAGTTGAAAGCAGACTGATAGGTCGATAAGATTTTACTTCAAGTGGGTCTTTCCCAGGTTTAAGAATTAGGATTATTTCAGCAATTTTGAGTTTTTCTGGCCAAGAGTGGATTCGAATAATTGCATTAAATATGTAAGTGAGGAGTACTATACCCTTTCGCGGTTACTCTTTTAACATCTTTGGAGTTATTAAATCCATTCCTGGGGCTTTCTTAATGTTTAGAAGTTTTATTTCATTTGCTATGTGTTTTGGTCTAATCAGGTCTATTGTTTGGATAGGGAGTTCTAGAAATTCCGTAATTTCTATGTCTGGTATTGTGTTGTGAGGTTTGTAGATTTCTGAGAGGTGCTTAGCGAATGCATCTGCCTTTTCTTTATCTGATTTGGCCCATTTTTCTTCAGCATGTGTCTGTTTTTCTAGTCGTAGTGGAGGAGATGTTAATATGGGTTTATTTTTAGACTTTACTGGCTTCCAAATAGAGTTATCAAAACGATTTAAATTAGACATACATGTTTTAAAGGACTCTTCTTTCATTGCTTTTTATTTAGTTTTCAATTCGTTGCTGAGTTTATTGAAGTTCCTTTTATCTGCAGGATTATGACTCCTTTGCCATTTTGCTCTCGCTCTTCTTTTTTTAGCTACTAGTGTCTTAATTTCTAGAGGTATATTCATAACGTCTTTTTTAAATACTATTGCAGGAGTTGTTTGTTGCGCTGTCTCTTGCAGTAGATTTATGAAATCGTTTGTGGCTTTCTCGATTTCATTAATCAAAACTATATGAAAAAAAAAGGAAAATGTCCTCAAAATAATATAGACTAAAGGAAATTATTTCTCTCCGCCCTGGAAGACACTCTGGTGGAAGAGCTGTGCCAGAGTATGGAGAAGGGGATCCGCTTCTCAGGTATCCATTTCCGTCGAGGAATGATACTGGTGGACTGTGGGTCCCAAGAATGGGCAAACTGGCTCATGAGGTCAGCGCCGAAAGTAAACTCTTGGGAAGGACCCGAATTGGTGGCTGGAAGTGGAGACGACATCCCAAAGCCGGTCACCATAACGGTGTTCTTCCCAAGAAGCCACGAAATGAAATTGGAGAAGATCCTCCAACTTTTCGAGGTTCAAACTCCAAC
This sequence comes from Galeruca laticollis, assembly GCA_963921935.1. Classification (NCBI taxonomy): domain Eukaryota; kingdom Metazoa; phylum Arthropoda; class Insecta; order Coleoptera; family Chrysomelidae; genus Galeruca; species Galeruca laticollis. Next base: position 163,083,757 of record OY998178.1, on the reverse strand, counting down.
CTCACTACTGGGACTTGGAAGATCCTGAACTCTAAAAAATATGGAAAGGGAACTATTCTCACGATTGGGATCGATCACCAATCTGGGGAGGCTTTGAAGGCAGGAGGTTACGCGCTAAACTATCGTTTTCGGCGTATCCCCATCTCGGGGCTGGGAAAAAAAGATAACCCCGCGGAGATCGTCTCTGCATCCCGGGAAACTGGGCGGAGTTGCCTGGGGGTCGAGGGTCTGGAAGAAAAAGTCGAACAGATCAGTGAGGCAATAATGGAAGCTTATCACTCCAGTTGCCCATTGTCAAAAACTCGTTCACAAAAGGATGCTCCTTGGTGGAATGAGAACCTCTCAAACCTCAGAAAAGAGGTCCGTCGGCCCTTTAATAGAGCCACACGTGACGGAAATTGGCAGGGATGCACTGAGAAGGTTACTCAGTACAATCAAGCATTAGGAAGGCCAAAAGTCATCATTTACAAGCCTGTTGTGAAAAGATCACTTCCAGTCACACAGCAGCCAGACTACAAAAGGTCATTGCAAGCCGGGGAAATAACCCCACAATGTCGCTGAAAAAGCTAGACGGATCATATACGGAAGGTGAAGAGGAACGATCGATTCTTCTTCTTAGGAACCACTTTCCAGGTAGTGAACCGACAACAAGCTCTGAAATAGCAATGAATTACACCAAAAAATCCCGCAAGGAGGATTGGGACATTGCTAAGAAAATATTTACCAGACGAGGGTTGGAATGGACAATAACTACCTTTCAACCATATACATCACCAGCACTCCCGCAGCAAGAAGCAAAGGAGATTCTTCCTCACCTGCTGAAGATTACAAGAAGTAGTCTAGCAGTGGGTCTAATACCTAGAAAATGTAGAAGGGCAAGAGTAACCTTCATACCCAAAATAGGGAAAAATGATGGGACCGACCCCCGATCTTTTAGACCCATCTGCCTAAAATCGTTTCTACTCAAAATCATGGGGAGAGTAGTGGACAACTAGAGTACTAGTTCGACTGTCGTATTGTTCGTTTGTGTTTGTTTTGTATTTATGTTCGCAGTCCGACTATTACTCAATACGTGTGTTTGTTGTTTGTTTTGATTTGTTTTTGTTACTGTTAACTAGCATAAGTTCGTTCTTGTTTCGTACTAATTGTGACCTTGATCTAGAGATGGTCGGGTACAAATGTAACAATTACTGTAAGGAATTTTTAGAAAAAAATAAATATAACAAGCTTTGATGCACCGGCGAATGTCGATGCTTTTTCTATATGAGCTGTAAAGTACTTGACAAAGCTACTACAAAAATTCTACTTTCCAAGAAGTTCAACAACTTGCGCTTTTTTGTATACTCTGCGAATCTCCTAATTTCAGATACCTTAATGATAAAGTTTCTAATTTAACCAAGAATCAGATTCCCCAAGAAATATTTGACTCGTTGGCAAATCGTATAAATCAGTTAACCAACAGCCAAGCAACTATTATTGAGATATACGATATCAATAAAATAGCCGATATATCTTTAGGCCAGCTTTGTTGCTTAAATCAGTACGGGATATGGAACATAATCTCTTCAATATATCTTTCAACGATACCGGAGAAACAACGAAAATTCATATCCATGACTCTGCCTCCGTGGAGATAAAAGAAGATTGGCATAATTTGCAAAACAATTTAACTCATTATATCCAGTTTAGTGAAAGAGATGAACACCCAAATTAATAACAATAATCAGAAAAAACGTCCCGCCTATATTACATCATCCTCAAGACAAACTGAAACATATCCCGAGGTAGTCAGTAATCCAGAAGTTTCGAACACCTTATCCCCTAGCAGTAATCAAATGTGGCATTATGTAATAGTCAACAATCTCCCTGCAGGCTTCACCACAAATTATATTGTACATCATGTTAAAGAAAAGCTGGGTTTTACAAAGTTCATTATTTGGTTTCCCTTAATCAATGAAAGCAATGAATCAAAAACAACATTTAAAATTGGGTTTCAAACAAAAATTTCTGCTAGCAAATTGTTTAACAATGATGTATTGCCACCTGGCGTTTCATTAAAATGTTCTGTTGAGTCTCCTAAGAAGCCTCGCCTCCTCCGACGATGGATACTCTTCAGCCTGTGAAAGTTAATCAAGTAATACGGCCTATAAGTTAAAGTTCTGACCTTTCTCGTCCCATAGTAGTAGCCATAACATCTGACAAATATGCTATATCCGTATGTAAATCAAACAGCTTTTCGTGTGATAAATCATTTCAGTTTACAAAAGATTCATACGACACTAACTTTTCGCTGCACCCGATGACTCCTCCTATTAACACAGGAGAGGTAATCGTTATATTATGTCTAGATTAAGAGAACCGGCTATTTTATAATCTCTCACGTTATTCCTCGCCTATCTACATAACCAACCATCGTGTTAATGTTTTGAAGATTATTGGGTGTCAAAATCAAATGGAAAATGAAAAAGTCAAGGATGTGGTGCGGTCGAAAATGGCGGATATATATGACATCACTGAAGTTAAAGGAGTTCAAGGTCGCTTTCGTGTGGTAGGAATGATGGAGAAATATTCAGATGAGTACATTTGTAATCAAATTTTAAGCGGAAATTCTGGTATTTTCTTGGATAATTCGGAATGTAAGATTTTAAAAGTATTTCCCACCAAAAAGAATCCTAATATATGGCAGTCAATTATACAGGTAAACAAGTCTGTTTATGAGCGAGCTCTCAGATCCGGTAATTTATCTGTTGGTTACGATAGCTGTAGTGTTTTTGATGCTATTGATTTGCATCGTTGTTTCAGATGTAATTATTATAGTAATTCTTCTCGCATTTGTACTAAACCGGTATCCTGTCCAATTTGTGGTGATTCTCATGAGCTAAAACAGTGCCGATCTCAATTAAAAAAATGTTCGAATTGCGTCAGTCTGAAAGATAAGAATCTTAATTTTAATCATGCCGTCTGGGAAAAAGATAAATGTACATATTATATAGAACTGTGCAAAAAATTCAAGAATAATATTTTTCTCAATAAGTACCCACCACCGTTAACAAATCGGGATACCCTTGTAAATATATATACATATATATATATATATATATATATATATATATATATATATATATATATATATACATATATATTCGTACATCTTGTTGTTATTTCATTAATCTGGGTCGGAAGTTTCAGACGGGAGTGTTATATGCACCTCCGTGTCTATGTTGGTTGTTGTCTCGAATATTCGAGATCTTCTAATATTACTGACACAAATGTTGTGTTTGACCATCCTGCTGAATTCTGTTATATTTTCTCATGTTTCGTTCAACACATTTGCTCCAATGTTTCACATCTTTTCTTGGTTGTACCGTACCGATGACAGCTAATGAGCCAGAAACATGCATGTCTGCGGTTACCACTCTTTACAGTAGCCCCTTCTTCTATTTGCGTGCAATACCCACTAATCTATTCGTTGTTTATTATATATATGTATATATATATATATATATATATATATATATATATATATATATATATATAAATTTAAATTGTCCTCGAAAACTAACATTAATAAAAACATGTTCACCATATTTATAGGAATACTATAGGTCTAAAAACTAAAACGGTACAAGTTTTTATTAAAATTTTGCACTTACTGAAACGTGGCTAGATTCTTCGGTTAACGATTCGGAATTATTTACAACTAACTTTAATATCTACAGAGTGCATCGTAACTTTTTACTTAGTGATACTTCCAAGGGCTGCGGTGTGCTTATTGGAGTACATAATGATTTCTTGTTACAACAAATCTTACCGATTATAATTTTCCTATTTTTAGATTTATTGACTTAGTACTAGTAAAAATGAAAATTTCTTTTCAGCATGTTTATTTATTAAATCTATACAGGGTGTCCCAGACTAATTTATCCAGGCTATATCTCTTAAACGAATAGATTTTCGAATGAGACCAAAACTGGTCTATTCCATTTTTAATACACTTTAATATGGCGTAAAAAAATCATCCCCTAAATATTCATCCCTTAGTTACAACCCCTATCTTTAAATTTTTTAATAGCACCCTGTTCATTTTTTTATAATTTTAGATGTGGTCTTCCATCGTCTATTCAACAAATTTTCCAAAAATAAAATCGGTTCGTAAGTAATCAAGAAAATATCAGTTTATTTTTTATTTTTGTTAAATTAATCAAAAAAGCCTTAAAGCTTAAAGGAACTGTAAAAATAAATGTAATAAAAATTTAACGATAAAAATAACAATTAACTAATTAATAATATTTACATTAGATGTTCGAATTGTAGTCCACCTTCTGCAACACACATTTCGAATCGTGCTAGAAGATATCTTGTACATGTGGCTTGAATCATTGCAGGAGTAATTTGTCGAATTGCTTGTCTTATGTTTTCTTTTAATTCGTCTACATTTTGCGGTTTTGATTTATAAACAATATCTTTTATCACTCCCCAAAAGGAAAAGTCTAGAGGTGACAAATCAGGTGAGCGTGCCGCTGGAGAGCTTTTTGCTATCCAGTGGTTATCGAAACGGTTTTGTAGGTAGTCGCTAACGATTCTCGTATTGCGTGGAGGAGCTCCGTCTTGTTGCCACCACATTTCTTGACGTTCATTAAGATGAATATCTTCTAGCAAATCGGGAAGTATGTTTTCTAAGAAATCTAAATATCGAACACCTGTTAGAGTGCCGTTAAAAAAGTAAGGACCTGTAACACGGCCATTCAATAAACCGCACCACACATTTATACCCCAAATATTTTGAAATCTTGTGTCCATCATCCAATGTGGGTTCACGGGAGACCAATAATTTGAATTGTGACGATTGACTACACCTTTATTGTGAAATATAGTCTCATCGCTCCACAATATTTTTGATAAAAAAAGTGGATCATCATTCTTGCAATAAAATCAAGATGTCTTTGGTAATCACCAGGTTGTAATCCTTGTACTAAGTGCACTTTAAAAGGCTGGTAATTAAAATCTTTTAAAATTCTATGAAGTGAACTTCTTGAAATACCACTTTCATTGGCGAGGATTCTAATAGACACCTTGGGATTAAATTGTAAATATGCTATTACATTAATAAGATATTGATCACGTCTTACTCTGCGTTCAATTGGAGCTCGTTTATTATTTGGAAAATGTTCCTGTCTAAGTGAGCGTTCCAAATTCTTAAATGTTGCTTCACTTGGAATGTTTCGATTTGGAAACCTTTCTTGATATAATTGTCTTATTTTTCAGGAATTCTCCATAAATCAGTATCATATCAACGTATTCTTCAGGCGAAAATAAATATGGCATATTGAAATGTTATACACAATTACAACACGTATGATTATTACTGGTCTAATACTTTTATTCAAAACGTCAATAATAATAATTGTTGATCTGACAAGTCGAATCATGGCAACCTGGATTAAGGGCGATGTCCGAGACGTAAAATAACCGCAAAAGTTTTTCAAATATTGTGACTTTATGATAAGAGATTTTGTTGTGAATTTTTGCACACGCATTTGAAAGATAATAATGTATTCCTCTACGAAGCCAAAATTTTGAAAGACAAAAGATAGTGTTTTAAAAAATTAAATACCAAAAAATTTACAAAACGGAGTTCGTGGAGGCACGTATAATAGTATAATAGAAATATTTTTTTCTTCAATAGATACATTTTTGAGAAAATGTGAAAAATCAAAAAATGAGAAATCGAGAACGGTTAACCTACATACCAGAAATCTTCTGACACGATTCGATGTGTGTTGCAGCAGGTAGACTACAATTCGAAAATCTAATGTAAATAATATTAATTAATTAATTGTTATGTTTATTTATTTTTTTCATTAAATTTTTATTACATTTATTTTTATAGTTCCTTTAAGCTTTAAGGCTTTTTTGATTTTAACAGAAATAAAAAATAAACTGATATTTTCTTGATTACTTACGAACCGATTTTATTTTTGAAAAATTTGTTGAATAGACGATGGAAGACCACAACTAAAATTATAAAAAAATATACAGGGTGCTATTAAAAAATTTAAAGTTAGGGGTTGTAACTAAGGGATGATTTTTTTACGGCATATTAAGTGTATTAGAAATGGAATAGATCAGTTTTTGTTCCATTCGAAAATCTCTATTCGTTTAAGAGATACAGCCTGGATAAATCAGTCTGGGACACCCTGTATATACCACTAAGAACTCTTTTTGCTGAATTTGAACCATTTCTTGAAGTTATGGAATCTGTACATACTTTCATATATTCTTGGTTATTTTAATGTTCCAGACTTTGTAGGTTATCTAAATAGTATTCAACCAGCTCATAGAGAAATCTCAATTGTTTTAGATTTTGCAGAATATTTTGAATTGAATCAGTGTAATTTGGTAGTGAATGATTACAATAAACTTTTGGATCTAGTTTTTTATAAAGACGAATGTCGCGTTGAAAAATCGCCTTCTCCGCTTGTACCAGAGGATAAACATCATCCAGCTTTGGACATAACATGCGCACTAGATATAAAAATTAACCGTAAAAATAATATGGAGAGCTCCTTCCAGAATTGTTATAATTTTAGGAAAGCCAACTGTCCAGTTATGTATAACTTAATGACTACTATTGATTGGACATTCTTAGAAGCATTCAATGAGCCTAATGAATAAAAATGAAGCAATTGCTTAAAGCATTTGCTTACTAGCAAAAGCAATTGCTTAGCTAGCATTCGCTTTAAGAAAAATCAATTGCTAGAGCTCGTTATGAATACATTTTTCAAGCAAATTCTGCTTTTCTGAAATCAACGTAGCAATTGCTTTCCCAACAGAAGTCCAGACTTGCCGGCGCAAGTTTCCAAAGTCGTGATCCCTACTCATACTTGTTCCATATTAGTGTTTCGTAGACGTACTTATTTAGTTCAGTTACATTTTTAAGAATATCTAAGTGTGTTACAGTTATTTTATAAAAAATAATAATAATATGGCAGAGAGTGAAGAATTTGATAATAGTAGTGACGAGGAAATTACAGATAAACAAATGATATTTGTACAAAAATTAAAAGAAAAGAAGATAATTTTTTATAAATCACAAATTCCGCATGTTAAGGCAGAAAAGGAGGCTGCTTTAGCTGACTTGGTACAGGAATATAAAGATATTTATAATATCACACTTACAACAAAACAGTTATCAAAAAAAATTAGTAATATGAAAGAAATTCGATATTACTAAAACCGGTAATAAACCAATAGTATTTAACCCTTGGGAAAAATTACTTTTGGAATTGTTGGAGGTGGAAAAGAATCCCATCTTTAAAAAAATACCAGGTAAAACATTTTTATAATAATTCTCTTTAAGAACAAAAAATTAACATTTTAAGGCGCTATGTCTGTTGGAGTCGATGAAGGAGTATTACTGGATAAGTCCTGTACATCATCGAGTAACCCTTTTATCGACTATTCCTAAAAAAAAATATAAAATTGTTTGCCTGAAACTGATGAGACCAAAGCATTATCAAATGCTGAACTGCAACGTTTACTTTTATTAGAGCAACTGAAATTATGTCGTATGCAACAGGAAGGAATTTTAAAAAGAAAACAGGAGAATGATGACAAACATCAATTTAGTCAAAGGGAAACAAGCAAAATATTTTATAATCTATAATCTTTCAAGTTAAATTTGCATTTACTTATGTTCATTTTTTTGCTTATAGGTCGGTTAAAAGAATAAATGTTTATTTTCTAAAATTTGCTGTTTCTTTTTAAAATCGCAAATATCTATAAATATTTACATTGAGATTAATATTTTAATACTTATTCGATTATTGAAGAAAATTCGGGTTCTTAATTCTCTCTTTTGTTGTCCTAATTGACGAATTATATTTGGTGTCAAATTATTATTAGTTGGTACGTTCATTTCAAAATTAGTTTTATCATCGGGATACTGAAAATCTTCATCATTTAAAAACTTGGCAATATTATGAAGAACCATGCACGCAATTATTGCTGATGGTATTTTTTCTAATTTCCTCCTAACTTTATATTGCTTTTAATTGTCCAAAGCATCGCTCGATAATTACCCGTTCTCGGCAGAAAACTTTGTTAAAATATTGTTGCTCTTCGGTTGCTGGATTCCTCCAGGGTGTCATAATCCAAGGCGATATAGAATAACCATCATCTCTTAATAACAAACATTCTTCTGAGCAATTTTTGAGAATGTTGTATATATTAGAATTTTTAAAAATTCTGTTGTCATGTACAGAGGCTGGCCACTGGCAATCTACACCTGTAAATATTTCCTTAGCGTTACAAGTTAGCTGAACGTTTATGCTGGGGTATCCTTTTCGGTTTATATATTCATCACCGAATTATTGAAATTTTGGAATCCTGACGTGTGTACAGTCTATCACATCGATAGCATTTGGAAAACGGTATTTTTCTGACCACAACCGTTTAGTTTCAACATCTTCAGTACTTTTAGGAAATTTAATAAAAATATTTGCCTTTTCCAAAACAGCATCCATTACAAATTTAGAAACTTTAGACACAGTCGTTTGATGAACATCGATTTCTTCAGCTACAGAATTTTGGTAGCCCGGATCTGACAATTGCCTTAAAAATATTTTCATTATATCCAAACTTGATAATGTTAACGGTAGAATCATAAGTTGTCAGCACGGTTTCATAAAAGGGCGTTCAACTGTTACCAAATTATTGTTTATACAGATTTTTCGAAAGCCTTCGACAGGCTTGGCCATGGTATTCTTCTTAATAAGCTTCTAGCATTTGGGCTCTCAAATTCCCTGGTTGAGCTTTTCCATTCTTATTTACAGGATCGTACACAATTTGTTCAAATAAATGGATTCAAATCTGTCACTTACGTAGCCTCATCAGGCGTTCCTCAAGGATCAATACTTGGTCCGCTCTTGTTTAACATTTTTATAAATGATATTTCTGAGTGTATAAATGTCAACTACCTATTATATGCTGATGATTTGAAACTATATTGCACCATCAAATCCATGGACGTTTCTGATCATTTGGCTTTAATATAAACCAGGTGGTCGGCTAGTGTAACGCAATAACTTGTCCCTCAATCCGGCTAAATGTAATGTCATTTAGTAGTAAAACAAATGTCTATATGTTTAATTATTCTATAAATAACATTTCCTTACATCGACCTGAAACCCTAACAGACCTTGGAGTTATATTTGATTCATCCCTTTCTTATAACAATCACATTGACTCCATCATTGCTTCTGCTAATCGCTTGTATGGTTTCATTGTAAGAACCTCTTGTGATTTCAAGAACGTGTCCACATTAAAACCTTTATATTACGCTTTTATAAGATCTAAATTAGAATATGCGTCCATTGTGTGGAGTCCGTTTTATCAATGTCACGTTAACCGTATTGAAGCAGTTCAAAGGCGATTTTTAAGGCTACTAAATTTTAAGGCGGATGCTGTTTACCCATTTGGTGCACCACAATCAGTTTTGTTACAGCGGCATAATTTTTTACTTTGAAAACAAGACGAGATTATAATTACATACTTTATGCGTACAAATTAATTGATAACATAATTGACTGCCCTAAACTATTAGAAAGACTCTGTTTACGCATTCCACGATTAGAGTCCAGAAATCTAAATATCTTAAAAACCACCCGGGATATAAATAAACTCCAAATTGTTCAAACGACGGGGATTCCCCAATTCTTTGCGTCAACGCTCTCGGGGATTCCCAATTTATTTAATAGCACAATTTTATTGTGTTTAGTCACATTTACAGTAGGTTTGTTCTCACACGAGTTTCAAACCATCAGAAACAGTCAGGATTCTGCGCAATCGATTTCTCCGCGTTCATACATAAGTTTCTGATTGTTTGAAAACAGCTGGACGTTGGACAGTAAGAAAACCATCAGTCAAACCTGTGTGAACATCGTCCAGCTGTTTTCAAACAATCAGAAGCTTATGTATGAACGCGGAGAAATCGATTGCGCAGAATCCTGACTGTTTTTGATGGTTTGTGACTCCTGTGAGAACAAACCTAGTGATTGTGAAGTACGCGTCATGGCAAATGGGGGAACTAACCCCACAATGTCGCTGAAAAAGCCAGACGGATCATACATAGCAGGTGAAGAGGAACGATCGATTCTTCTTCTGAGAACCCACTTTCCAGGTAGTGAACCAGCAACAAGCATTGAAATAGCAATGAATTACACCAAAAATCCCGCAAGGAAGATTGGGACATTGCTACGAAAATATTTACCAGACAACGGTTGGAATGGGCAATAAGTACCTTTCAACCATATAAATCACCAGGAGTGGATGGAATATTTCCAGCACTCCTGCAGCAAGGGATAGAGGAAATTCTTCCTCACCTGCTGAAGATCACAAGAAGCTGCCTAGCAGTGGGTCTAATACCTAGAAAATGGAGAAGGGCAAGGGTAACCTTCATACCAAAAATAGGAAAAAAGATGGGACTGATCCCCGATCTTTTAGACCCATCTATCTAACATCGCTCCTACTCAAAACGATGGAGAAAGTAGTGGATAACTACATAAGAACAGAGAATCTGGAGAATATACCACTTCATAAATGTCAGTATGCCTACAGAGCGAGTCGCTCAACTGAGACGGCTCAGCTGATCGAAGTCAACCAGAGAACTCTGAACAACAAAGAAATCGCAATCGCAAGAAATCGCAATATCTGGGGCCTTTGACAAAACAACTCATGTGTCTGTCAAAGAAGCACTAAAAAGGCGACGAGAATAGCTGAGGCACAGCTGGGGAATCAAACCACCTTAGTTAAAGCCACTCAAGGGGAAGTGATATCTCCCCATCTATGGAGCCTCGTAGTAGATGAGTTGCTCTACAGGCTAACGGAGCTTGGCTTCGAATGTATGGGCTATGCTGATGACATAGTTCTAATAGTCAGAGGCAAGTTCGAGAGCACCTTGTGTGATTTATTACAAAAAGGCCTCAGAATCATTGAGCAATGGTGCTTGTCAGTGGGGCTAAACATTAACCCAAACAAGACCATAGTAATCCCATTTACCCGGAAAAGAACACTTCCAGCCGTGAAACCCATATCATTAAACGGGGAAATCATAGAATGGAAATCAGAAGTTAAATATCTAGGGATAACCCTAGACAGTAAGCTTCTGTGGAATAAGCATGTTGAAATAACTGCTAGTAAAACAATAAGAGCTTTGATGGCGTGCAGAAATCTAGCTGATAAGAGGTGGGGCTGTAACCCAAAAATACTGCGATGGATGTACGCCATGATTGTGACCGGCAATTACGTATGGGGCAATAGTTTGGCATACAAAAGCAAGTCAGTACAGCACGAGGAAGACCCTCGACAAAGTTCAAAGGCTTGCCTGTGTGTGCATCACTGGAGCTATGAGAACGTGTCCAACTTGAGATCATTACAGATCACACACCTCTACATCTGGTGATGGAAAGATCTGCCATTTGCCCAAGTGGCAATTCTTAGAATATCTAAGGAAGGTTCAGGCAATGAGAGTATTAAAAATCAGGGAGCCTGGTCCTCTCTAACAAAATACATCTCATCAGCGAATCTTCCCAGTGACGAAAGTAAGTATCGAAAAGAATTTCACTACGATGATAAATACGAGGAGAGACTGGGAAAGGGAATACACCACCCAAACTCTCAAAGAAATCACCATTAGAGATGGTATACGGATGGTTCAAAAACGATCACTGGACCAGGCGCTGGAGTATTTGGGCCTGGCACTAGATACTCATTATCGTTAGGCTCCTTCCCGAGCGTCTTTCAGGCAGAAATACTTGCGATTGAAAGATGCGTGGAAATGTGATATATCGATCCATTCTGATAGTCAAGCAGTTATCAAAGCATTGAGCTCCCATGTCATGGACTCAAAGTTGGCATGGGAGTGCCGAAGAAAACTTGATGAATTAGGCAGGGATAACAGGGTCTCTTTAGTCTGGGTTCCTGGCCACTCGTGAATAAGAGTTTCGGAAGAAGGAGTAAACCGAAAGAGAAGCACTCTGGCGGTGCCTTCCCGGGTTGGAACATTCCAAAAAGTTCCTGCGGAACTTTGACACTGCTAGATCCAAAAAATATTTGGACCTCACTAAAAATAAGCTACATCTCCTCACGGGCTTTCTTACAGGACACTGCCGCCTTAGGAAGCACCAAATAAGAATAGGTCTAGCAGAAACTCACGAGTGTAGATTCTGTGGGGAGGAGCATGAAACTCCGGATCACCTAGTTCTGGAATGCCTCGCCATTGTAAGCCAACGCAAGAAATGCTTAGGACAAGAAACTTGTAAGAATGAGGATATAACCTCGTTGAAGCCGTTACAAATACTAGAGTTCGTTAGAACCCTGGAACTGGAAGGCGAGCTGTAGTAGTAACGAGAACAGCTCTGATAGGGAGGGCACAATAAACCTTAGGTTTCAGTGCAGTGTAACCCCGTTAAAATCTAATCTAATCAAGTACGCGTTTATAAAAATGAGTGAACCACGAAATGACGAAGAACTATCGGCGATATTAGAAACGGACGATTACGACATTTATTTTAATGATTTAGCACTAGAGGATGGTGCAAGTGATATTGAGGAGACTGACATAGTGACTGAAATTGATGAGTTAGATGACGTTTTACAAGTTAGTGATGGGGAAAATGAGTCGACAGATTCTGCAGATGAAGTAGACCCGTCAATAAACTTTTATACCGATCATCCAACTTTTTCGTCTAAACATGGTAGTGTGTGGGCAAAGGTTCCTTTTACTACGAAGATCGAGAGACCAAAATGAAATATTCAAAAGGTTTCACCAGGTTGGAATAGATATAGTTCCCAATTTTCCACCACAAAAGAAGCTTTTCAACTATTTTCTTCACAAGTTATTATGGATGTGATTTTATCGGAGGTGAATAGAAAAACCGTACCATATTATGCGAGAAATGAGAAGGCATTTTCTCCTTTTGTGCAAGAAGAACTGGAAGCATTTATTGCTTTGCTTATTATTTTTGGAGCCTGGCAAGCTGCTAATGGGCCAATATGTGTACTATGGAGCCAAAATCCAACTTGTCGGCCTCTAATATCATCTGCCTTGTCTCACAACAGATTCCAACAGATTATGTTCTTTCTAAGATTCGACAAGACAAGAAAGAAAACGCACTGATAAATTTGCCCCAATCAGATATGTTTTTGATGGTTTTGTAACAAATTGCAAGAAATCTTTTAATCCATCTGATCACTTGTGCGTGGATGAACAGTAAGTCCCATTCCGAGGCAAGGCTCCTTTTCGGGTTTACATGGAGCGTAAGCCGGACAAGTACGGCTTAAAAATTTGGGCACTGGTTGATTGTAGTTCGGCATATACAGCGAATATGCAACCTTATTTAGGTAAGTTTTTTTCATGAAAAAAATGTAGATTTTTATTACAGAATAATAATTTTAGGTAAAGCAGGAAACAAACTGGAGAAAGGACAAGGACAAAGGGTAGTGATGGACCTGGTAAACCTTTTATCTTCAGGATATGGAACAACTACTGATAACTTTTTTACCAGTATTGAGTTAGCTAATAAGCTTTTAAATAAAAACCTAACCTTGCGTGGTACACTGAAAAAAATAAACCTTATATTCCAAAAGAACTACTTCCAGCAAGATTTAAGAAGGACTTTTTAAGCATGTTTGCTTTTATGGAAAATAAAACATTAGTTTCCTACGTCCCAAAAAAATGTGGCAGTTATTCTTTTAACGGTAGAACATAACGATGACAAAATAAGTGGAGAAAAAACTGATTACAAACCAGACATTATCTTACAATACAATAAAACAAAGGGTGCAGAGGATATAACACACGAATTAGAGAAGGAATTCACGACACAAAGAAAAAGTAATCTGTGGGCGAAGGCAATATTTATCTGCTGGACATTCGTGGCATTAACGCCTATAAACTTTGGATGTTGAAAAATCCAGATTGTAAAACAAATCGCTTGGATAGGAGAAGAATGATTTTGAAGGAGTTGTGCCAAGAATTCATTAGGAAAAACATACTTCGTAAATACCATAATGACAAGTCGTTCCATTCCAGTATAAAACAATCCATGTTAACCATTTTGCCAGCATAACTCAAGTGTCTATCAAAGAAGCACTAAAAAGGCGAGGAGTAAATGAAACAATCGTAAGATGGATGTATGTGTTGACCACGAGGATAGCTAAAACACAAGTGGGGAATCAAACCACCTCAGTTGAAGCCAATCCCGGGACATCTTAACGGGGAGTAATATATCCCCTTCTATGGAGCCTCGTAGTAGATGAGTTGCTCTACAGCAGTGATTCCCAACCTTTTCTGGACCACCGCCCCCAGTCGCTGGTTAGTCCAAAGTAGTTAATTTTATTTGAATATCATCTGTACCGTCCCAATTGATCTGTATTTAGCTTTAATTTCAGTTAATGTCTAAATTTTATTTTAGAGGAATGATGAAGTAGAAATTTATTAAACGACTACCAAATGTACAATAAAATTGTATATTAAACTTTTAAATATAAACACAGAATCAATAGAAATACAATCACAATAGAAATAAGAAATGCAATACAATAAGAAATACAAAATTAATAATAAAGAAAAAATCAATGAGATGGTTAAGGCTGGTGGAGTGTTACCAGTTTGTTAATATCGGGTTCCAATTTCGTTAACATCAATCGCAGATCGCCACGTTCAGTGATGTGTAGTCTGTTCCTCTTCTTTGACAGCAAATCAGTTACTGCACTGAATGCACGCTCAGCCATATAGGACGAAGGAAATGCAATTACCAACTTCTGTACTATTGTCCACAATCCAGGATAGAGAACTGGTATTGGTTTTGAAGCCAGAACTCTTGATATCCACGTTTGAATTTTACTTTCAGTTCTTCGTTAGTTGTGAGTTCTAATAGCTCCTCTTCCAAATTTGATGAGCCTTCAGTATCTGTGTTTGCGAAAGGATCTATAACCCAACTTGGTATTTCCATGTTTAAAATATCTTGGAAACGCTCTGTAAAATGAACATGGAGAACTTCCAAGTGGTGGCAGTAAGTAAGTAAATCTTCTGGTTTTGCAGACACTGTTGATAATGTGTGAAAATGGTGGTACTCACCTCTACCAAGATTTCTTTTGAATCTAAGAAGTTTTCCTGCAAAAGCAGCTATGACGTTTTTAGTTTTAATTAAATTTAAATCATCACCTTGCAAATGTAGATTAACTTGATTAAATACTTTAAACAGGTCCGTCAAATAAGCGATGTCATTTTTTGACGTAATCAGGTTTTCGCGCAATTGTTCGTTTTCTTCAAGAAATTCCAACACTGAGTCGAATAGACTGAAAAAACGATTCAGACAAACACCTTTAGAGAGCCAACGTACTTCTGTGTGCAGCAGCAAGCGATTGTAGTCTTCATCATTTTCATTGCAAAGCTTATGAAACAAAAGGTCATTCAATGAATTGCTTCTAATGATATTGATTGCTTTAATAACGTTATTGAGGGACGCATGCAGACGTTCATTTAATTTTTTTGCAACCAAATGCTGACGGTGAATAATACAATGTACAGCGAGTAAATTTGGCACTGCTTTTCTCAAATGTGCTATAAAACCCTTATGACGCCCGGTCATTGCTGGAGCACCATCAGTAGCAGCAGACAAAATATTGCTAATAGGAATTTCTTTTTCTTGAAAACTTTCTTGCATGATATTAAATATAGAATGTCCCTTTGTATCAGATTCCAAATTCTTAGCAAATAATAACTCTTGATGAATTTTTTCTTCTTTTATAAATCGTACGTATGATAAGAGTAGAGGTTCGTTACTTGGTAGAGTTGATTCATCGAGTTGAATGGAAAATTTGCAAGTCTTTAGGTAATCGCATAATGATATTTCAACGTCATTTGCCATTTCATCTATTCTTCTTTGCACTGAATTATTACTGAGAGGATTTTTTTTAATTATATCAAATGGTGTCTTATGATGGAGAACAGTTTTTAATATCTCTTCGACTGCCGGCAAAATTAATTTATTGCCAATGGTGTGTGGTTTTCCTTACTTTGCGATTAACAATGAAACGTAATATGAGGCTCGTAGCCCATCATCGTCTAGTTTAGAAGACGATGCAAAAAGGTTTGATATAGTTGGCTGTTTTAAATATTGTTTTTCGAAAATAGAATATATCTTTGTTCTTCTTATCAGGATGCATTTTATGTAAATGCTCTTGTAGCCTAAAAGGTTTCATAGCTTCATTTGAAAAAACTTTTCGGCAAATTAAACACATAGGTAATGATTTGTTTGTAGAAGATTCCGCAAATCCATATTTTAAATATTCAATACTGTATTGCCGGCATTTCTTTTTTAATTTAGAAGTAGATTCAGCCATTTTTATACAAAAATTAAATTCTCAATAGATTTATAGATAGTAATGTTTATAAAATGACACACCACTCACGATTATTTACTACGGCAGAGCTTATGATTCACGACTATATATCGCGGCCAAGCACATACAACTAACTAACAAAAAATTCGTAGAGCTGTTGCTTTTATACGACCCCCCCCCCAACCAGTATAACTTACCAAAAATTTTGAAGGTTAAACCAGATATTATATATCCGCCATCCGCGTATATGTCCGAACGCAGTTGCGTGCACTTGAAGTATGAGTCGGCGGCTAGTTCTAGTGGATGCCGCTAGATAGTAGCATGAGTTGCGTTGCATCAAATGTAGAGTGGTAGTCGCTAGTAGCGAGTGCGTCGGATGTCGATGCAAAATATAGTGAGTTAAAATGAACAAGTGGCTTGTAAGAACCAACAAACCCTCCAAAAGAATAATCGATGAAGGTAAGTTAGTTAGTTACACTCGTTTTACTAGGCTAGATTACTTAAAAATGCCCGGGCAATGTCTTTGGTGTGACTCGGCAGTCGCCGTCGCCATCTTGGCAATTGACACTTGCGATAGGCAACCAGCGTTGCCAACGTCAAAAGCCCCTTAATTCCACGGAATAGAAACTATAATTCCCCGATACATTCCCCGGAATGTACATGGTCTTACTGAGCTAAAGCAACATTTGTTAGCGTATTTCCATTAATGGAAAAACATTATTCAAGCACCCGGGACCTACAAATGAGCACCGATCCAGACTCATAGAACACGTTTTTCACATTTTTAGAAATTCATATATATATATTATACTATATATGATAAAAACTTACTTACTTTTGATTATGAAATTTAAATGTAGATGTTTATTATTTAGAATTTTTGTTTAGTTTGGCTAGCTCAGTTGGTTATTGTTATTTTGTTTAGTAATTTATTTTAATTTGATTATTCGGGAGCATGAAATCCTTTTTCTCTTTGAGTCCTGGCTTTTATATTGTTGTAATTGTTTAAATAAAAAGAAAACACATTATTTTGAAATCAATTTAATTTTAAATTTAATATTTTATATATTTGATAAAAATAATATGAGACGCCACTGGTTGTATTGTATCTACTTATTTATTTTAATCATTTCATCAATGCGCATGCGTGAAAAACTAGTCATGCGCTTTAGCATAAAACGAACAATTCTTACACTAAAGAAGCATCTATATTTATACAAACATAGTTTGTTTGACGATGCAGACAAGTAAATGGTTCAAAAAAAACATAAAAGAATTTATATATATATATATATATATATATATATATATATCATAGTTATATATGATACAAATTGCTGTGGAAAGAAAATAGTTATATACATAGATAGAAATATAGGAATTATATACAGATGGACATAGTTATAACATTGATAAAATTTCAATCACCAGATTTATGCGATTACAAGATGGCGTAAGTACATATTTTAATTTATTTAAAATTCGGCCTTTTATTAATTTTAACGATTTATGCGATTAATTCACTATATAAAGTCTGTTTCTTTCTTTTTCAGATCGATCATATGTGCAAATGTTTATCAATTTATGAAATTAAGTACTTAATTGAGTATTTGAGTTTTTACTCTGATTATTGGCCAATATTGATTTAAAAACACTGACCTGTTGCTCTTGAATTGGGATGAAAGTCTCTGGATCCCAGGAACACTCCGCTGAAGCTCCAAAAAACCAAAATTAATGAAAATTTCGTAGATTCTTGCCGAAAAACTTGATACAATTGACTGTGAGTATTACTAAGATTGTATTTAATAGTACTTTATAGGTTTAAATGTCTTAAACCGGGAATTTCTTGAAATTTCAGGAACACCATCACACACACTCCTCGCTTCTTGACACCAGCTTCCCTCATTATTTCAGCGTCCCCTCGATTCTCTACTTTTTTCAACAAACAGTCTTTTGTTCTTTTTCAGGTCACTATTTCAAAGTTTATTTGTTGATTCACAATTTGTTCTGTCATATTTTATAACCAATAAAATATTGTCCTTTGCAATCAGATTAATTGAAACTTCTTTCACTTATTAAAAAATTTCATACATACACTCTTTTACATTATTAGTTCATTTATAGAGTTCCTATGAGTTTTTTCATCATACAAATAAATTAAAATTGGTTATACATAGATACATTTACATGGTACAACATTCAATATTATTATTGATAATATATCACTGTTACACTCTTATTATTCATAAATATAAATTCTCTTATGTTATTTGTCTAAACTCTTTGCATTATATTATTTATAATAAACTTTAACAAATTACTATTTATTGATTCAATGTTTATTTTATTTACCATATATCATTTGTCTATATGTCATTATTTGTTTATCTATGAAAATCTATTGAATTCTATGCTATTCAATATTTGTATTTGTTTTTATTCTTAAATTAATGATTATAATGAATTATCTATAATAATATTTGTATTCTAATGTAACTACTTATATCTAAAATTCTCTTGACTTGACTATATAATTGTTTCTTTTTAGGTGAACAGCTGGTTATGGTATGGAAATTATTCTTCGTCTTAGGCAACTTTATTTACATCATTACATTGGTTAGGCAATATCTATATTTTGTATTATAATTGAGGTAATTCTTTATTTATTATATTGTTATAGGTTATTATTTAATATATCTTTATTTGATATGTTGTTTAAATTAAGAAAAGTGTTTCCTTTTTACCTGTTTTCTTAAATTATATTATTTTCATATATTTTAATACTAGCAACATATTTTTATAATACTAATTCTCTTATTATCTATGATATCTGGTTCAATATATATATATATATATATATATATATATATATATATATATATATATATATTTATATACGTATTGTTAATATAAAAATATAAGCAAAGTACCCTTCAAACATTTAATATTCTATTACATTACCGGTTTTGAAACTTAGTTCATCTAGTGGTGTATAACAAAACCTAATTGTTGTAAACAAACAATGTAAATAAAAGAATATTTCACATATGGTATAAAAGTATAAAAATAAAACATGTGCATAAGGTA
This sequence comes from Galeruca laticollis, assembly GCA_963921935.1. Classification (NCBI taxonomy): domain Eukaryota; kingdom Metazoa; phylum Arthropoda; class Insecta; order Coleoptera; family Chrysomelidae; genus Galeruca; species Galeruca laticollis. Next base: position 163,064,263 of record OY998178.1, on the reverse strand, counting down.
AAGTTAATGTTAACAGAGTAAGATTTACTATTTTCAGATGGTTTATATTAATCAAGCAATACATTCACAAATCGGATTATAGTTGTTAGTATGAGTTGTAAGAAATGTCCTCTTTAATATCTCACTACATTAATTTGAAACAGTCATCTGTTTGTAAGTTTAAGTAAAAAAAAACACGAGTTACATATTTTGTTGTTGCAGACTCTACAGCCAATGCAGCCTCTTCATCAAATTATTTACAACCAATTCAAGGAAACGCTGAAATGCTACACTTCGAGTCGTCTCCATCAAAGCTAATGAAAGTGAGTGACAACCTTCACCGTGAGTTTTATCACGACATTGTGAGAGTTATTGGAAAAACCATTACTGACTTTGCCAAGTATGAGCTACTCACTAATCATTGGATGCCTCCTGGTAACTATGCTTACCCTTATTCTGAGCATAACAAAAAAGGAAAAGTTGAAAAAAGATATGCTGGTAAAAATCATTTGGACTCATTTGAATGGCTCGTACTTTCAGATTCCAAAAAGGGTTCTTTTGCAAATAATGCCCTTTATTTACACCTGGCTTGACAGGTGGATTTAAAAAAACGTGCCCTTGCAAAAACTAGTATCCCAGCCATTAACAAGTTTTTCCAAACTTCTCGGGAAAGATGGCTATTTAAACGTTCATTCCAACAACCACTACCACAAAGCAGCCGTTCAGTTTGGACGAGACTTTTTGCGCACGTATAAAAATCCAGAAAAAGAGATTTCCAACCAGGTGCTTAGTCATCGTCTGCAACTCGTTGAGGAAAATCGCAAAAAATTGGTTCCCATTGTAGAATCAATTATATTTCTAGGGACACAAAATGTTCCGCTTCGGGGACATAGGGATAACGGCCAGTTTTCTTTTAATGAAACCAACAACAATGAAGGTAATTTTAGAGAGTTATTAAAGTTTCGGGTGAAAAGTGGAGGTACAGATCTTGAGAATCACTTAAAAAATTCATCATGCAGAGCCACTTATATCAGCAAAACGACACAACACTGTCTGATAAATGCATGTGGTGAAGAGATTTTGTCTATCATTCTCAAAACAGTCCAAGAATCTGGGGTTTACAGCATTATGTCTGATGAGACCACTGATGTCTCCCACCAATCCCAATTAACATTGATTCTGAGATATGTGCATGAAGGAAGCATTAGAGAAGATTTCATCCAGTTTATGAATCCTAGAGATGATCATAAAGTCAACGAGGATGAAGACACCACTTTAGAATCAACATCACAGAACCTACAGTCACTGGCGTAGATCTAGCCAGACACGTATTGGCAATGATGAAGTCACATGACCTTAATGTGGAAAATTGTGTTAGTATTTCAACTGACGGCTGTTGTGTCATGACCTCTGATGTTAAAGGTGCAGTGAGAGAGATTCAAAAGGAGGCTAAACACGCTGTTTATTCGCCTTGCCATAACCATGCTCTGAACTTAGCTATATCCAAAGCATCGTCAGTCCAGGCAGTCAGAAACGCTGTTGGAACCATAAGAGAGATCATATCTTTCTTCATAGCCTCATCAAAACGCCATAAAATTCTGCGACAAGTTCTTGGACACTCCCTTACATCATTGTGCGAAACTAGGTGGATTGAACGGCACGAGAGTGTTATAGAGTTTGAAACCTCTTTCTCACAAATCTCTGACGCATTAGAGCATATTTCCAATTGGAAAGATGCCGGTCGCTCATCAAAAGCCAAGACCTTGCTTAATGCACTTTGTGACAGTGAGTTTGTCGTTTGTGTGAACAGCCTCTCTGACGTATTGTCAGTAACAATGCCCTTAAGTCGTCTCTACCAGAAAGAAGCCATTGACATAACAAGTGCAAAATACATTCTCTTAAGTACACTGGCACAGTCTTAGAAACAAAACGAACCAATTGTGAGGAGGGATTTCACAATATTTTTGAAGCAGCCGAAGAGGATGCAGCAAGTCTTGAACTTAAAACACCTAGAATTTCTAAACAGCAAAAGAACGGAGCAAATTGTAAGTGCAACTATCCTGAGGAATACTACCGGATATCCATTTACATACCTCCAGTTGAACATATTTCGGAAGATTTAAAGACACGATTTTCTGAGGAAATTCTAGGGCTTCACAATATTGCTGTGTTCCTACCTCAGTCCGCTGATAAGAAAACCGTTCTCTAGAAGTTGTATGCAAGCGATATTACAGCTTAGCTGGCTTCAGCAGCTCCTCCGTGATGCTTTGTCATATTAAAGGGGAAATCCAAAGTTGGATGGCAAAATGGAAAATACGACATGAACAGAAACAAGCTATTCCAAAAAATGCCTTAGATGCGTTTTTAAGCTGTGACAAAGAGGTATACCCTGTCATCCACCTTATGCTCAAAGTTCTAGCCTCTCTTCCCGTCAGCATCGCCAGCGCTGAGAGGAGCTTTTCATCTTTGAGACGGCTCAAGACATGGCTCAGATCAACAATGATCGAGGAGAGATTAGTAGGACTGGCCCTACTCAACATACACCGAGACGTTCCTGTCAATGTTCTTAACGTCATTACACGATTCGCAAAGAGTGGCAGTCACAGATTAGATTTTGTTGTGTAAATAAAAAATGTTATTACCTCTAGTTGTACATTAATTGTAATACACGTTTTATAAGTAACTTGATACCTGTCTTTTTTCCTTTCCTTCATCTTCAAAAATCTAAATCTGAGTTACTCCCGCCAAACTCCCCGTCAAAATCTTGGATCCGCGCCTGCTTGAGGTCATTACAGATCTTACACCTCTACATCTGGTGATAGAAAGATCATCCCAGAAAGCAATTCTTAAAACATCTAGGGGAAGGTAAGGGCAATGAGAGTATAAAAAATCAGGAAGCCTCTTTCTAGCTAAAAAAATACATCTCATCAGCTAATCTTCCCAGTGACGAAATACTCCTATAAGAAAGAGTTTTGGAATAAGGATAAAATCGAAAGAGAAGCACTCTGGCGGTGCCTTTCCCTGCTGGATCACTCCAAGACGTTTCTGCGGAACTTTGACACTGTTAGATCCAAAAGTTATTTGGATCTCAGTAAAAACAAGATACATCTTCTCACGGGCTTCCTTACAGGGCACTGCCGCCTTAGGGAGCACCTAATGAGAATATGTCTAGCAGAAATAGACGAGTGTAGATTCTGAGGGAAGGAGGAAGAAACTCCTGATCACCTAGTTATAGAATGCCTCGCCATTATAAGCCAACGCAAAAAATGCTTCGGACAAGAGACTTGTAAGAGTGAGGATCTAACCTCCTTGAAGCCGTCCCAAATACTACAGTTCATTAGAACCCTGGAACTGGAAAGCGAGCTGTAGTAGTAACGAGAACAGCCCCGACAGAGGGGGCACATTAAACCTTAGGTTTCAGTGCTTTGTAGCCTGGTTATAAAATCTAATAAAACGAAATCATACAAATGAGAGGGAACGTAATACAAAAACAAATGAAAAGCAAAACGGGGATAAATCATATAAATGAGAGGGAACATAATTCAAAAACTGAAGTGAAAAGGAAAACGGAGATAAGATAAAGTCCTGATACTGTAAGATATAGATATTTTCATATAAGTTCCTGTAAACTGTTTCGATTTCTTCTATATATAATTGGTAATTTTAGCTACGATAATACTGTTTTGACGCATTACTTACCGAAAAACCTGATTGCAACGAATTTATTACACGTACTGAATATTTGTCCTAAGATACTGCATGTCATCTAACTTATGATGATTTATAACTATTAAAATAATAAAGTAATTTTCGAGGAAAAATTAAATTAGAAATTTTTAGAAAAAAGGTAAGACAATCTAAATGGAAGATATCATAATGTTATTTAAAGAAACCTCTCCGAACAGTGGAAAAATTAACAAAAGTTGTACTAGAAGCAATATTAACTAATATGTTATTGATAACGTTTATACACAATTTCCTAATGTGAAAAAGTAATAAATCACCACGGAGCTGTAAGATAGTTTTCGCCTTATTCCATAGGCGTAGCAGATTAAATCTAAAGTTATATAGCCTATAAAAAACGAATATCGTAGTGACATGCAATTTTTGTAGAAAACGAGAAAAAAATACTCCGCGAGTGTCAAAAGCAGCCATATCATTCAAATTTAAACGAAATCAAATATTCTTCCTCAATAATACCCGTTATCTCAAAATTACCCACCGAAATACTGCTATCTTCGGCATTTTCCGATGCATTAGCGTTAGAACAAGCACGTGTATTTGCTTCCTCCCACATTTTTTACTTTTTATGTATGTTTTTGTTAATATATTTCGTTTGCACTGGTATATTTTGATGAATGTATGTATTTACTTAACATAGTTATTATAAAATAAGAGATTTTTTATTTAAAACCGATTAAAACTGCATAGGATTAATTCTTCTGATTGTGATATGGAGTTATAGTCGGAGAGCTGGCAGCAAAAATCGGCAAGAGTTTAGTAATGGCCCATAATTCAATATGGTTTAGTATTGAGGGTGTACATGAGTCAGCACCCACCCGCAAGGTCAGGTAGTGGAACACCTGGTGGCGGCGCGCTTTGATGTATGTAAAACTACGACATGCTCTACAAGTGTTTAGTAATAATTGAAAATTGGCAGAAAACTAGTTTACAGTATAAAAAACGGGAGAAAGTGGTCAGACTCTATTGATGTGGAACGCGGCGAGTCAGCACGCCACATAAGTTGTCGCCGGAACGATGTCGGTGCAAGAGCTTAGTAATGACTGAAAATTCCCGTACTGCTTTATTATTATATATAATGTAATAAAAAAATAGTCAGACCACAAATTAATGGAACGGAGGTAGTCAGCAGTCGCTCAAAGTGCGGATATCGAGTACGCGCGGTTGTTCGGAGCGCGTGCGGATATATGCTTTTAGTTCCATATATATTATCATTAAATTTCACTTTATATCAAAATTTATTTCATAAAAAATTATTGTTAAATAATAATGAAAATGGTTCGTTTTTATGGAATTTTACAATAATAATAATTAAAACATACATTTATATTTAAATATAATATTATAGTGAAATTTCATAACTGTGAATATAATTTCGCTTGTAATATTCAAAGAACTTTAATACATTAGAAGTAGAGACAGAAACAAAATAAATACGTTATCCAAAACATCTGCTCGATTGGACCGTTATATTATATTATGCGAGCGAGGGGACAGCAGTATATACCGGTGGTGTGATGAGACAGCCTCTGGGTCTGTTTGTATACCTGGAACAGAGAATCGAAAATTCTAGAAAGTCTCCCCCCTTCCCCTCAATTTGAGAAGCGTTTAGTGTAGCGTCTAAGCCTCAGTCGCAGACGATTGGTACAGTGACGAAGTAGCATTTTGTTTCGCGCGTATAAAATGCCTCCCACCTGCGTCATTTGCTTACAAAAAGATACAAATGTTACACTTTTTGTTGAGAAAACTCTTGCAAAATGCAAAGAAATATTAAGTATTCGTTGTGAGAATAATTTGAATTATAATAGTGTAGTATTGCCGTCAACTCCAAACCAAATTGAAGGTTACCATGTATAGTGCTACAGAAAATTCACGGCTTTGGGAAAGCGTTTCAGAAGAGCAGTTTCTGAATCACAGTAAGTTTGCATTATGTACATATATATATATATATATATATATATATATATATATATTATAATTGAATATTTATAAATTGGATATTTTAATAGCCTCACGTTGGGCCGACAATTTATAATTGAATGTTGATAATTATAATTTATGATAATTTTATGGCTAGCTCAGATTATATAATTTGTTTATTTTATTATAGTTTTATATTTTATCGGAGAACATGAGAAACTTCTCTCGTTGGGTTCTGGATATGATAATCAAAGATTGAAGAAATACATATACATAATCTTACCTTTTAATTACAACTTCTGAAAGAAATAATATCTATTAAATAAAACGATTGAAATATGATAATAGTGATATTGATACTTTAACCATAGATGTAAGAATAAAAGAAAACCAACACATTAATGTAAATATGTTTAATAAATGAATTTCAATTTTTAATCTGATTAGAACATAATAAATTATTTTGTAACTGTTAATTTATTTTGCACATTTATTCTTAAGGAATTGTGCCACCCTATATCATACATACATTCTTGGAAACAAAATGATATAATTTCTGCGTCGGCGCTATATCTCCAAACGCATGCGCTGCTACAGTATACATGTAAGAAAGAAGTTTCCTTCCATACACAACGTTTATATTCAACACACTGTTAGCGTGTCTGTGATGAAAATTGTTGGTTATAATTATTAAATGTTTTTATAATCAATTACATATAAGTAATACTTTATAAACTATATGTGTACGTGTATTTAAAAAAAAAAAACAAGAAAGTGATAGATGAAAGTTATGCATGCAAAAGCTGAAAATAAGTAATGAAATAGAATTGAGCACGCATGATGTACGTGATATTTTACGAGGATAAATTTACAACAGGTGAGTTTCAATATTATCTTAAAATTATAATTCTCTATAGATGAATTTTATAATGCATTATATGTTACTGTTCTTTGGCCTTTTTATATGATATATATCAATTGAATGTTCTATTGAATTTTGAGTGTACACTTTAAAATGTTTATTGGAATTCCAAATAGATTTAATCAAAATACACAGACCTTATCTTTCTTGCTATTACTGCCGGCTGCACTTACATCTTCCAAACTTGCCGATATCTCCTTAGAGATATGCTCCTACGGCACTCTTTAGTACTTACACAGGATCTGATACACTTATGATTAGTTTGTCATAAAATGTTTATATAATTTTAACTTTTAACTGTTTTTTAAAGAAAATTTTTGCAGAGAGCAATCTTACAGAGACGCATCCCTCATCACCATTCTAAATCCACTCATTTGTTTTTCAAAATCAACAACTAGCCCGGCTTCACTAGTCCATAGCACTCTTATTTTTTTTTTTTATCACAGAAATTGTTATTCTCCAGTCTTTTAGTGACTATTTTGAAAAAACATAAATTTATTGTCCTGGAGGGTATTGACACTGATTCATTTAAATCTCTATCGTATTAAGGAATTTTAATTAAGTCCTTCTTTCCTCTTACAATAGTCCATTTTCTTATATTTACCTTGTTTAGCTAATTTACAAAATGTTTATTTTTACAAATATTACAACCTATATTATTAATTAACCTATATGTAATTGATTCTAATTTAATTTTGCGTCTTGTTTGATATTTATTATACATATACTCCTTATTATTTTTGTTTTTGTAATTGAATTTTATATCTATAATCTATAAACAATGATTTAGGTTGGTATTGAAAAATTCCCTAGCATGACATTACTTCCTATAAATATTCATTTCCTCAATATGTTTGGGGCTGTGTTCCAACTATCTTTCCCATCTAGTTTCAACCCTTTTCAATGAATGAATGAATACATGGTATTCTAAATTTATGCTACTACAAAAATAATATGTAAATAATGTTAAATTATCGTTAGACTAATTATTCTTTTCTCTTACTTTAGGTTTCAAGCTATTGTGTGACATTTCATCCTGCCGAAATTGTTATAGCTGTGTTCAGTGCAATTCCGAATTCCATGACTTTGACAACCAATCAGAATTACTGGTACAGGTAATATTTACTCTTTAATTAGCTAATATAGTGTTGTAATTTCTATTCTTCATCCTTTTCAAAACTTCACATCAATATATTATCCAATCTATACATATTTCAATCTTTTTATATTTTAATCTTTGACTTTTTATTGAGTTTATTCTAATGGTTGTGTCTACTGACACTTCTTACGTTACAATAAGACTTGTTTATTATGTTTGTTTATTTCATTATTTTTACAAAACTAGAGGATTAGTTCAACTCCCCTCAAATTTAAATTTTCAAAAAGGAAGCTTTTAAGTAGCCTTTTTAAAATTTCAATTTCAACGTTCCGGCTAATAATTATATTCTACTTAATTCATTACTCTTTTCTTTATATACAGAAATTGAATTTGAAGAATCCTATATTTAAGTTTATTACTATTTCTATCTTAGACTTAGTTTCCATTATCTAATTCTATCCTATCCTATTCTAATTATTTTTACAAATATGAGACCAATCATTCTGGTTTGAAATATCTTAGACATCTTTGCTTACTCTTAGTATATTATTCTATATTATTGTTTTATTTCAATTCCTATACCAATTATTATTCATTTATTCACACCGTAGAATCTTTATTCTTTGAACTATTTCTTGCTTATATTTTTACTTATACCTTTTTCCTTCACTTAACAATTCTTTTAATGCTCTCCTATCCTTATCTTATCTTCGAATTCAAAAAAAAATTATTATTTCCAATATTTCATATATTTTCATATCTTATTGTCAACCCTTATTCATGTCAATATAATTACTCCTATAGTCTAACCTTTTTCTTTGCTTACTATCCCTATTTATATTTATTTGCATAATTCTTAATTATAACTCATCAACTTCATTTCTTCAATATATTAATTACATTATACTTTATATATATTTCATTTCTCCCTATCTCATAATAATTAATCATATCATTTACTATATAAATCTTTGCTTCCATATTTCATTGTTACTTATCTCCATAATTCCTATAAAATTTTATTTGACATGAATATCTCAAATTCTATATCTTGATTTAAAAAAAAAAACTTTCTTTCCTTTCCACCTCTTTTACTGTGTTATTCAAATGATAACGAGCCTGTCCTTCCTAAATCCTACCTGTTCTTATTAATAAGTGTGAATTCTGTTTCTTATCCCCTCTACCTAATAAATTCTTACAAAATTTCTTAATATTATATTATCGCTTTTATTTCTGTCTGTCTTTGATATTATATATTTCTTTATAACAAAATGTGTCTCTATTTGTTTGGTTTTTTTAATCTATATAGCTACTCTAACTTTCCTTATAAGTTAAATGTGAAGTTACTTTACTTTTACTTAAAATCATTTATAAGTTTTTAATAATATATTTTTTTTTTATATTTTATAGATTCTTAACTGCGATAATGGAAACAATCTAGATGTATCCTACATATAAAAAAATTGAAAGCCTTATATCTACCTAGTATCTAATATTTTATGTTACATGGAAGTGCTACTTATGCAGAACATTGGAATCATTACATCTACCTATAATAAAAAATTATCTATAATTGTATTATTTATTCTTAATAAATTCCCTATTTAAGTTCATTTTGGTATCCTTTTCCTGTCCATTCCATTATTTTCTTGTTTCCAAAATTCATTTCAATTCTCCTGTGATACTATTTAATATGCTATTCTTTTTCTCACTTTTTTTTTATGTTCTACTCTCATTGTTTGAGTCTCAATGTTTTTCTGTAGCTTCTTTCCGTTCTCCATTATATCCTTTTTAATTTTGTAGTCCCATATCTCATTAATTTCTTTCCATAAATCTAAAAACATTTGTGCTTCAAATTCCTCCATATCATTCATTTCATTCCTTATTATTTTCATCAAAACATTTGTGTGGATTATATTCATTTTGTTATCCCATTTTATTCCTGTTACTACATTATAAAATTTTCCGGAGCACCCTATACCTATTTCATGATTTCTTATATTATCTTCTATTTCTTCCACTGTATTAATTAATCTTCGGTTCATTTCTTCGACTTCTTTGTTATAATATCTATCCATTATTCCACTTCTTCTAGCACCTTTGACTTTTGAATTTTTTATTCTCCCATCCAAATCTGTAATTTCCTTATTCCCCTTTTCTTGTAAATGCTGCTTGATCTCTTCAATAGCTAGTTCTTGTAATTTAAGGTATCCTACTTTTTTTTCCTTCATTTCTTCTGTTCCCTCTGTAATATTTTTATTTAAAGTCGCATTCAAATCTTCCTTAATATTGTTCATATTTTCATTAATCTTGTCCTCCTTACCATTCATTTCTTCCTTCATAGTAGTCTTATCATCTGACAACTTATCCATTTTATTATCTATGTTCCCCTCTACTTTGTTAAAATCTTTTACCATAGTTTTCCTATCCTTTTTTCTTTCATCATCCCGCTTACTCCTATTTTCCACAATTCTGTTTATAATCTCATTTTGTTCGTCCAATTCTTTATTTAACTCTATATTCATACTATTCATATTCCCTTCTATTCTATTCCTATCTCTTCCAAGTTTTTCACGTAACTTAGTCTGTTCGTCAATTAATTGTTGTAACATTTCCATCCATGCCTTTTCTTCACTCGGTGTTATACGACTACTAATCAATTTTGCTATTTCAGCTATCTGATCCAATTCATTTCTTGTTAAATATTTTTCTGCTTGTTGCTGACCCTGCTTTCCGTCCCTCAATGTCATTTTCTTGCTTTCCATGATTTATTTATTTATTATTAATTAAAGCAATTTAATTCTTTAAATTTTCTCAACGTTGGACTGACAATTTTATAATTATTTGTTTAATAGCCCCACGTTTTGGGACGCCAATTTATAATTGAATATTTATAAATTGGATATTTTAATAGCCTCACGTTGGGCCGACAATTTATAATTGAATGTTGATAATTATAATTTATGATAATTTTATGGCTAGCTCAGATTATATAATTTGTTTATTTTATTATAGTTTTATATTTTATCGGAGAACATGAGAAACTTCTCTCGTTGGGTTCTGGATATGATAATCAAAGATTGAAGAAATACATATACATAATCTTACCTTTAAATTACAACTTCTGAAAGAAATAATATCTATTAAATAAAACGATTGAAATATGATAATAGTGATATTGATACTTTAACCATAGATGTAAGAATAAAAGAAAACCAACACATTAATGTAAATATGTTTAATAAATGAATTTCAATTTTTAATCTGATTAGAACATAATAAATTATTTTGTAACTGTTAATTTATTTTGCACATTTATTCTTAAGGAATTGTGCCACCCTATATCATACATACATTCTTGGAAACAAAATGATATAATTTCTGCGTCGGCGCTATATCTCCAAACGCATGCGCTGCTACAGTATACATGTAAGAAAGAAGTTTCCTTCCATACACAACGTTTATATTCAACACACTGTTAGCGTGTCTGTGATGAAAATTGTTGGTTATAATTATTAAATGTTTTTATAATCAATTACATATAAGTAATACTTTATAAACTATATGTGTACGTGTATTTAAAAAAAAAAAAACAAGAAAGTGATAGATGAAAGTTATGCATGCAAAAGCTGAAAATAAGTAATGAAATAGAATTGAGCACGCATGATGTACGTGATATTTTACGAGGATAAATTTACAACAGGTGAGTTTCAATATTATCTTAAAATTATAATTCTCTATAGATGAATTTTATAATGCATTATATGTTACTGTTCTTTGGCCTTTTTATATGATATATATCAATTGAATGTTCTATTGAATTTTGACTGTACACTTTAAAATGTTTATTGGAATTCCAAATAGATTTAATCAAAATACACAGACCTTATCTTTCTTGCTATTACTGCCGGCTGCACTTACATCTTCCAAACTTGCCGATATCTCCTTAGAGATATGCTCCTACGGCACTCTTTAGTACTTACACAGGATCTGATACACTTATGATTAGTTTGTCATAAAATGTTTATATAATTTTAACTTTTAACTGTTTTTAAAGAAAATTTTTGCAGAGAGCAATCTTACAGAGACGCATCCCTCATCACCATTCTAAATCCACTCATTTGTTTTTCAAAATCAACAACTATCCCGGCTTCACTAGTCCATAGCACTCTTATTTTTTTTTTTTATCACAGAAATTGTTATTCTCCAGTCTTTTAGTGACTATTTTGAAAAAACATAAATTTATTGTCCTGGAGGGTATTGACACTGATTCATTTAAATCTCTATCGTATTAAGGAATTTTAATTAAGTCCTTCTTTCCTCTTACAATAGTCCATTTTCTTATATTTACCTTGTTTAGCTAATTTACAAAATGTTTATTTTTACAAATATTACAACCTATATTATTAATTAACCTATATGTAATTGATTCTAATTTAATTTTGCGTCTTGTTTGATATTTATTATACATATACTCCTTATTATTTTTGTTTTTGTAATTAAATTTTATATCTATAATCTATAAACAATGATTTAGGTTGGTATTGAAAAATTCCCTAGCATGACATTACTTCCTATAAATATTCATTTCCTCAATATGTTTGGGGCTGTGTTCCAACTATCTTTCCCATCTAGTTTCAACCCTTTTCAATGAATGAATGAATACATGGTATTCTAAATTTATGCTACTACAAAAATAATATGTAAATAATGTTAAATTATCGTTAGACTAATTATTCTTTTCTCTTACTTTAGGTTTCAAGCTATTGTGTGACATTTCATCCTGCCGAAATTGTTATAGCTGTGTTCAGTGCAATTCCGAATTCCATGACTTTGACAACCAATCAGAATTACTGGTACAGGTAATATTTACTCTTTAATTAGCTAATATAGTGTTGTAATTTCTATTCTTCATCCTTTTCAAAACTTCACATCAATATATTATCCAATCTATACATATTTCAATCTTTTTATATTTTAATCTTTGACTTTTTATTGAGTTTATTCTAATGGTTGTGTCTACTGACACTTCTTACGTTACAATAAGACTTGTTTATTATGTTTGTTTATTTCATTATTTTTACAAAACTAGAGGATTAGTTCAATATATATATATATATATATATATATATATATATATATATATATATATATTATAAACATTTATGTGATATTATACTTACTTTTATTGTAGATGATTTAAATGTATATGTTTATAATTTAGAATTTTTGTTTTAGTTTGGCTAGCTCAGTTTGTTTTTAATATTTGTTTAATAATTTATTTTAATTAGATTATTCGGGAGCATGAAATCCTTTTTCCCTTTGAGTCCTGGCAATTTATACTGATGTAATAGTTGAAATAAAAAGAAAACACATTATTTGAAATCAATTTAATTATCAATGCAATATTTATTTGATAAAATAATATGCGACGCCAATGGTTATATTGTACCTATTTATTGATTTTAATAATATCATAAATGCGCATGCGTGAAAAAAACTAGTCATGCGCTTTAGCATGAAACAAACAATTATGATACGTAAGAAACATCTATATTAATACAAACATAGTTTGTTTGATGATGCAGATAGGTAAATGGATTATACAAAACATAAAAGAATTTATATATATATATATCATAGTTATATATGATACAAGTAGCTGTGGGAAGAAATTAGTTATATACATGGATAGAAAAATAGGAATTATATACAGATGGACATGGTTATAATATTATAAAATTTCAATCACCAGATTTCTGCGATTACAAGATGGCGTGATTAGCGTAAGTACATATTTTAATTTATATAAAGTTCGGCCTTTTATTAAATTTAATGATTTATGCAATGAATATACTATATAAAGTCTGTTTCTTTCTTTTTTAGATCGATCATATGTGAAAAAGTTTATCAATTTATGAAATTAAGTACTTAATTGGTATTTTGAGTTTTTACACTGTTTATTGGCCAATAAATGATTTAAATACACTGACCTGTTGATCTTGAATTTTGGAAGAAAGTCTCTGGATCCCAGGAACACTCCACTGAATCTCCAAAAAACCAAAGTTGTTGAAAATTTCACAGATTCTTGTCGGAAAACTTGTTACAATTAACTGTAAGTATTTCTAATATTGTATTTAATCGTACTTTAGGAGTTTAAATGTCTTAAACCGGGAATATCTTTAAATTTTTAGGAACACTATCCCACACACTCCTCGCTTCTTAACACTAGCTTCTGTTCTCCTTACGCGTCCCCTCGATTTTCGACTTTTTTAAACAAACAGTCTTTTGTTCTTTTCCAGGTCACTATTCTAAAGTTTATTTATTGATTAACAATTTGTTATGTCATCTTTTATAACCAATAAGATATTGTCTTTTGTAATCAGATAATTGAAACTTCAATCACTTATCAAAACAATTTCATACATACAAATACATTAAAATTGGTTATACTTAGATACACTTACATGGTACAACATTCAATATTATTATTGATAGTATATCCTTGTTACATTCATATCAATTATAAATATAAATTCTCTTATGTTATTTGTCTATATGTCATTATTTGTTTATCTATGAAATCTATTGGATTATATTCTATTCAATATTTATATTTGTTCTTATTCTTAAATTAATGATTATAATGAATTAACTATAGTAATATTTGTTTTCATTTCAGATGAACAGCTGATTAAGTTATGGAAAATATTCTTCGTCTTAGGCAACTTTATTTACATCATTACATTGCTTAGGCAATATCTATATTTTATGTTATCATTGAGGTAATTCCTTATTTATTATATTGTTATTGGCTGTTATTTAATATATCTTTATTTGATATGTTGTTTAAATTAAGAAAAGTGTTTCCTTTTTACTTGTTTTCTTAAATTATGTTATTTTCATATATATTTCATACTAGCAAACTTAATTTTATAATACTACTTCTCTTATTATCTAAGATATCTGGTTCAATATATATATATATATATATATATATATATATATATATATATATATATATATTTAATATATAAATAGTAAATATTACTACAACATTTTTTACAATCTATACACATTAAATAAAAAAAATCTACAATTAAATACACAGTGTGTTGAACAGCTATCATACTTTTATTACATTTGTAATATTATTTTTGTATTGTCTATACTGCACTTAATTATTTTTATTTAATTGAAATATATTTTGTCGCAGATCAAGTGTAAATACATCGACCCTTAATGATCCACAAGCGAGCACTTCAATTGCCCAAGTAGCAGCTTCGTCCGATTATCAGAAGAGGTGAGATATTTATTAAACATTATAATAGTACACTCAACGTGAAAAATTTTTATTTAATTAAAATATACGTTTTCACAGTTCAAGTGCTAGTGTACCGATGCCTTCTGATGTAGACGCGAGTAATTCGGCTGTTCCGCCCGCTTCGATAAGCGATCCGTCGGATTTTCAATCGAAGTAAGATATTTATTATAACATAATATAATAATTTTCAACTGCAAAGAAGCAGTGTCTCTGTGTGTTATTGTAATATTGTATTTATATTGTATTCACTGCTCTATTGATTTTAATTAATTAAAATATACGTTTTCACAGTTCAAATGCTAGTGTACCGATGCCTTCTGACGTAGATGCGAGTAACTCAGCTGCCGAAATCGCGATACCAATGCGTATGCCGCCATGTTCGGAAACGAGGTATAGTATTTATTTCAATTAATGAATTTATTTTATACTGGTGTATTGTAATGGTATTATAAATGAACATTATTTTACAGTAATGAGGAAACTAGCGGCGGTTCAATTATATGCATATTTTGCGGTAAAGCAGGTTGAAGGTTGAATTCTCGGTATCAGATATTGCACTTATCAAACAATAATAGCATTGCGAGTTCCTTGTTATTGAATGCGAAAAAAGTTAACGATTATGAATTCGTTAATAAAATTGAAGATTATGTGCGTGCCAGGCGTGTCATCGCTTATCATTTGCCTTGCCGAAATGATTATCTTCGTGAGTGCGAGCGTTCTCAGCCCAAGGAGAAAACTCAGTACCACCACGAAAGAGAATGTCACAGTATTGCTTATAAGGAAGTCTGTGATTATATTGAAGATATAATTTTTGAGCAAAAGAGATGCGTCTTACTAAAGCAGTTGCACAGTATGTACGTCGAGCGACTGACGGATGAGTTCCTGACACGTTGTCATTGCTCAACAAATCCGTTTTTTGAAAAATTACTTGGAGCAAAAATTAAGGCAAACGTACGGTAAGCAAATTAATGTACTTATTGAAAAAAATAAGACATTTATTGCTCCCCAGAATGTAGAGTGCATTCCAGAGAATGATTTCGAGGAAATATTGTTGTTTGAAGCAGTTCAAAATGTTGCCTTTATTTTACGAAGACAAATATTGAAAATAGTTCCTAAAAAATTGCCCAACGATATCACAGTCAACAGTCTGAAAGAAGGAGAATGCGACATACCGAAGATTCTTTCGTTTTTTTATTCATCAATGCTGAGCGGTGGAGATAAACGACGTCAACATAGTTCTAATAAAAAACGATTGGTTCAGTCATATTCGCAAGATGCTATTCATGGCGTTACAAACGGGCGATTGAAGACTGCAAAGCATATAACACTGGCGATGGCTTTAAAAAGTATAACTAGTAGTAGGAATGTCGTAGATATCATTAATAGATATGGTCATTGCTGCAGTTACACTGTTACTGAGGAGTTAGAAACTGAAGCAACCTACTTTGCAAGTTCTCGATCACAAATCTGTCCTGATGATATAGTACGAAAACCAAATCTCAGTACGGGTTTGGCTTTTAATAATTTTGATAGATTCGTGGGCACAAGTTGGAATTATTTTACAGGATATTGTACATGAAAATATACAAAATGAGGACAGTATACAAGAAGAATGTAGCAATAATACAGCAAAAAGAAGAAGAACTTTTGATGCTGTAACTCCGGACTTGGAACCTTTGTCAAAAAAGAGTAAAGGAGAGCAAGTTATAAAGCCACTATCAGTTGAAGTTGTCGATCGTGGCTGTTCAGAAAGTCAGATGAGAAGGAATCTTCTATGGATGATTTCACATGCACACGGTATCCCTAAGACTCCGATGTGGGTGGGTTTTAACAGCTTGATCTTTCTCGATGAATCGATAAAACAAAAAATTTCATACATGACAACAATAAATTTATCTCTAACGAACCATGCAGTCGTTAAAGAAACGATGAATCAGGCTAAGTAAGTCGCACTAGAATGTAATGAGCGCTACATGCAAGTCACTTATGACTTAGCTATTGCCAAAATAGCTCTACAGATTCAAGCAGTAGAAAGTCCAGCATTTGATAATCTGTTCATTCATTTTGCAGTATTTCACGTCATGATGGCGTATTTTAAGGCCATAGGCAAATTCATAGATAATTGTGATTTGCCAAATATTATGATAGATGCTCAATTACTTGCTGGTGGCTCAATGAATGCCTTCATCATAGGAACGCACTTCAACAGATGCAAAAGATTGCACTCAATATTAAGCTTGGCCATGCAAACTTTACATTTCAATAATTTGGTGGCTGTGAACAATGTAACAATTACTGATGAGATGATATCATATATTGAAAACTACGGGAAAAATAAACATGTTTCTGAAGAAATAGATTCTCCGTCAGTGTTAGATCTTATTAAAAAATATGAAGACTACAGACAAGAAACGCTAAATGGAAAACACGGAAAAACGGCTCAGTTTTATATGATATATATAAAACTAGTTGATTATTATTTACTGCAAGTATTAGAACTGGCAATTATGCTTTATTTAAGTATATTATACTAAAGATAACAAATTTGTTTTTTGCGCTCAATCAGCCAAATTATGCAAGATGGCTAGTTAAATATCATTATAACTTGTGTAAAATTGAGGAAACTCATCCGGGTCTAAAGGAAGTTTTTGAAAAAGGATCGTTTGGAATAAAGCGCACAGAGAAATCTTTTTCAAGGCAGCCTGTCGATCTAACCTTGGAACAAACCATAAACGCAGATGCGGCGAATAAACTAAGAGGTATACTACATTTTACGACTTCAATAGCAGCTCGTCAACGTTGGTGTAAAAGCCATAGTATTCGCTCATCGATTATTTCGCACGTCTTACAAGAAACAGGGTTAAAAAAAATCAGGATGTGACGTCAGATTTAGAAACTAATAAAATGAAAAAAAGTACGAAGCAGCTAATGGATTTAATAGAAAAAATTGTTAGTAATATGAATCCATTTTGTGAAAATGTTGATAAGGAAGAGCTTTTCAATATCTCAAGCGGCCAGGCTGCATCCACCGAAATTTCCAACTTTTTATTAAACATAGAAAGCATTGGAAATTCTCAGCGAGAACAATTTATATTAGAGTGCTCTGAAGACAGCAATCGTTTTGAAAAACCAATAAAAAGAAATAACTTATTAACATTTGCTAAAACAGTGAAGAAACAAAAAGTTGTAATAAATATCAAGATTCAAGAAATACGGATGCAACGAGACCTTTTTGGGCGTCTTCTCGCTATTGCATTGGATGAAAAAATTAACATAGAAAAAGTTTTATCATTCCCGTTAACGCCAGTGCCCTTATCTTTATGTCATCTAGACGGTACAATTTGCAAAACAGATAAGTCGGCTTTATTAAAGATACTGGAAATTCAAATTGAAAGCACACATCCTCCTCACCTGGATATGATTGTAATTGATGGTTTCTTTTTTTTGTACTTACTGAAAGACATACCTTTGACATTTGGAAATATTTCTAAACAAATTTTACAATCGTTAATCAAGCAAAATGCAAAAAACATTGCTATAATCTTTGACAGATATAAGTCGCCATCAATAAAAGACACTGAGCATACTCTCCGTGGTTCTGTTGAAAACCGTGATTATCACATTGCTGGAGGAGATCAAAATCGTCCGAGAGATTTTGCGAAAGAACTTCGTAATTTAAAGTTCAAAGAAGCCTTAGTGTCTTTTCTAAATTCAGATTGGGAAAAAAATGAAATGGCCCCTTTCATTGGAGAAAAAGTTATTTACGTTAATTTCGATCAGTGCTATAAATTTGAAGTTTTAAATGGCATAGTCAGAAAAACTATACCTAGATGAGACATTCAGTTGCACAGCGCACGACGAAGCTGATACAAAAATTGTCCACCATATTTGCAACGTACAAACCATCGAGGAATTAAATATATGTATCAAATGTTCCGATACTGACATTTTGATTATAATGATTGCGCAAACATGAATCATATTAATAATAACTGCAAAATATGGATTGAAGCCGGCGTTGGGAATCATAAACGCTATATAAATGTTACGCAATTATATTCCCATCTCGGAAACTCTCTTTGCGCTGCACTGCCAGGTTTGCATTCCTTAACCGGGTGTGATTATAATCCATCGTTTTACAAAAAAGGAAAAAAACGTCCTTTTAATATTCTGCAAGGATCACAAGAATATCAACAAGCTTTCGCTGAATTAAGCAACATAGAGGACAACGATTTCACGAAAATCTTTAACAAAATACAGGAATTCGTTTGCCGTTTATATGGCTTAAAAAAAATTAATACTGTTAATGAAGCTCGACTGGCATTGTTTACAAAAACGTACACATATAAACATGAAGAAGATTTATTTGAAAAAAAAGTTAAGAATGTTGATGCATCGAGTCTACCGCCGTGCGAAGCGGAGCTCAGAAAACACGTACAACGTGCCGCTTATATTTCTAATAGTTGGAGGAATGCTCACAAGAAAACTTTAACAAATGTGTTAACAACAGAAAATGGTTGGAAAGACGTTGATGGCCGGTATGATTTCGACTGGTTCGAAGGAAATCAATTGCCGACGTTCGTGAAAGATGTAATAATTCAACCAAATGAAAATGAAGATAAATTTCAATTGTAAATCTTTACTTTTACAAATGATTATTTTAATTACTTTATTCCTAAATAAATATCTTGTTTATAATAATACATTATTTTTTTATAGATTCTCAGTCTGAGTGCGAGCAAGAAGACGACATTGACGAGACTTCAGAGACAAACGATGAAGAAAGCGACAGCGATGCCGATGCTTAAAAATATTTAATTTCGTTAATATTATATACGATAATAAATTATATTTATGTTAAAATAACTTTTTTACTACCATTTTGTAATTTTATAAAACGGGAAATAGATATCCGCACGCGCTCCGAACAACCGCGCGTACTCGATATTCGCACTTTGAGCGACTGCTGACTACCTCCGTTCCATTAATTTGTGGTCTGACTATTTTTTTATTACATTATATATAATAATAAAGCAGTACGGGAATTTTCAATCATTACTAAGCTCTTGCACCGACATCGTTCCGGCGACAACTTATGTGGCGTGCTGACTCGCCGCGTTCCACAACAATCGAGTCTGACCACTTTCTCACGTTTTTTTATACTATAAACTAGTTTTCTGCCAATTTTCAATTATTACTAAACACTTGTAGAGCATGTCGTAGTTTTACATACATCAAAGCGCGCCGCCACCAGGTGTTCCACTACCTGACCTTGCGGGTGGGTGCTGACTCATGTACACCCCCAATACTAAACCATATTGAATTATGGGCCATTACTAAACTCATGCCGATTTTTGCTGCCAGCTCTTGGACTATTAGCAGCTTTTCTGTATGTACATCAAGAACTGGTTTCAAGCTACTTCAGCTCTTTATGCTCCATTGAATGACCTGTAACTTTTAAAAGACTTGATAGATTTCAAATCTATAAATGAAATATTAGCTGAGAAGGCTTTGAATAAAATCAAAAACCTCTCTGGAACTCTTGTGGCTTCATCTTTTTTGATGAACTGGTTAATAATGAGACAAAAAGTAAAATTGTTACAGCTGTACTAAATGATGGTTCTTGTCATCTACCAGTGAAGACAACAGTTGATCTAGAAGTGGTTCCTTTTAGAAGTCTAGACAATTTTGTTTCAAACAACACAATGAACTTCTTCAGAACACTTGGTCTAGGAATGGAATTCATCAACAGTAACGTAGACAACTGGGATCAAGAGGAGAGCTACAGAATGAACACGGAAGCTGTAAAGTCCATTAGCGTTGTAAATGACAAAGACGAACGTGGAGTAGCCCTTATCGAAGAATATAACAAACTAATTACCATAAATGAAGAGCAAACACAATTATTAATTCAAGTGGTTAAAGAATTCAGGAAAATGTTTCACGATCGCAAAAAAAGAAAGACTACTCAAAATGTTCTTCTAAGTGTCACTTTTCCTTTTTGATATTTTTTTATTTTTTAAATCATACTATAATTAAGACCTAAATATTATTCAGCAACTATAAATCATAAAACAAATATTAAATGTATCAAGTATGTGAATAAAGGATAAAGATGAAATCGTTACTGAATAAAGTTGTGTTTTATTTATTTTATGACTATTTATCGGTTCTGTAGGATAATAAGAAAACAGATTTTCCACTATGCCGACGTTTCGGATTTATTTGAAGACTTCATCAAGGCTACAAAGATATACATGCATCTGGTGATTATGAAAATTAAATAATTAATAAAAACTTTAAAATTTCAAAAAACATTAAAAACCGTAAAAACACAAAAACCTTAAAAACTCATACTCATGTAAAAATTTAAAAATTCCAAAAAGCTTAAAAATCCCTCATATTTTTGTCTCTCGGAACCATCTTCAAATAAAATCTAAATTGCTGACAATTTAAAATAATTACTCATGGTGTCACTCTTACCTAGTGAGGTTTTTTCCGTTGAGCAGAAATGGATTTATTTCCTTGTCAAATTCAAAATAGACGAGAAATCATGCAAATATTTCAGAAAGTTCTGGCACGTCATGTGAAAACAAAGTAATGCAAAATCTTCAAACATTGGCAAAAACTTCTTTCTCTTTATTGAGATTCTATACACAAACTGTACCTAAATATTTTTATGTTGAAAGTAAATTATACGTATTCATTGGTAAACGAAAACAAAAATTGGAAAAAACTACTAATGATGTTGGTCTGGGACAGCTTTTTGAATACAGTGTGTCCTCAAAAAATTCTTAACGAAATTGTTAAAGAAGCAGAAATTATCTATTATAGATATTACTAACTTAGTTGGTATCGATTATTTTTTAATTTGATATAATTGGTAATTATGTGTTTGTACATTTTATTTAAGTTGTCAGTATCTGATTTTTTGTTTACCGCATTCTCACTCAATTCAATAAATATCATTTCGCTTAAAAGGCATTTGTGATAGTTAGTCTCTTTATCTAGGATGTTGACGGTTTCAAACTCAAATTTGTGATTTTGTTCAAATGTATGTGTGGCTAATGCTGTTTTTTCTGATTTGTCCCTATGCTTTTCATCACACGACTTCTTGAGGGCATATATTCTGTTTTTTAACCTTTGCTTGGTTTGACCAATATAACATCTATCGCATTCCAAACAATTTATTTTGTAAATAAGGATTGATTCATAATCTCTCGGTAATTTGTCCTTCATAGAGGAATAAAAACAATTTACCGTTTTTGTATGGTAAAATACGATTTTTGTTCTTTCTGTTTGTAGTATGTGTTTCAATTTTTCCGAAAGACCTGAACATAAGGAATCTTAAAATATTTATATGAATTTCCAGTCAATACTGGTGTTCAAATTATCTCAATATTTTCATTTATTATCCTATTACAAACATTACTGAAAGAATTTTAACACCAGTATTGACTGGAAATTCATATAGATATTTTAAGATTCCTTATGTTAATGGTCTTTCGGTAAAATTGAAACACATACTACAAACAAAAAGAACAAAAATTGTATTTTACCATACAAAAACGGTAAATTGTTTTTATTCCTCTATGAAGGACAAATTACAGAGAGATTATGAATCAAATAAATTGTTTGGAATGCGATAAATGTTATATTGGTCAAACTAAGCAAAGGTTAAAAAACAGCATTAGCAACACATACATTTGAACAAAATCACAAATTTGACTTTGAAACCGTCAACATCCTAGATAAAGAGACTAACTATCACCAACGCCTTTTAAGCGAAATGATATTTATTGAATTGAGTGAGAATGTGGTAAACAAAAAATCAGATACTGACAACTTAAATAAAATGTACAAACACATAATTACCAATTATATCAAATTACAAAACAATCGATATCAACACAATAAATAATATCTATAATAGATAATTTTTGGTTCTTTAACAATTTCGCTAAGAGTTTTTCGACGACACACTGTATTCAAAAAGCTGTCCCAGACCAACGTCATTAGTAGTTTTTTGCAATATTTGTTTTCGTTTATCAATGAATACGTATAATTTACTTTCAACATCAAAATATTTAGATACAGTTTGTGTATAGAATCTCAATAAAGAGATATAAGTTTTTGCCAATGTTTGAAGATTTTGCATTCCATTGTTTTTACACGACGTGCCAGAACTTTCTGAAATGTTTTCATGATTTCTCGTCTATTTAGAATTTGACAAGGAAATAAATCATTTCTGCTCAACGGAAAAAACCTCACTAGGTAAGAGTGACACCTTGAGTAATTTTAAATTGTCAGCAATTCAGATTTTATTTGATGATGTTTCTTAGAGACAAAAATATGAGGGATTTTTAAGTTTTTTGGAATTTTATAGAAATTTTTGAATTTTTAAATTTCTACATGAGTATGAGTTTTTAAGGTTTTTGAAGTTTTATTGATTATTTAATATTCATAATCACCAGATGCATGTATATCTTTGTAGCCTTGATAAAGTATTCAAATAAATTCCGAAACGTCGGCATAGTGGAAAATCTGTGTTCTTATTATCCTACAGAACAGACGAATAGTCATAAAATAAATAATACATACGGATACAATCACAGATACAGAAGTTGTGTTTTATGTAAGAATGAGTGGCTTCTTTAAATAACCGAACCGTTTAAGGTTACAAATTGTTGCCTACAAAAAATTAAATAGTTGAGCTCATTAGTTTTGATTTTCAAATTTTTCTTTAAGTTCAAAGAGGCATGTTGCGATAAGTTTGATTTTAAATGGTAAAATTTCTCTCCCTTACAAACTCTGAGGTTATGGATTTTTTGGAAAAGTTTTCAACTTTTAGTCTTAGTAGTGACCCCCAAAATTCTAATAATAATAATTATCAAAAAATCATTGAAGACTTATCTTAAGGGATAGAACAAAATAAAATGGTGTCCGTACAAATATTGAAAAAAAAAATGTTTTTGTTCATATAAGCATCACGCTACCACACATGCAGCAATACAGATTACCAACTTTATATAGAATGATTTAAAGATTAATAACTGTTGCCCTCAATTAAATAGCTTCAGAATATAGATCTAATAATTACACTATACTTGCAGTTCATGATAGATAATTCCAAATTTTATATAAATTAACTAGGAGATTGATTTATACAAATGTTGTAGAAAAATAGAATTCTAATTTAATAGGAAATACTTACCATTTTTAAACATTGAGAATAAATATTTTAAATTGAATCTACTGGAGTCCTTAGAAATTAATGAGTAGGGTTGAGCAGTCTACTTTGTTATTTAATGATCAGATAGAATTACCTAAACCGTCTCTATTGAATAATTAGTGTACTTACTTAATTGTTTTTACACCACAGCCTCATTTTTATTTTACCTTAAAAACTAGTTCATATTTTTTATCTATGAGAAACTGGTCATACTTTTATTAGGTCAAAATATGGTGGAAATAAGCAAAAATGTGTTTTCATTTATACTAAATTAAAAATGTTCAGTATTATCTTTAAAATATGTACTCACTTGTTACGTACCCCAATATTAAAGGTAGCAAAATCTGGCAACAATGTATTTTCTTTGAGAAAAATAAAAGTAAAATTATCGAATTGAAGAGTTATGAATATGATTGTTAGTCAAAATTATCCAATGCCATTGTTTAGGGTATCATTACCAGTAATAATATTAAAAATATTATTTAGATGCTGTAGGTACCAAATACAAAGACTAAATCAACTGTAACATTATTGATGCTAGTTTTTTGACCGACTTTTGTATTGCCTACTACTATTTACTTTTTTATCAACAGTTTAATAATAGGTATCAACAGCAGAAAAATCAAATAATTTAACTACAATGTTTTGGAAGCTTTCGTTATAAATGATTTATATAATATTTTTACAAGTAGGAAGAAATAAACTTTTCTGTGCTGTGTATCAATCGAACTACATTGCTATGTAAGAAAAATCAAGATAGTAGGTACTCTAAAAAACAGAAAATACTATCCATAGACATAGAAAATGGACTGAGCATTATCCTCACAAAAATGACTACTCCCTAAAAAGATAAAGCGACTGTGCTGCCAATACAAAGGCCAGTGACGTGCACAAACACTAGAAAGAGAAAACTACTGATCATATATTCGCTTTCTCTTTCGTACTTTTCAGTCTGTATTCACTGCACGACTGAATAAGCATTGCTCAGTCCATTATCTGTCTATGATACTACCATATTCATAACCCTACAATTTGATAGTCACATGTTGGTTTCAAAGAAAATACATTGTTGCCAAACTTTTCGTCACCCTGTATATTTTCTATACAATATCCAGTAAAAATGAGCAAAATTAAAAAAAAGCCTTCAGTTTTGATGGAAAGAACATCTTTTAACAGTTGGTGTGCCATTGGTAAGATTTTGATCTCCAGATTTATAATAATTATGTTAACACTGATCAATAATGACTAATAAACTTAAAAAATGGATAATTAATAGTAGTTCTTAAGGAAAATATCAAAGAGTGAAAATTTCCAAATTTGAAAATAGTCTGTACTAATTGTTCACTCTCTATCTAATAATAGACAGAAAGTATATGGTGATAATAAAACATTCACCTTCAGATGTTTTCAATTTTTTTTTACTCCAATCAATATACAAGACATAAAATTAATTGCATCCAAAATACACATAAATAATTACCAACCAATATTAGTGCGAGTGGAAGTAATTTTAATTTTTAATGGCAGTATAGGCATTCATACATCTAATAAATTAATGTACTGTAACTGGCAGGGATAAAAATTGTACTTATTGGTTTATGGTTATGATTTGTTGCTAATATTCAACAGTGACCATGAATTAAACAATCACAAATTATTTCAGTTTCCGGTTTCAATATAAAATCTCATTTACTATTAAAAAATCGCGCATATACAATGTGTTTCAAAAGTTTTAACAATGTGAAAATTCCCAATACCAGTTCATAGAATCTGGAGTTTCACAGTGCCTTGTTTCAAGACCAGCACTACCTAAAATTCGCAGCAGATTTTCAGGCATATT
This sequence comes from Galeruca laticollis, assembly GCA_963921935.1. Taxonomy (NCBI): domain Eukaryota; kingdom Metazoa; phylum Arthropoda; class Insecta; order Coleoptera; family Chrysomelidae; genus Galeruca; species Galeruca laticollis. The sequence goes on along the minus strand of OY998178.1, from coordinate 163,038,206 downwards.
CACAAATTATTCCGTCAAGAAGGTCTCATAATAACATCTGCGAATGTACAAGACCACTTCTTTCACATTGAAGAATTGTACAAAACATGGAGAATGAAAATCAATAAAACAAAATCACAGTATATACATTTCACATTAAACAGTAGACAATATCCTCTAATTTTCGTAAACATAGAAATTCCCAGATCAATATGTGTAAAATATTTAGGCATACATGTGATTATCACAAAAAAAAGATGAGAAACAGACTTAAAGATATTATATTGGTTGCTTGGCAGAAGATCACAAATATCACTAGAAAACATGTTATTAATATATAAAGCTGTAGGCGGGGTTGGTTGTAAGTTGGCTTTGTAGTTGCTTTGCTTGTAGGTAGCTATCTGCAGTCCAATGGAGAAATGCAACCATCAAGTGTCTGCCTCCTCGTGGCACCGCTGGATACGTTAGCACTGTTGATCATCAGTGACAGCAGTGTTGACCAACCAAATGACACTCCAACTACCCAAGCTAAGGTGTAAGGAACGTGCCGATGTCTGAATAGCCGTCCCTCTGGGGTACCAGGCGACACCCCCTTGGAAATAGCCTTTCCCTGGCATGCTGGGCTCTGCCAGAGACGACAAACATTTTCCTAGCGACTCCTGGGATCAAAAACACCAAAAACCGGAGGATGAGCGAGAACGCACACCTCCAACACAAAAGAACCGACGAGGTAAAAGAATCTGCGGTGCCCAGGCAAAGAGAAGGAGGAAAGCGAGGCAGCAGGCTGGCGTCTCTACAGACACCACCAGCGGTCAAAAATGTAAGGGTGGCGAAGCCAGTTCTTCCTACTAAAGAGGCTCGGAAAGCGTCGCCTATAAGATGTCTTGCCCACTCAGGCGGGTCGATCTTGACGGAGCCTCCACTCCGTGGTGGTGCCATGAGATTGATCAGCTCGGGGGGACGGTGAGGAAATATTTTAATAAGGCTAAAAGAACCAGACTCGAAGATGATTGGAACGCATGCAAGTCTCGCCTCAAGGAGTATAAAAAAGTCTTTAGACAAAAACAAAGAGAAGCATGAAGAATCTATTGCGAGGAAATCGAAGATTTCCCCAAAGCAGCTAGACTCCAAAAATCCCTCTCAAAAGATCCCCACCGTCATATTGGTACACTAACCAAAGAGGATGGCACAAAACTGCCAATCTGAAGGAAATCCTTCAACTGTTAATGTCAACTCACTTCCCTGACTCCAGAACCACAAACGCGCCAGCCTGGGAGGATGAGGAGAATCACTACCCGACGGACGGTGACTGGCGTATATCACGACAGATCGTCGACGCGGATAGACTGAGGTGGGCCATCTCTGGCTTCTCCCCCTTTAAATCCCCAGGAACGGACGGCATTTATCCAACTCTACTTCAGTGGTGCCTGGATGACCTAATGCCGTACCTGGTAGGAATCCTCAGATCCTCACTAGCACTGAGGTATATTCCAAAAGGTTGGAGAGAAGTTAAAGTTGTGTTCATACCAAAACCAGGAAGAATGAATAGCATATCCACCCATTAGCCTCACATCGTTTTCACTGAAGACCTTGGACAGGCTATGTGAACGATATGTAAGAGATGTTGTAGTGATAACACAAAATCTGCTGCATCCAAATCAACATGCATACACTTCAGGGAAATCCATCGATTCGGCTCTTCATCTCGAGGCGGGCCGCATCGAGAGATCATTGGAAAAAAGTCCACCCTGGGTATATTCAAGGACATAGAAGGTGCATTCGATGAAACCACTTTTCCTAAAATAACAAACGCACTTTCCAACAAGAATATCCCCCAAACCATAAATGGCTGGATATATAACATGCTGTCAAAAAGAGCAATAAAGATTAGTGTAGATGATGTAATCATCAGAGGCTTGGTTGTAAAAGGTTGTCCACAGAGAGGGGTACTCTCGCCACTACTGTGGAACATGGTCTTAGACTCCTTGGTCAGCCACCTCAACGATAGCAACTTATACACAATAGCATATGCAGATGACCTAGTAATTCTGCTAACAGGAAGATTCAAGGAGACACTCTGCGCTTTAATGCAAGAGGCCCTCAATATCACAGAACAATTGTGCAAAGACCATTCGCTGTCAATAGACGGAGATGGTTTTTTTTTCACGAAAAAAGGAAGCTTGCAAAACATCAAGCCCCAAAGCTCCTAGATACCAAATTTAATTTCTCTTCAGAGGTGAAATATTTAGGAGTCACCCTCGACAGTAAGTTAACGTGGAACTCTCATTTAGAAAGTAGAGTTAAAAAAGCATATATTTCTTATGAGCAGTGTTTTAGAACCATCGGCCGCACCTGGGGAATGTCACCTAGGGTTGCTGCCTGGATCTACACTGCCATCATCAGACCTATGCTAACGTACGGCGCGATTGCCTGGGGAGCTAAAGCAAACCAGCTGACAATCGTCCGTAAATTGGACCAAATCCAAAGAACAGCATGCCTCAACACAACAGGGGGCATGATAACCACACCAACAAGAGCTATGGAAGTAATCCTCAGTCTCACTACCCTTGACATAAACATCAAGGAGATTGTTTTGATGACCATGACACGTCTACGCTCTACCGGTATACAACCTGATGTAGGATACGTTAAACTGAGACATAACTTGATTGGCATGAGGCCCTCAGAAGAGGTCCCACTGCTGCAGGCCAATACGGCTCGATTCCACCGCAATATGCCTTCCACAGGACCTACAAGGTAATATTTAAAAACAACGCACAAGACCCATTGGAAGCAGGTGCAATCCGCATCTTCACAGATGGGTCTAAAACCAATGTAGGCTCAGGATGTGGAATTTTTTTCAGATCCCTGAATCTAAACATAAAATGGGCTGCAATGCGAGTGTTGCTCAAACAGAGCTCACTGCTATCTGCACTGCTGCAAAAGAGATTACCAAAAGGAATATACATCCTTACAGATAGTAGACAAACACTACTAGCCCTGAACATACCACACATTACATCAGGCCTAGTACTAGAATGTCACATGGCCTTAATCGAAGCCTGTAACAATAACATCGTCACTTTAGGCTGGATCAAGGGCCATGAGAAATCGAAAGGAAACCGTATTGCTGACTTGCTAGCCAGGAAGGCTGCCTCCCACAAACTCTTGGGACCTGGCACTTTCATTGGTCTATCGGCGCCAGCGACGGCTGACCTATTAAAGGAACATTCCCTTAATAAGTTTAGGGGTGGATGGGACGACGCAGAAGGCTGCAGGCTTGCCAAGGAACTACTACAGTATCCGAACAGCAAAGTAGCCAAAAAATACGTGACTATGAACAGGCAGAACCTACGAACAGCCACGGGTATTCTGACTGCTCACTGCCACCTACGAAAACACCTTCACAGACTGGGTCTGTCTAACACCCCACTTTGTAGAGGATATGAGCAGGAAGATAAGACTGTCGAACACATTCTTTGCGAATGTCAGACACTCTTTCATTTTAGGTTTCATGTATTCGGCGAGCACAGGCTAACATACGCCAGTATGAGGGAACTTAATTCAGGCGACGTTATCGCGTACTTCAAACAAGTAGGCTGGATGACGAGCTAGAAGGAAGTTTTTAACCTCAGAAGGATGCACAATGGGACAATTGTGGCCTAAGTGCTATGGGGTCACCCACCCTTCAACTTTTTACAGATACAGATATAAAGCTGTAATCATCTAATAATTCAACGAGCACAATAAAAAAATCTGCACTCCATTAATTATGCCCCTTGGTACAAACGAGATGTTCCATCATGATCTACACATTCCAAAAGTCCAAGAAAAAATCCACAAACACCACGAAAAACTGGAAAGCCACACTAACAACTTACTACTCCCTCTACTCAAAGAGACAAATAACAGAAGACTAAAAATGCGATGGCCATAGACCTAAGATAAAAAAGAGAAACATTCATCACTGAAGAAGTCTCATCGTGTCACACATGAAAGTGCACAACATATCCAAAATAGCCTAAAGTAACAAATTCTGATTGCTGATAGTATCGAATGAAAATAAAAATAAAAAAACAAGTCATGTAGCAATAATAGGCATGATGACAGTACTAAGGAATCAAAAAGTAAATGGTTTTAGAGAAAAATATGTGATGAACGGATTCTGAAAATAACATAGTTTTAATATAAACATTTAGATTAATACGGGTTTCAGGAATATAAAAGTATAAAATACTGCAATCGGCCATGTTGACCGAAACAGCGCATGACGTCACGTATCGGTATATCAGTGTTGGTAACCTTTTATAACAGCCATACCTACCAACACAAAAAAAACTACATTTTCCCTATTCATAAAATGAAATTCCCCTACACTAAAATTTGATAAATGTCACGATTTAAAAGTCAAGTCAGGGGCATTAACTTTACATAAGCATTCATCTTGATTTTGTTGTAAATATTTTTAGATGTGAATTTCTTTACCTTGTACAACTTTTAAAATCTTATATTTTGTTTGATAGCTTTTAGGTATATTTATGTAAATCTATATTTAATTATGAATGTTAAGAATAGTAATATTATATTATTATAAATTGGTTTATCTGTTAAATAAATAAATAAACAAAATGAGTTTTTCTTAAAATTAATTTAGACAAAAATGTGCTGTTATTATAAATCAAATACAGTACAATGCTTCATTGAGTGTAGACATATCATTCACATGCTCTGTTAAAAAGCAAGTTAATGTGAAAAAGTTAATGGAAAAAATCTGACTTGGTGTGATGATAGGTTGCACAGACTGTTGATTGATTTAAGTGGAATAATAGAGGTTATATGGGCACACGATCCAAGAAATGTGAAGATGAATTGCAAGAGTCAATAAAATTAATCGTGACGCGAAAATTTGAAAATAAACTAGTGCCACTAAAGGAGTAGATAAAACAGTTGGAACAAATGGTGGATAAACAGGAAATGGTTATACATCTTCTCTTATATAAGAATGAAAGTTATGATAAGCAATTTCGCCAAAGAAATTTAGTTTTACTGGTACCAAAGGAAAATGTGAAGGGTTATACCACACCCGACGTTATAAAGATTTTTAATGAAAAAATGAAATTGTCGATCCGGGAAACCGTTATTGAAGGATGTTTCAAACTAAGAAATAATGGCCGCAGTGGTGCTGTCCTTGTTAAATTTTGTAATACATACTGTCGTAATTTAGTATTTTCCACCAAGAAAATACTCAAAAATACCAAAATAATTATAAGAGAAGATTTGACAGCTATGCAGCAAAAAATATTAAAAGCACCTATGACGAAAACTGGGAGAGGAGTTCAAGTATGGAGTAATTATGGTGAAATTTTCTCAAAGTTAAATAAAGAAGACTTTATTTTAATGAATGCTAATTGGTTGATTTTTGTTTTCACTTTTCAAGAATATGCTTCAAGTATTTATATTATTTTTGACATATCTCTAACTGTGACTTCTTTTTGTTTATATTTTGTTTTAAAATTAAATAGATAACATTAGCATTGTCACGTTTTGATTTTATTTTGGATATCTTGTTAAACTGATTCGAATGATATATTTAAAAATCGCTTGTTTAAATGCGAGGGTCGTTAATTCCCTCACTACATAAAGTTAAGTTAATTGTGTCTGATGAAGGTATCGATATTCTTTTGATATGTGAATCATGGTTAAAATACGCTGTTGCTGATAATGAGTTGCATATTAGCCGTTTTGATTTATACAAGGTAGATCGTAACGTTAATAGAAAGACAATTAAATGGAAAATAATTGATAATTATAATTTAATTTGGGAACAATGTTGGATAAAAGTTACCATAAACAAGAAAACTTTAGCGGATGGAGTGATATGTAAACCACACAAACAAAATACAAGTATTTTTTTAGATGAATGGGTCTAGCATCAAATTTTCCTAAAGTTGACGAAATTGTTTGTATTTTAATTTAGACTTATTTGATCTTGATAATAATAATACAAATAAGTTCTACTCTTTAATAGAGTCGTTAAATTTATCTCAATTAATAGATGTTCCAACTCGAGTTACAGGTAATTCAGCCACTCTTTTAGACTATTTAATAATTCGGAAGGAGGCTGTAGTTGATAAGGACGTTATACAGCATGATATTTCAGATCATGCTATCGTTTACTGTAAGGTACAGGTACAAGATAAAAGGAAACATCCAAAAATGCTTACATATAGAAACTTCAATAATTTCGATGAAATATTTCAAGCAGATTTATTTAATACATCATTTTTCAGAATATATGATCAGGAAACTATCGATGAAAAGGTTTCATATTTTACTGTATACACCAATTATTTGATAGACGTGCTCCTGTAGTTACAGTTAGAATGAGCAAACCCAAAGCTCCATGGTTAACATATTCCATAAAACAAATGATGCGGGAGACGGGAGAGGGATAGTGCTCTCGAGAAATTTAGAAGAACTAATTCAAATATCCATCTTATGTCATACAGAGAATTACGTTAATAAATAAAGCAGTTGTTCGTGAAAAAAAGGCGTACTTTGCACATCATATTAATAAATGTGATAACAAAGAAATGTGGAAAACATTAAGAACACATAAGGTTTTAACATATAAGAAATCAGAAATACCGGATAATTTAAAAAATGCTAATAATATAAATCGATATTTTATTGATTTTGTTCCTAGATCTAATCGAGTAGCGTGATACTGAATTTTTATAGAAATAGTAGATTAGTTCTCTCGGATTTTCGTTTTACAGAAGATAAGGAATTTTTTGTATACCAAGCAATTTGCAGAATTAAAACAAATGCGGTAGGTTCGGACCAACTAACTATCAATATAATAAAACTTTGTTGTCCACATGCAGTACCTTACACACATATATTGTAAACTTCTGTCTTATTGAAAGCATTTTTCCTTTAGTTTGTTAAAGGGCCGTTGTGTGGGTGCTACCTAAAGTTAACAGTCATAACGAATTTAAAGATCTTCGACCAATAAGTATATTACCGACTCTATCTAAAGTAATCGAGAGAGCTATGGAAACACAAATTAAAGAACATTTGGAAAAAATTTCATTGTTACCGATGATTAAATCTGGCTTTAGAAAGGGACACAGCTGTACAATGGCTTTTCTTCACATTGTTGATGATATTTTCAACTCTATTGATGATGGTAAATGTACTGTGCTTGTTCTGGTTTTTAGCAGAGCATTTGATACTACTGATCTTAGTTTTCTTGATAATATTTTACACCATATAGATTTTTCAGGAAGTGCTCGTTTAAAAGTGAATAATTACTTGGTTGAATATGGATAATAGATGAATGTTACATTCCGTGTGTCTTTATAATAAACTAATTATGATAAAGAAACCATCATACTTATATGGAAAAATCTCCTTCAGGACAAACGTGATAACATTAATAACATTCAAAATAAAGGGGTAATTACTATATCTCCCTTTAAATTGGAAATTTCTCGACGGTCTTTTAGATATCAAATTGGGTTTGTTTATAACGGACTTCCAACGGAAATCAAATATCAGCATGTTAAAAAATTCAAAGAGTCTCTTCGGAAATACTTGTTTAACCATCAGAATGAATTGGATTCAGAATTGTGGGAGGAATTGATGGCCTTACGCATCAAAGTACTGATGTAACATAATGCAACTTGTGTTGTGGTACATATTATGTATGTGTAGTAGTTATACAAGGTTAAGTGGAAGAGCAAGTTTTACAGCGTTTTTTACGCAGTAAAGGTCGAACTTCGCCTTGCATTTCATATATTATATTTGTAATTTTTTTATGTATATTAATAAATACGATTATTATTATTATTGCAAATTAAAATTAATTTGTTGTCTCCATTTTGCTTGCTTCTTTTCGGCTCAGCAGTATAGCTTTCCTCGGAATTGGAAGTCGACACTATTCTCTGCATTTTTATTCTAAAATAACTAATGTGATATAGTTTTTTTAACAAAAGTTATTTGGTACTTTTTCTTGTTTTTACTTTATAGATAGATAGATATTTATTAGTTTATTGCTGAAATAATGTATTTTTCGGAAATAGCAGATGTGTATCTCTATTGTAGAAGGGGATTTAAAAATCAGTCATCATGCCTATTGTTTAACAAGATCAAAGAACCAATAATTCAATTTGGGCCCTATGGAACCCATTTGTAAACCATCCTGATATACATTTTTAGTAACTTACCTTGGTAAATTGGCACCTGTAACTTTGTGTTCAATAAACTTAGGAACATACTGTGGGAGTTCTACACAAGATGTTAACCAATCGGTAGTTTGTACCACTGTCCAATTATGAACTTCTGATTTCAGCCACGCTTCCCATAAATCTTTGACAGATATGTGGTAGTCATCATTGCGATGGAAGTTTTTCTGCCTCTTCGCAGCACCGGAATTATATTTCAATTCTTCTTTCAAAAACTGTAAAAATTGAAGAAGTCAATTAAAAATATTTTTATTTGCCTAAAAGCTTTAGTTAAATAGGATGAATGTTTAGATTTATTTTACCCCTTACTCCGTGCAATACACTACAATAAATTTATAATCTGAAATTAGTTTTAAAGAAAGGTTCATGCTTGACAAGTAACTCTTAATTTCCAAATGAGGATATGATAAAAACATCTTTATCAACGGTCAATTGTTACTGTGAATGGAATAACTGAAAAATCTAGAATATTTCATTGTCCTGTATGAGTGAAATCTCTCTTGAAAGCTTATGGGCCAATATGTTAATATTAAAATACTCCAACCTATTGGAAATGTTCACTAATTTGTTTTGTATATACCATGGTCATATACTGTTAGGCCTAATTAATATTCAATAGTTAGTTTAGAGAATTTAGTTAATCAGTTAAATACACGGTTTTATAGTTGTGTAATTAAAAAATGCTTTTGCATTTTGGTCCCATCTTTACATGATCATAGAAAAAAATTACCACTTAGCATTGTTTAAAATACTCTCTAATAATAGCATTTATTGCCCAACAGATCTTAGTTTTGTGTGTTTATATTTATATAAAAGTAGACAAATAAAAACTATAAAAATAGTGATACAAGTGACATAAATGGTACAAAAACAAAACATAAGCAAAATAAAACATTGCATACTACTTGCTACACATTTAATGTGGTTTGAACTATGAAAAAACAAATTGCACTCTTTACAAACCTTATTAAAATTATTGCACATATTGAATACAGGTGATCTCAGTAAGAGATTAGTTCTCGTATTGTTATTATAAAACATTAGGTTTTGCCTATTATTAAATTGAGGTACGTTAAAATTTAGCATCTCCTGCAAGCTTGGACAGTTAATAAGACAATGTACAAGCTTGAAGAGACATGACAGAGAAGCAAGAAACCTTCTGAAATCAATACTCTCAAGATTGAATCTGTCAAGTAAAAGATCATATTGAAAACCTCGTTGTGTGTAGGTACCATCAACCTCGAAAGCCAAGTACTTAAAAAACTTTTTTTGTAAATTTTCAATACAGGATACTTGGACGCTGTAATGAGGACTCTATACATTAGAGTAATATTCAAGTTTAGACCTAATATAAGAAAACTATAATGTCTTTAAACAAAGGAGGTTGGTGAAACCTTTACAATTTCTTATAATAAATCCATACATCCCTATTTGCCTCTGATACTTTCAAGTGAATATGCTCAATAAAACTTAATCTGGAATCAAAAACAACACCCAGATCTTTAATACAATAATTTCTATCTAAGATGGTATCATTTAAGGCATAGGAATACCTAATATAACGTTTCTTCCTTGTAAAAGTCACCATACTACATTTCGATACATTCAAGGATAAATTGTTGCAAACACACCAATTATACACTTCATTAATATCATTTTGCAGCCTCTCACAGTCACGCAAGTGAGATATTAATAAGTAAATCTTTAAATAATCTGCATAAGACAGGTTATTAGTATTTATAGTTTATGCTAAATCATTTATAAATAACGAGAATAACAACGGTCCCAAGTTGGAACCTTGCGACACTCCTGATTTTGACATCCAATTTATGCTTTGGAAACCGTTGTAATAAACAAATTGTTGCGTATGACGAACGTAAGATCTACAAAACTGTATCAATCTCAGGGAAAATACAAACTGGTTTAATTTTACAAGTAAAATACCATGATCCACTCTATCCAAAGCTTTAGAAAAGTCTGTGTATACTACATCCACCTGTCCATCAGAATCCACAATTTCGGCAACATGCTGTGTGAAAGTTAATAAATTGGTTTCAGTAGACCTACGAGTCATGAAGCCATGCTGAGAAGGTGAAATAAGGTTCGGCACATAGGGATAGATGTGATTGTATAGAATAATTTCAAACAGCATGGAAAAGTTTGACTGAATTGAAACAGGGCGATAGTTGGAGACGTGTGAACGGTCACCATTTTTCAAAACTGAAACTCTTAGAAACATTTCATGCAAATTACCCTGTATATATTTTAAACAAAAAAAAATAGTGGTGATATTTAGTAAGCCAGTATTTAAAATAGCAGTCAAATTTAAATGAAACAATAAAAGCAACTTGAAAAAAGAATAAGTGAGAAGAAAATAAAAAATTATGTGATTTATTGTTGATTCTGGGTACTACATTTCATACTAAATTATAGCATTTGATTGGAACATGTTCAAAACATTATTCATAAATGCTTTTTACAAATTATTTACAATTTACTTGCCAATTTTAGAATGGTTGAAATTTGGTTAATATTATTTTAACTAGTACACTGAATGTATTCATTTAAGAGTAATTACGATTTTAATTGTAGTTTAAACCAGCATCACATGATCAAATGATTTTTTTACAAGATCTTAAACAGAACAGAATAGATAAATCCTTATCCTTCTTCCTTTTAAACTCAAATATTTAAATAAGAACAAGAAAACCTAGTAATAGAACTTCATTAAGACTGGCAACAAATGGTAGATATACAGGGCGGTCGGTTAGTACTGGGACACAAAACTATGGATTTCTACTATAAATATATTTCAATATGAGTCCATTTCTCGATATTAAAATATACAGAGGGTTACAGAGTTTTTTCTACACTTGAAAAAATGTTAAAACACAGTTCTGAAAATTTGTAAGAACTAGTTTTTTGTGGTAGAACTTTATAAGATAGAGGTGCTAACGTAGGATATATTGGACAAATTAAAATACCCTTAAATCTCTTGTCATATATTTTTTATTACTGAGCCGTAAAAGATTTCAACAGTAGTAGGAGGTGTCAATGAGCTTTAGTAATATTAAAACAATCATCTTCGACAATATCTGAAAATGTCGGCCATTAGAGTAAAGTCTGTAGGACTTGCATGAAAACATGAAGAAATAATTTTCAACCACAACAGCAATGAAGTTCTGCATGTCCTGATAACACCAGAATGAGAAGAGTTAAACCTTGACCCAGTGTAGTCTCGCAATGTATTGTCTAGTGATAGAGCAGAGTAACATATTAAACCTGCATTGCTATACCAGTTATACCAATTAGAAGATTTTAGGTAAGTACCCAGTTTTAGGAATTTCAAAGAAAAATTATAGGTTAGTCACTGACAACTATTTTTTTATAGTAACAATTAACAAGCATGAAAAAAAATCCACATAAAATGGGATACTTGTTTCACAGTATTATTTTAAAGATCATCCTGGTTGAGATATATTACTTATGCTATTTTTATGTAGGAACAGAGAGTACATAATTTTATTAAATATTCAACATTTGGTGATGTGTACCATGTGGATTTTTTATTCATTTCTCTATAATCTTATGCTTTGATGAATGAGTTTTATAAAACTCACTTTTATTAACTAACCTTTAACCAGTAAACCATAGTATGTCAGTGAACATTAAAATCCTTAGCCACGGGTAGATTGTGAATTGCTGTGGTTAAATATAATTCAGAATGTTTGTTGATAACTTATCACTTTTTGTTATTCACATTTAATTACCTACATATTGAATATTCAAGGTTCAATATTTTCCACCAGAAAAAAAAAATACATTTAGTAATAACTTCATAAACCAGCCAGTCTTTGAGTTATTCTTACATCTAATTATTTCTACACTTCCAAATGAATCCAACATATTTCTGAACTGAAGTATTCACAGTGAATGGTAGTAGTAGTTGTAGTATATGAGAATCTAATGTTTATTTTAGGAATGTCATATGTCAGATACAAATATTTTTGAAAAATTTAAGACCCCTAAACAAAGGAAAAATAATATAGGCTACAAAGAAGTAAATGTAGATTTTGAAACAGTTACAAGAAGAGTCAGATATAATGTTGGAGAAAAATAATGCAACAAAGAAGGTGAAAGTATCAAATGAAATTGAAGGAAGCAAGTACTGAAAACATTGTTAATCATGAAAAATTAATAAAACTATAAACATTTATATGATTGTTCTGATCAAGGCCCTTATTGCGTCTTTGAACAAAAGAAAATGGGTAACATAGGCAAATTGCATAAAATCGGTTTTGGGAGGCAGAGTATGAAAGTTAAAATTATGGCAGACGCGCAGGGTTTCTTAGAATTGTTTACGTATTGTGACTATCTTATCTTATCATTGTTTTTGTGACCAGTCTTATCTATAAAATGCCAGAGAGCCAATTGTTTTTGAGTAAGCCGCAATCTAGAATTATCTAGTGAAAAAGGCATTAATATATAAGGGGCCGACCAGGAAGAGTTTAGTTTAGTTGATAATTTGACATCCTGAATATAAATTAGTGAACTGTTGATATAAATTAATAATTAAGTTTGTATATAAATTAAATTTAAGTGATTAGTTGAGTATATATAAATAAAGTGTTAGTGATTAGTTTAGTGTTTAAACAAATCAGTAAGTAACCGTACCGTGTGTTTAAAATTTATCCCACCCACTTACTGTTTAAATAAATTAGAAAAACATTACATTGGTGTCAGGTGTGGGGTAATATAAATAAATTGCTACGTAAAAATGGCCAAGAGACTATGTGATCTGAAAGTGGCGGAATTAAGAGCAGAATTAAAAGATCGTGAGTTGGAAACGTCCGGTAAGAAAAGTGAATTAGTAGAAAGACTTAAAGTGGCACTGGAAAATGACGGCTTTGATCCAGAAACAGTTTTATTTAATGACGAGGTTTCCACCTTAATTTCGTCAATTTCTGCTAACATGGACGAGTAGATTTCTGCCATGGACTAGAAGATTTCTACTATGAAGAATGATTTCGGCTAACATGGACGAGAAGATTTCTGCCATGGAAGAGAACATGGACGAGAAGATTTCTGCTATGAAGAACGATATTTCTGGCATGGAAGAGAATATTTCTACGAATGTGAATAGCGATATTTAGGCTATAAAGAACATGGACGAGATTTCTGCTATGAAGAACGATATTTCTGGCACGGAAGAGAAGATTTCTACGAATGTGAAAAGCGGTATTTCGGCTATAAAGAACGATATTTCTGCTATGAAGAACGACATTTCTGTTAATATGGACGAGAAGATTTCTAGTTTGAAGAACGATATATCTGCCGATATCTTATTATTGAAAAACGACATTGCCGTTGACATTGAAAATGAAATTTCGTCTCTAAAATCTGAAATCGAAGATAAGATGTCAACGATGGACGAGAAAATCGAGAATAAAATGTCAACGATGGACGAGAAAATCGAATATAAGATTACAACGATAGACGAGAAAATCGAGGAGTTAGAGGAAAAGATTGCCGATTCAAGAACGCGAGGCACGCCAGAGGAAGAAAAGAAGACCGAGCAAACGAAACCTCGCAAGCCAGAAACACTACCTAAGTTTGAAGACATTGGCAGTTTTACCCGAGTCAAGGCCCCAGCGTTCGATGGAAAAATGTCGTGGACCAATTATGTGAAACAATTTGAAGCAGTCGCTAGAGTGAATAATTGATCCGATAGAGACAAGGCAGTGAACTTAACTATCGCGGTTCGGGGAGATGCCTTAGATGTACTTCAGACGATACATCTGGAAGAAACGAATGATTTCGAGCAGCTGAAGAAGAGGTTGGGCATGCGATATGGTCACGAACATCTAGAACATTTTTACCAATCCCAGCTGAAAAACCGAAGGCAGAAACGTGACGAAACACTTCAAGAACATGAAGTGGATATTGCCCGACTCGTTCGATTTGCTTATCCATCAGCAGCAGAGAACATGATGGAATGTCTGTTCATACAGGCGTTTATTGATGGCTTACGTGACCCCGATATGCAGAGGACGCTACGCTTAGCCCATCCCAAAACATTAGTTGACGCATTGACAGCTGCTCTTGAATATGAAGCAGCAACGAAGGCTTCGGGTTACAACAAAGTTAGTCCCATCCAATAAGAAGGCGACGAGGACAAGTTTGACCAGATCGTCAGCTTGATCAAAGGTATGATGGACAAGAAGCCGAGAAAGATCAGATGCTGGAATTGTGGCGAGCTGGGGCATGTACGTAGTACGTGTAAGCGCCCCAAGACTCCTGCAAACCAAGAACCCCAGTCACAGGAAAACTAGAACGGGTCGGCTACGAGGGGCCAGCACCGACCCATGATCGTTCCAAAGACCCTCTCATACTGATAGCTTCGCTCAGATGTCGCAACGACAGTGTATATGTGGATGGCGAAGTAAATGGCAAGAAATATGCTCTGCTGGTTGACACTGGAGCAACTAGAACCATTATACGACCAGAGATAATAAACCCCAAGAAGAAGCTTCTATCAACGAGACTGCGACTGCGGACCGCCACAGGCGAGTGTCAATGTTCACGTTCACGGGGAAACAAAAATCCAATTGGGAATTGGCGCAGAAAAGTTCACGCATACGGTAATTGTAGCTCACATCGAAGAAGAGTGATTCTGGGAATGGACGTGATGAATCTACATGGTTTCCAGTTGGACTTTAGAAAAAGAACCATTAAAGTGGGTACCGAGGAGGTATTCCTTCATCCACATGAAGGCAGCACGGTGTTGACAGTTGTGCAGAAAGATTCCGTTCTACCTGCACGAAGCGAAACCATGATAGTTGCACGGCTACAGGGAATCATGGAGGGAGGTACACCGGTTATGATGGAGCCAAGGAACCACGACGAACAGGTTGGCAGAGGAGTACCAATTGGAAAAGAATTGGTTACGTCGGCGAAGGAGATCCCAGTACGAGCAATAAACGTGAACGATTACGCAATTACCATCAAGAAGAAAACCAGGATTAGATCCTGCGAACCAGTGACGTCTATAGTTCACGCATACGGTAATCGTAGCTGACATTGAAGAAGACGTGATTCTGGGAAAGGACGTAATTAATGTACATGGCTTCCAATTAGACTTTAGAAACAGAACCATTAAAGTGGGCTCCGAGGAGGTATTCCTTCATCCACATGAAGGCAGCTGTACAGGAAGATACCGTTCTACCTGCACGAAGCGAAACCATGATAGTAGCACGGCTACAGGAAATCATGGAGGAAGGTACACCGGTTATGATGGAGCCAAGGAACCACGACGAAGAGGTTGGCAAAGGAGTACTAATTGGAAAAGGATTGGTTACGTCGGCAAAGGAGATCCCTGTACGATTGATAAACGTGAACGATTACCCAATTACCATCAAGGAGGAAACCAAGATTGGATCCTGCGTACCAGTGACGTCTATAGTGCGCCAAACAACGACCACTGACAATTTTAATGCCAGATTCGAACAGATGTTATCAGTAGCTGGTCAATCTTTGGATCGAGCTGAAAAAGAGAATGAGAGAATTTCTCTTGCAGTATCGAGACCTATTCGTACCAAAAAGAGGAAAGACTGGTAGAACATCAGCCGTCAAACACAAAATTAATACTGGTAATGCTAAGCCAAGTAGACAATCAGCTCGAAGACTTCCACGAGCGAAGAGAGAGAGGAAGCTGAAAGAATAATTCGAGAGATGGCAGAAGAAAAAGTAATAGAACCATCTACTAGTCCATGGATGTCTCCAGTAGTGCTCGTCAAGAAAAAAGATGGAACTATGACATTCTGCGTGGATTATCGCCAGCTTAACAACGTGACGAAGAAAGACAGCTATCCTCTGCCTCGAATTGACGATACGCTAGATACTTTGGCCGGCAGCAAACTGTTTTTCACCTTGGACCTAAGTCTGGTTATTGGCAAGTGGAAATGGACCCAGAAGACAACAAGTAAACAAGTAAATAAGTAAATATAAATTAGTGAACTGTTGATATAAATTAATAATTAAGTTTGGGTGCATATAAATTAAATTTAAGTGATTAGTTGAGTATATATAAATTAGTTTAGTGTTTAAATAAATTAGTAAGTAGTAAGTTTGAAATTTATCAACCCCCTACCCCCCCCTTACTGTTTAAATAAATTAGAAAAACATTTCAATATTAAATACAGAATTTGAAATTCAAAATAATATAAATATGCCTGTAATCGGAATTATTAGGGTAAAGGTAGAATGAATGATATGATACTGTAAATATATTAATGAATTCAAAAACATATCAAACAAAAGCTATAATGCGTATACTAGAATGATACACTCAAAAAGGAGTAATTAAGGATGTAGGTAACTTTTTAACAAAGGCAGAACTTATAGCAAAAATATGGTAATAATGTATGTAAAATATCAATAAATTCTCCATTATAGATGACAAAACTCCCATCTAGCAGGAAAATATGAAGGACTTTCGTAAAGAGTTAGATATACGCCTTAAGAATGGTGAAAAAAACCTAACTATTAAATATGTTAACAGTTCTCCTAGAATAACGACTTGTCGTCCACTATCGTTCTTGTTTTTTCGACTGGTCTATTCCACATACAAACATTTGTTCTTTATGTGTCAAATTAAATGAATGTATTTGTAACATTCAGCTCCTAAAACCAGACGTAATATTAATTACTGAAACTTGGTTAAACTCCGCAATTTTGGATTCAGTTGTTGCTATTGACAGTTATACTATCTTTGGCAAAGGGAGAGGTGTCTGTATTTATTTATCCAACAACATAACATATAATTTTTCCGTCTCTGTCATTCCCTCTTTTGTTCCAAATATCGATATCATTTGTCTAAAAATTTCCAAACAAACCACAAATATTCATTATGTGTGTGTTTATCGCTCAGGCGATACTTCACTCCCTGATGACGTAAATATTATCGACAAACTTAGAGTGCTATCTAATCTTGAAAAAGCTGTCATTCTAGGTTATTTTAATTTCCCGGACATAACCTGGCCGATAATATCAAGTTCCGAAGGCAGCAGCAGCGAAAACATTTATTCGTAAACTTTGCTGTGGATTCCCCCTTATACATTTAATAAGTGAACCTAGACGTTTTAGGATTTATAACCAACCTTCAATCTTAGATCTCCTTTTCATTATTGATGAACAATTAATTTCTTTTATTGAAACTCACGCTCCGATCGGAATTTGAGATCACGTAGTCATTACGGCCCACTTTCATTTTAACTTGTCAGGATAAATCAACTTTTTCTAGATATAAACTGGGACAACATACTTGGTGCTCTAGACGATTGTTCCTTGATGTGGTCTATATTCCATAACACCATAACACAAGCAACTACTAGTAACACAACTGAACGCCGCATTTATAGAAATAAACTAAATCCTTGGATTGACTGGAAACCTTACAAATGATCAAGCATAAACGAAACTATCATAAATTAGCCTACTTCCTCTCACATAGAAAATTCTGAGACTCATTAAAAAAAACAACTCACCAAACTAAGACGATCTTATGAAGACAAAATTGTCAACTCCAACAAAAATAAATCGTTTTATAAATACGTCCGCACATCACTTTCCTCTAAAGTTGCATTTCCAGCCCTTCATAAATCTGATGAAACCCTTTGTACGTCTAACTATGAATCATCTGAAACTTTATCTAGCTCCTTCTCCAGATCTTTTAATGATGAACCTTCTGATGATAATCTTCCTCAGTTGTCATTAGCAATATTTTCTTCTCTCGTGAACAAATTGAATCCCACTTACTAAAGCTGAAAAACAACTCATATCCGGGAATTGACGGTCTTTCGTCTTTCTTTCTAAAAAAGTTTGCACAGTCAATATCTCATCCAATAGCAATAATAATGAACTGTTCTTTCTCTCAAGGTTCTCAGTTTTGGTAACTTTTGTCTTTAAAAAAGGTGACAAATTAAATTCTAATAACAACCGTCCAATTAGCCAACTACCCATTATCTCTAAAGTTATGGAATCGATAGTCGCCGAAACGATTTCCGAGTTTATGTTTAATGATAATCTTATCCCTCGTGAGCAATACAGCTTTTTTCTACGACCGTGCGTTTTTACCCACTTTCCCGCACTCATTTTAGTTTAGAAAGTGTCACTTTCCCACACTAGTGCGGGGAAGTAAAATATGTCAATTTATCGTTATTAAATATACATTTCATTGATTTCACCTGTATATTACTATTAAAACTAATATAGGTTTTAATACTCAATCTAACCCAGACTATTTTTCATTCATTGGAATGAAGAAATTGTGATACTTTTATATATCTACCCTATACATTTCGCAAAATCAATCCGCATAACAATCAAACTAAGCTGAGTCAAGTGGTTTGGTGTGGTAACCAAAGATTTGTTATGACAACCAAGTCGTCATCAAGACGTCAAAGTTTCAAGTAGAAGTGTTGTGGAAGTGTCCGATTCTAGCATTTTTCAAATTATTTTCAATAAAAGCAATATTTTAATGGATTCGTCAGAGGAAGAGCTCCCATAAGCAATATTAAAGGCCGCAGATGAGGTAAATTCAGACCTGTTACCAAGTAAATCACGAGAAAGATACGAACAGCAATACAACCAATTTTTAAACTGGTGTAAGGAAAAAGGAGTGAATAGCTTCAGAGAAGAGGTTTTTTGGCGTATTTTTCCGAGCTGAGCAAGGTACTGAAATCCAATACCCTATGGTCGCGTTACTCGGTGAAATGTTTAATTAAAATAAAACAAAACCTGGGCATAAGCAAGTTTCATAAATTGACATCGTTCCTAAAAAAGCAAAATATTGGTTTTCAAACCACATAAAGCGCAGATTTTTACCAAAGAAGACATATCCAAGTTTATGTTAGCCCCTGATGAGATATATCTTATGATTAAAGTAGGTACCATTTTTGCTTTAGCCGGTGCTCTTCGCAGAGCGGAGCTTGTGAAAATCACGCTTGACGATATTCAAGATAAAGGAAACCTAATTATTGTGAAAATTTCCGATTCGAAAAACCATACCTCAAGATCCTTTGTTATATCTGAAGACATAAATAATGGAACTTTTTTGAAGCTCTATAGAAAGTATGCAAATTTACGGCCTCCTACCACCACGCACTGTCGTTTTTTTATCAATTACAAAAAAGGTAAATGTTCTGTTCAGTGCGTAGGCGTAAACACATTTGGTAAAATGCCGGCAGAGATCGCTACCTACTTAGGCCTACCTAACCCAAAACGTTACACAGGTCACAGTTTTAGACGATCCTCGGCAACGTTTCTAGCAGATTCAGGCGAAGGGATAACCAACATAAAACGTCTTGGAGGCTGGAAGTCAACTGCTGTTGCTGAGAGTTATTTGGAGGACTCCGTAGAACAGAAGAAAACCATTTCGAATAAAATTCTTTCATGTACTGGCAACTTGCAACCGATGCCGTCTCCGTCATCTTCATGCACTTTGCAATCTACGAGTGTTACTCTTAACAGCCAGTTACCACCAACTAACTACTCTGGACCGGCTATTCTGACGCATTTGCAGAATGCAACAAATTGTGTTTTCAACATTAATATTAATAATAATTAGTGGATTTTCATGGAATGTTTTGTATGTTGAAATAAAATATATATTTTCAATGTGCTTTTAGAATTTTTATGCGGTCGTAGAAAAAATAATGTTCCTAATTCATGCGTAAAGTGTCTTTCCCGCCCTTGACTGCTTGCCCGACTCCGCTTCGCGTCGTTCGGGTCAACGGTAGTCGCGTGCGGGAAAGTATCACTTTCCGCACTAGTTAGGAAAATAACTATATCAATGGCCGTTCGTCATTAAGTAAACTCTTACTCTGCCTCTGCGCCAACGACTGAAACAAGGCTTTGGATAATAATGAGCCTAATGACGTCATCTACCTTGACTTCTCCAAAGCCTTTGATAGGGTACCTTGTTGACGACTTCTCTATAAATTGGATCATCTGGGGTTTAAAGGTAGACTCAACATGTGGATTTCTGATTTTTTAACAAACAGAAATTTCAAAGTAGGGGTCGCTCGGTATTTTTCGGCAGGAAGACCTGTATCTACAGGCGTTCCTCAAGGATCTGTCCTTCTGCTGCTCTTTGTCCTGTATGTTAGTGTTTTAGAATACTATGTTTCTAGTTCTATATCACTCTACGCAGACGATACAAAACTGTACTGTAATCCTCTCATCAACCACGCAGACCTTCAAAAAGAGCTAGATAACGTGTAGAAACTACTACTATTTAATATTGAACACATAGGAAAGAATAACCCCCTACTCTCGTATACAATTAAAGGTCAGTCCCTTATCCCAGTGTCCTCCCACAATGACTTAGGTATCACATGGGTTGATCATATCTCCTCGATTTGCAAGACTCTAGACCATTGGTTCCCAACGGGGGCGATACCGCCCCCCTGTGGGCGCTGCAGCCTTTTAGGGGGGCGGTAGCGGAGTCAGAAGCAAATAATAAGCAGTCAAGAGGAATTGTGAAATAAAAATGATTTAATAAGGGTTAATAAGCAGTTTTAAATTAGCAATAATAATAATAATTTCTTTTAGTTCAGAATAGAAGTATATGACTTGTCCTCGCACGTTGATAAGCGAACGCGCGATGTTCATACAAAATAACATGTTTCGACATGTTCGCACACAGACAAGTTGAATCATGCACGAAATGAAACGTATAAAAGCAACAGCTCTACGAATTTTTTGTTAGTTAGTTGTATGTGCTTGGCCGCGATATATAGTCGTGAATCATAAGCTCTGCCGTAGTAAATAATCGTGAGTGGTGTGTCATTTTATAAACATTACTATCTATAAATCTATTGAGAATTTAATTTTTGTATGAAAATGGCTGAATCTACTTCTAAATTAAAAAATAAATGCCGGCAATACAGTATTGAATACTTAAAATATGGGTTTGCGGAATCTTCTACAAACAAATCATTACCTATGTGTTTAATTTGCCGAAAAGTTTTTTCAAATGAAGCTATGAAACCTTCTAGGCCACAAGAGCATTTACATAAAATGCATCCTGATAAGGAGAACAAAGAGATATTCTATTTTCAAGAACTCGAAAAACGATATTTAAAACAGCCAACTATATCAAACCTTTTTGCATCGTCTTCTAAACGAGACGATGATGGGCTACGAGCCTCATATAACGTTTCATTGTTAATCGCAAAGTCAGGAAAACCACACACCATTGGCGAAGAATTAATTTTGCCGGCAGTCGAAGAGATATTAAAAACTGTTCTCCATCATAAGACATCATTTGATATCATTAAAAAAATTCCTCTCAGTAATAATTCAGTGCAAGGAAGAATAGATGAAATGGCAAATGACGTTGAAATATCATTATGCGATTACCTAAAGACTTGCAAATTTTCCATTCAACTCGATGAATCAACTCTACCAAGTAACGAAGCTCTACTCATATCATACGTACGATTTATAAAAGAAGAAAAAATTCATCAAGAGTTATTATTTGCTAAGAATTTGGAATCTGATACAAAGGGACATTCTATATTTAATATCATGCAAGAATTTTTTTAAGAGAAATAAATTCCTATTAGCAATATTTTGTCTGCTGCTACTGATGGTGCTCCAGCAATGACCGGGCGTCATAAGGGTTTTATAGCACATTTGAGAAAAGCAGTGCCAAATGTACTCGCTGTACATTGTATTATTCACCGTCAGCATTTGGTTGCAAAAAAATTAAATGAACGTCTGCACGCGTCCCTCAATAACGTTATTAAAGCAATCAATATCATTAGAAGCAATTCATTGAATGACCGTTTGTTTCATAAGCTTTGCAATGAAAATGATGAAGACCACAATCGCTTGCTGCTGCACACAGGAGTACGTTGGCTCTCTAAAGGTGTTTGTCTGAATCGTTTTTTCAATCTATTTGACTCAGTGTTGGAATTTCTTGAAGAAAACGAACAATTGCGCGAAAACCTGATTACGTCAAAAAATGACATCGCTTATTTGACGGACCTGTTTAAAGTATTTAATCAAGTTAATCTACAATTGCAAGGTGATAATTTAAATTTAATTAAAACTAAAAACGTCATAGCTGCTTTTGCAGGAAAACTATTTATATTCAAAAGAAATCTTGGTAGAGGTGAGTACAACCATTTTCCCACATTATCAGCAGTGTCTGCAAAACCGGAAGATTTACTTACTTACTGCCACCACTTGGAAGTTCTTCATGTTGATTTTACAGAGCGTTTCCAAGATATTTTAAACATGGAAATACCAAGTTGGGTTATAGATCCTTTCGCAAACACAGATACTGAAGGCTCATCAAATTTGGAAGAGGAGCTATTAGAACTCACAACTAACGAAGAACCGAAAGTAAAATTCAAACGTGGATATCAAGAGTTCTGGCTTCAAAAACCAATACCAGTTCTCTATCCTGGATTGTGGACAATAATACAGAAGTTGTTAATTGCATTTCCTTCGTCCTATATGGCTGAGCGTGCATTTAGTGCAGTAACTGATTTGCTGCCAAAGAAGAGGAACAGACTACACACCACTGAACGTGGCGATCTGCGATTGAAGTTAACGAAATTGGAACCCGATATTAACAAACTGGTAAAACTCCACCAGCCTCAACCGTCTCATTGATTTTTTCTCTATTATTAATTTTGTATTTCTTATTGTATTGCATTTCTTATTGTATTGCATTTCTTATTTCTATTGTGATTGTATTTCTTATTGATTCTGTGTTTATATTTAAAAGTTTAATAAACAATTTTATTGTACATTTGGTAGTCGTTTAATAAATTTCTACTTCATCATTCCTCTAAAATAAAATTTAGACATTAACTGAAATTCAAGCTAAATACAGATCAATTGGGACGGTACAGATGATATTCAAATAAAATTAACTACTTTGGACAAACCAGGGGGGGTAGTGAAATTTTTGTTCTCTTCTATAGGGGGCGGTGGTCCAGAAAAGGTTGGGAACCACTGCTCTAGACTGTTCCTCATTAAAAATTAATTTCCATGATGTCATTCACTACTTGCTGCAAAGTTTTCAAAACATATGTCCGTCCGATTTTGGAATATGCAGGTCCGGTGTGGCATCCAGATTTAATTTGAGATATAGACTCATTGGAAAAAGTTCAAGGTTAAGCTACAAAACTGTATTTTGGTAGAGTCAGACCCACATATGAAGACCACTTAACTTCGGGAAATATTTTGACTTTCGAAAGTCGACGTCTTCGTGAGGACTTAAAACTGACATTTCTCATTATGAAATTTAATTTTCTTGCACTTGATTCAACGTTTCTAGGTAATATTGACACACAACTTCTCGGCCACCTTCTAAAACTGAAAAAAGAATCATTTTGCTCTAGAGCTAGTCAAAACTCTCCTATCAACAGGGTCTTTGATATTTGGAATGGTCTTCCACAAGATATTATTGATTCTCCATCAGTTAACGATTTTAAAAATAAGTTAGATATTTATTTGTTCAGCTGAAAGTTCGTTTTTTTATTATCTTGAAAATTTGATAATTTTTTCTTAGTTTTAGGTTTGATAGTGGTAGTACAATATATAGAATTTCTCTGTTGTTGGGTATAATAGGCTTCGTTGAATCCTCTGCCCTTTTTTGATTTATAATAATAATAAGTTTGAGCATAGTGTCAGTGTGCCCATATGTAATTACTTAGTTACTGTGACCGTGCTACAACAGTTATCATGGCTCCTGAATTTTGTTTTATTTTCCTGTGAAATATATTAAACATAAAGGTGAAAGTTATACCTAACCATAGAAAAATTTACGGACAATCCTGTGAGTTTTGTGTCTACAATTTATATGAATTTTGAAGCTAATATTATGAAAGTCATGTGAAATATTGGATCAACAGTAATTAAAGACCATATTAAAAAGTAGTTAAAAACTGGACTGACTTTTTCCCATCAATTAATAAATAAATAGCTTTAGGCCAGGAACTTACATGAGCAAATAAACTTATTGTGACATTTAAATCATGAAGTGTGTTCTTTGCAAGAAACCACCAGATAAGGGAAAAGAAGGTGAACATTTTTCATGTGATAGTTGCCAGGAAAAATATTGTCAGGAATGTATGGGGATCACTACAACAGAATTAAGATTACTTCAATTAAAATATAACAGGATATTAAAATTTTATTGCAGGAAATGTTGTGGAAAACTAAATAATTATAATATGAACAACTTTAAGGCATTTGAAGGCCTTTTTACTAGAGAAATAAATAACCTAAAGTCTATGATAGAACA
Organism: Galeruca laticollis; assembly: GCA_963921935.1. NCBI lineage: Eukaryota > Metazoa > Arthropoda > Insecta > Coleoptera > Chrysomelidae > Galeruca > Galeruca laticollis. The sequence continues at coordinate 163,013,654 of OY998178.1, read as the reverse complement.
ATAAAAAAGCAAAATGAGACTCTACAGAAACTAATACAAGAGATATATTCAGTTAAAGTAAAGGCGTGTACAGAAGACGAAACTAACACATTTGCCAACAGATTAAAAACTAAAAATGAAACACTCGTCATAAAGCCTAAAGAATAACAACAAAGTAATAAAACGATCTTAAGCAAATATTGATCCAAAAAGTCTTGTGGTAGGAGTAGAGAATTTAATAGAAGGTAAAGAAGGAACAGTTATTATCAATTGCGATAGTGAAAACTCAAAAGAAAAAATTAGGAATAAGGTTGAAAATGAACTTGGCAATCAGTATAAGGTAACGGACGGCAGACAAAAAAATCTAAAAATGATAGTAAGAGGGGTTGAAGAAGAATATATCACAGAAGATGTTGACATTGTTATACAAACAATGAAAGAACAAAATGAGTTAGAAACAACAGAAGATACAGTATTGAAAGTACTATCAAGATACAAACAAAAGGGCCAACTAAAGGTAATACAATATTAGAAATAAATGTTGCATTACAAAAAAAAATTGAGTCTGCAAGGTAAGCTAAACGTAGGGTGGAGAAGATGTGTTATCCACGAATATTTTTCTGTCATAAGATGTTTCAAATGTGCTAGATATGGGTATGTAGCAGCAAACTGCCAGTACTTTATAACATGTTTTAACTGTGCAGAAAATCATAAAACGGGAGATTGTGCTTCTAAAATTTTTAAATGTATAAATTGTTTCGAAATGAATACTAAATTAGGAAAATCGTTAGATTTGAATCATAAAGTATCAGATGTAAACTGTCCTTGTTATAAGAGATTGATTGACATTGAATCTAGAAAGACAAAATGTACATAGCAATTACAGAGTAACTTAAAGCCTCAAAACAAATCTAGTATAAAATTGTTTCATCAAAATGTTCAGGGTCTGTCAAACTGTCTAAACAATATGAATGTCTTAATCAGTAATCTAGATTTACAATTTGTAGCAATCACTGAACACTGGCAGAAGGCAGTGCTTTTCAGTTGCAATGCTTTAAACTGTAACATATTTTTGTCATAGAAAATCAAGAGTCCATGGGGGAGTAGCTCTGTATTGTGCAAATTATCTGTCTCCAATAATAAGAAACGATATTAATCAATTAAGTGAGGAATATGTGTTTGAATGTACCGCTGCAGAATTTAGAATAGATAGTGTAGGATATGTGGTTTGCGTAATATATATACCACCCGATACTAGCACAGAAGAATTCATATTAAGATTAGACCAACTGTTATATATAGCCTCAGAAGGTGAAAAATGTGTGCTTGTAGCGGGAGATTTTAATTTGGACTTATTACCTTTAAATAAAAATGATAAAAATATTAGCACCTTAAATAATTTATTGAACTTGTATAATATGAAGTACATAATAAATATACCCGATCATTTTGATCAAACAATTACCATTTTTCACAACATACAAACAGCAAATATTACATATGCATATAAACGTCTTTTTGGTTCTGAGAGATATGAGTTTTTTTGTAGTCTCTTAAGAAATGAAATGTGGACCTCAGTATATGAGGGATCAACAGTTGACGACAAGTATGATACTTTTATTCAAATATTAACAAATCATTTTAATTCGTCTTTCCCTGTAAAATAGGTTAAACAGTTACCAAATAAAAAATGCAAATGGATGACTACCACCGTTGCCAAAGATACCCTAAATTTCATGTTTGAACTTTATAATCATATACCCAAACAGGCATATAATAATTATAAAATCTATTACTCTAACCTTGTTTTACAGTAAAAGAGGGATTACTATGACAGACAAATTTCTGACTCGCATAACAAAAGTAAGACCATCTGGAATATAATAAAAACTGAGAAAGGCCTGAGCAAATCAACACAAGAAACTAAAAAATAGAAACCTAAATCATATAAAAAACAATCTATTATCTATGTACATATCCGAGGTGGATGATGTTGAAATTGTGGAAATTATAAATGGTTTGAAAAATAAATGCTCAAGTGGCAAGGATGGTATCAGTAATTTTTGGTTAAAAAAAATAGCGACATTTGTTTTAGAACCACTGACACATGTTGTAAATTCATCATTCTCAGGTAGAGTTTTCCCATCTAGACTGAAAGTAGCAGTTGTATCTTTAAAAATGGAGATACATTATTGGTGGAAAATTGTAGGCCAATAAGTCTCCTCTCTACTTTTTCCAAAGTTTTTGAAATTGCTATGAGAAAAAGATTGGTTAATTTTTTGAATAAGAACCAGATCATAGCTTCGAATCAACATGGATACCGAGAAGCAAAATCTACTATAACTGATGCTTTCGGTTCTATTGAGAGAATTCTGGACGCCCTTGATAGTGGTAGTCTCGCCCTTGGATTTTTTTGGACCTATCGAAGGCATTTGATTGTGTGAACCATCAATTATTGCTTGACAAAAAAATGGGAATTCGGGGTAGATGATATCTACTATAGTTGCTGCTTTCGGTTTTATTGAGAGAATTCTGGACGCCCTTGGAGTTTTTTTGAACCTATCGAAGGCATCAATTATTGCTTGACGAAATGGAAAAAATGGGAACTCGGGGTAGATGCTATGATTGGTTTTAATCGTATTTAGCAAACCATTCTCAAAAAGTCTGCATTAAAACAAACTCTTCTGAATATACTTCTAATGCCAAAGAAGTTACACTGGGTGTACCTCAGGGCAGTGTGCTTGGTCCAATCCTGTTCATATTTTACATAAACGATCTGGAACTGTTTTTAAATGATATAACAACTACACTAACAAATTATGGTGATGATACAAATGTGCTCATTGTTGGAGATAATTATAATGAAATAAAAACTAAGACAACATCTGTAATTTTAAAAATGGCTGAATGGTTTGAAGGGAACTTTTTAATCATGAATGGCAATGCATTCTATTTAAACACAGTCGTAATGAAATTGTGTATCCTAATAATATTGAGATTAACAATAACGTAACTACAGTTTCGTCTGAAATTAAGTTTCTAGGAGTCACAATAGATGAGCACATGAGCTGGGTGGAGCATGTGCAGCTGCTCTGTGGTGGATTAAGTAGAAATTGTTATTCTTTAAAGGAATTAAAAAAAGTAATTAGCAAACATACATTGATAACTGCATATTATGGGAATTTCTATTCATCGCTGACCTATGGAATTGTTTTTTTGGGGTGGTTCACACAGTCAAACTGTATTTGTATTACAAAAAAGAGCAGTTAGAATTTTGGCTGCTTTAAAACTACGTGAAAGCTGTAGGGGATATATTAAATCTTTAAATTTATTAACAGTACCTGGTATATACATATATGAGTGTCTTTGTTATGTGTATAGAAATAGGAAATATTTTTCAGATTATATGATTGCACATGAGTATTATACGAAACAGAAACACATTTTCCGATACCCTATTCATAAAATATGATAGCTTGAAAAAGGTTGCTTATATAGATGTTTGTTAACGTTTAACCTTCTACTTAAAGAACTTTGGAATATTACTTACATACATAGATTTAGGAGGACTATAAGGAAATGTCTTGTGTCTGCGGAAACATATAGTATAGATGATATAAATAGCAATACTTTTTTGGATTTTTGATTCAGTGTTCCACGCATATCTTTTTATAATTGTTTGCATGTTACACATTTGTTTCTTGCTTTTGATCTGTGTTTTAAATATTTTAAATATAGTTTGGCGCATATTAACATTGTACAACAAGTGAGAACGTTTAACATTGTAGATTTTAAGTGTTCTTATCTGTTTTTTTTTAAAAAAAAAATTTTAAGTACACCTTATATTTCATTTTTACAGAGAACTTTTGACATGTACCATACAATGTATATATTCTTTTTCCTAAAAATGTATCTTGTCACTAGTACGAAATAAATATCTATCTATCTATCTATGTCAACAATTTTTGGTTGCGGCACATCTACTTTAAGGAGTAATCATTTTCAAATTTTGAATCAAAAGGTTTATGGACATAATGCAGACCCTAGTTACTTTTGGTTGAAATCCGTCAACGGGAAGTGGTACTTTACTTGAAGCGTTAAACAGTTTTTCTTAATTTTAGGCATCCAAATAATAGAAGACTGGAAAACTTTTCAGATAATACTTGATGATAATTAAGTTTTGAACAACTTTTGTTCGAAACATTTTTTTTTTTATTTAGGGCTGGACCCATGCAGCCAGAAACTATGTGCGTGGGTCCAGCCCTAAAGCCAAAAAAAATCTTAAATATGTAGTATACTGAGATTTATTCAACTACTTTAACACAAATCATTTGTTTTTATTTACTGTATGATATGACTGTCAAAAACTTGTGTCTTGTGCTGGCCACAACGCATTTTTCAATAACATTATAGTACAACTCTTTAGGAAAAAAATGAGCCCTATTACATTTACTCTATGCACTCATCCCCTAAGAACAGCGAGCCGACTTTCGAAGGCCCCTTTTTATGAAAAACCGCTATCTCTCGTAGTAAATACAGAAACTCAATGCGACATACAAACAATACCTAGGTTGGTGCAGCTGCATGTTACAAGACTTAAACCTGGTACGAAACCTGGTGAACTGCAAAAGTTTCTGGAACATAAATTAACTGAAGTAGTATGTGAAGAACACCCCTCGAGAAGGCTGGAGATATACTCCTCAAAGAAAGTAACAATAAATAGAGAGTAATTAAAAACCGCCTGGAATAGGGAGACTTGGCCAAATGGATCTATAGTTAAGTTTTTCAAGAAGAAGAGGATGCCATCAACAGTGACAGATCCTCCAAGTCAGAAGACAATCTAAACTACAAAAATGTAAATAGTGATCAGTTTAAAATCGGAGATATTACGCTGACGATAGTTAGCATGAATGTGCAGTGTTTATGAAATGAGCTACTGAATCTTGAAGTTTTTTGTCAAGAGAAGAAACCGGACATAATTTGCATACAAGAACACTGGTGTACAGAGGAGAACATCAAATATATGTACATACCGGGATATACTTTAATTACAAGCTTTACTAGAAGTAATAAAATACATGGTGGTTCTCTAATATTCGTAAGCACTAAAACTTTGTTTAAAAGTGGTGTCATAGACTGTAGTAAATTCAGTGAGAAAATATCTATGAATGTTGTGCAATCTATGCTACATATGAAAACAGTACATTCTTAATTATTAATGTTTATAGAACGCCAGATAGCAACCTGGATACATTTCTTGAAAAATGTTTTCCTTGTTAACCAAACATAGTAATCATTTTGACAAAATATGCATTTGTGGTTATTTCAATATAGATTACTTAACGCCAAACAATGACAAAAATCTACTAGATGATCAATTTGACTCATATGGTTTAAAACTTGGCCTCCCAAATGTGTAACACGCAAACAATTATAAAAAGATATGCGTGGAACACTGAATCACAAATCCAAAAATGTATTGCTATTTATATCGTCTATACTATATGGTTCTGCAGACACAAGCCATTCCCTTATAGTCCTCCTAAATCTATGTATGTAAGTAATATCCCGTAGTTATTTAAGTAGTAGGTTAAACGTTAACAAACATCTATATAAGCAACCTTTTTCAAGCAATGATGTTTTATGAATAGGGTATCCGAAAATGTGTTTCTGTCTCATATGATACTCATGTGCAATTTTATATTTCCTATTTCTATACACATAACAAAGACACTCATATATGTATAAACCAGGTACTGTTAATAAATTTAAAGATTTAAAATATCCCCTACAGCTTTCACGCAGTTTTAAACCAGCCAAAATTCTAACTGCTCTTTTTTGTAATACAAAGACGGTCTGACTGTGCAAACCACCCCAAAAAACAATTCCATAGGTCAGCGATGAATAGAAGTTCCCATAATATGCAGTTATCAACATATGTTTGCTAATTACTTTTCTTAATTCCTTTAAAGAATAACAATTTCTACTTAATCCACCACAGAGCAGCTGCACATGCTCCACCCAGCTCATGTGCTCATCTATTGTGACTCCTAGAAACTGAATTTCTGACGAAAATGTAGTTACGTTATTGTTAATCTCAATATTATTAGGATACACAATTTCATTACGACTGTCTTTAAATAGAATGCATTGTGTCTTTTAGTTATTCATGATTAAAGAGTTCCCTTCAAACCATTTAGCCATTTTTAAAATTACAGATGTTGTCTTAGTTTTCCTTTCATTATAATTATCTCCAACAATGAGCACATCTGTATCATCAGCATAATTTGTTAGTGTAGTTGTTATATCATTTAAAAACAGTTCTAGATCATTTATGTAAAGTATGAACAGGATTGGACCAAGCACACTTCCCTGAGGTACACCCAGTGTAACTTCTCTGGCATTAGAAGTATATTCAGAAGAGTTTGTTTTAATGCAGACTTTTTGAGAACGGTTTGCTAAATAAGATTGAAACCAATCATAGCATCTACCCCGAATTCCCATTTATTCCATTTCGTCAAGCAATAATTGATGCCTTGGATAGGTTCAAAAAAACTCCAAGGGCGTCCAGAATTCTCTCAATAAAACCGAAAGCAGCAACTATAGTAGATTTTGCTTCTCGGTATCCATGTTGATTCGAAGCTATGATCTGGTTCTTATTCAAAAAATCTTTTTCTCATAGCTATTTCAAAATCTTTGGAAAAAGTAGAGAGGAGACTTATTGGTCTATAATTTTCCACCAATAATTTATCTCCGTTTTGCTACTTTCAGTCTAGATGGGAAAACTCCACATGAGAATGATGAATTTACAACATGTGTCAGTGGCTCTAAAACAAATGTTGCTATTTTTTTTAACAAAATATTACTGATACCATCCTCGCCACTTGAGCATTTATTTTTCAAACCATTTATAATTTCCAGAATTTCAACATCATCCACCTCGGATAGGTACATAGATTGTTATTTATATGATTCAGGTTTCTATTTTTTACAGAAGAGTTCTACAAGACTTGCAGCCACTGTGACAAAATATTCATTAAAAATGTTAGATGCAACAGACACAGATGATATTGTTTCATTATTTGACTTAATACCAGTGAAAGTTTCTTGTGTTGATTTGCTGAGGCCTTTCTCAGTTTTTATTATATTCCAGATGGTCTTACTTTTGTTACACGAGTCAGAAATTTGTCTGTCATAGTAATCCCTCTTTTACTGTAAGACAAGGTTGGAGTAATAGGTTTTATAGTTATTATATGCCTGTTTGGGTATATGATTATGAGTATAAACCTCAAACATGAAATTTAGGGTATCTTTGGCAACAGTATTTTGGTAGTCATCCATTTGCATTTTTTATTTGGTAACTGTTTAACCTGTTTTACAGGGAAAGGCGAATTAAAATGATTTGTTAATATTTGAATAAAAGTATCATACTTGTTGCCAACTGTTGATCCCTCATATACTGAGGTCCACATTTTATTTCTTAAGAGACTATAAAAAAACGCATATTGCTCAGAACCAAAAAGACGACACGATTTTGTATTAGCAGTAACTCTTGTTGGAGTATTTATTATGTACTTCATATTATACAAGTTCAATAAACTATTTAAGGTGTTTTATCATTTTTATTTAATGGTAATAAGTCCAAATTAAAATCTCCCGCTACAAGCACAAATTTTTCACCTTCTGAGGCTATATCTAACAGTTGGTCTAATCTTAATATGAATTCTTCTGTGCTAGTATCGGGCGGTTTATATATTACGCAAACCACATATCCTACACTATCTATTCTAAATTCTGCAGCGGTACATTCAAACACATATTTGTCACTTAATTGCTTAATATTGTGTCTTATTATTGGAGACAGATAATTTGCACAATACAGAGCTACTCCTCCATGGGCTCTTGATTTTCTATGACAAAAATATGTTACAAATTTAAAGCATTGCAATTGAAAAGGCACTGTCTTCGGCCAGTGTTCAGTGATTGCTACAAATTGTAAATCTAGATTACTGATTAAGACATTCATATTGTTTAGACAGTTTGAGAGACCCTGAACATTTTGATGAAACAATTTTATACCAGATTTGTTTCGAGGCTATAAGTTACTCTGTAGTTGCTATGTACATTTTGTCTTTCTAGATTCAATGTCAATCAATCTCTTATAAAAAGGACAGTTTACATCTGATACTTCATGATTAAAATCTAAAGATTTTCCTAATTTAGTATTCGTTTCGAAACAGTTTATACATTTAAAAATTCTAGAAGCACAATCTCCCTTTTTATGATTTTCTGCACAATTAAAACATGTTATAAAGTTCTGGCAATTTGCTGCTACATGCCCATATCTAGAACATTTGAAACATCTTATGATAGAAAAATATTAGTGGACAACACATCTTCTCCACCCTAAGTTCAGCTTACCCTGCAGGCTCAATTTTTTTTTGTAATGCAACATCTACTTCTAATATTATATTACCTTTAGTTGGCCCTTTTGTTGGTATCTTGATAGTACTTTCAATACTGTATCCTCTGTTGTTTCTAACTCATTTTGTTCTTTCATTGTTTGTATAACAATCTCAACATCTTCTGTGATACATTCTTCTTCAACCCCTCTTACTATCATTTTTAGATTTTTTTGTCTGCTGTCCGTTACCTTATACTGATTGCCAAGTTCATTTTCAACCTAATTCCTAATTTTTTCTTTTGAGTTTTTACTATCGTAATCGATAATAACTGTTCCTTCTTTACCTTCTATTAAATACTCTACTCCTACCACAAGACTTTTTGGATCAATGTTTTGCTTAAGATCGTTTTATTACTTTGTTGTTTTTCTTTAGGCTTTATGACGAGTGTTTCATTTTTAGTTTTTAATCTGTCGGCAAATGTGTTAGTTTCGTCTTCTGTACACGCCTTTACTTTAACTGAATATATCTCTTGTATTAGTTTCTGTAGAGTCTCATTTTGCTTTTTTATTGTTTCATTTTGTAGTTCTATCATAGACTTTAGGTTATTTATTTCTCTGATAAAAAAGCCTTCAAATGCCTTAAAGTTGTTCATATTATCATTATTTAGTTTTCCGCAGCATTTCCTGCAATACAATTTCAATATTCTGTTATTTTTTAATTGAAGTACTATTAATTCTGTTGTAGTGATCCCCATACATTCCAGACAATTTTTTTCCTGGCAACTATCACATGAAAAATGTTCACCTTCTTTTCCCTTACCTGGTGGTTTCTTGAAAAGAACACACTTCATGATTTAAATGTCACAATAAGTTTATTTGCTCATCTAAGTTCCTGGCCTAATGCTATTTATTTGTTAATTGATGGGAAAAAAGTCAGTAGTCCAGTTTTTAACTACTAACTACTTTTTAATATGGTCTTTAATTACTGTTGATCTAATTTTTCACATGAATTTCATAATATTATCTTCAAAATTCATATAAATTGTAGACACAAATACTCACAGGATAGTTCTTAAATGTTTCTAGCCTTAGGTATAACTTTCACCTTTATGTTTAATGTATTTCATAGGAAAATAAAACAAAATTCAGGAGCCACGATAACTGTTGTAGATCTAATAACTAACTGTGGTTCCTATTTATAAAAAACTGAATGCTACTTGTGCTGATAACTATAGAACAATTTCACTGTTAAATGATATCTCAAAAATATTTGAGCGTATATATCACAGTAGACTCAGAAACATTTCCTAAAAAAACTCAGCATTCTGTCCCCCAATCAACATGGCTTTCGTTCAGGAAGATCGACAGAAGGGGCAGTAATTGAATTTATGGATAGTGTGTACAAGAATCTAGACAAGGGTCAGACAATTGTGGGAGTATTCTTCGACCTCACGAGAACATTTGATAACCTTAATATTAAATTTCTTAAAGATAAATTATACGTTGTTTGTATAAGAGGTCCTATGCTTGATTTACTAGGGTCATATTTATTTGAGCGAAGATTTTATGTTCAGATAAAAGACGAGAAATCTGATATAGTAGATACTGATATGGGAGTTCCACAGGGATCGGTGCTGGGGCCACTTTTGTTTCTTATCTTTATTAATGATCTACCCGAAAGCATTAATGATACACTAATAATGTATTCAGACGATTCCTCATTGGTGGTTACTGCACAGACTCCTGAGGAATTGTATCAAAAAACAAAACGCGTCGTCAACACGTTCCAGAACTGGAGTAATCAAAATTCGATTAAATTAAATCTTGAAAAGACAACATATATGAACTTTATATACAGGAAAAATATTTCACGCATCACCATGACTGGTATCGCCTGTGTAACTGAAATAAAATTTCTGGGTGTTCATTTGGATGAGTTTGTGAGCTGGGACAAACAAATAGAGCATATCAGTAAAAAACTCAACTCAGCTTTTTATGCCATTGTACAACTGAAGAAAACATCGAATTTGAATACACTCATTAATGTGTACTATTCTTTAGTGTATTTTACATATAATGTCTGTCTATGGGGTAACGCTGTTGGCTCGGATAAATTATGTATCAAACAAAAAAGAATAATGAGACTTATCTTTAATATTCCACATGGTAACACATGCAGACATGCCTTTAAAAAGAATAATATCCTAACCCTACCATCTATCCTAATATACAAAACTCTCCTTCATGTTAAAAACAACTCTTTAAGGTTTCTAACACATTTTCATTATCATACTTATTTTACCAGGAATGCTCATGATTTTGATATCATTAGACACAATCTATCTCGTACTGAAAAATCACCGGACTATTTGGGAATCAAACTTTACAATCATCTACCTTGAGAAATTCAAAAAATGAATCTAACCAAGTTCAAATCGTCAATAAAACATATATTGATGCAAGGGGTTTATTATAATCTAAACGAGTACTATGAATCTAGCTTGCTATAACAGCGTAGCATGTTCACCCCAAATTGTATATCGGGGTTCATTTACTCAAATTATCAGCCCATAGTCTTTTACCTTATGTGTAAATGTTATTTATTTATTCATTTACGGGCAAGCCCAAGGCGGCTAAAATTACAGTGCTATAAAAATGGTACGACAACACAACAACATCAATTAAGATATGAGATAAAATAGTTAAAGACAAAAACAATAAATTAAATGGTAAAAAGAGAGATAACACTACAGTACAAATGAAAGCTAAAAACCTGCCTTGTAGGACGAGTGGGTGCAACTAAGTATATCTTTGAGAGCAGTTCGGGCTGTTACACAGTCCATTGATAATTTTAAATAGCAGTATTAAATCTCTTTGCTTTCTGCGAACCTCAAGAGAAGAAATATTTAATATGTGCTGCAAAAAAACATAGTCATGGTAAACATGCAACTTAAAGGAAATATACCGCAAGAAGTAGTGCTGAACAGCTTCAAGTTTGAGTTTATATGTAACATAATGTGGATTCCAAACTGAAGAACAGTAATCAAGGTGTGTTCTAACCATAGAGCAATAGAGGGATTTAACAGCAATGTTGTTTGTGAAATCACAAGTGATTCTCTTTATAAAACCAAGCATCTTCATTGACTTCTGGGTGACAGTGGAGATGTGAGATTGGAAACTGAGTGTGGAGTCGAGGATTACTCCTAGAATCAGAGTCTAAAAATACATTATTAATTTTATATCCAAAAACAATTGGGTGGTGTATTCGATAAAAACGCATAATGAGGCATTTGGATGAGTTCAAACTCATTCCATTTAGTGTATACCAATCAGACAGGATGTTCAAATCATTCTGAAAGAGTAAGGCATCATCTATATTTGTAATTATTTTAAAGCATTTGAGGTCGTCAGCAAACAATAAAGCTTTGCTAGTTTGGAAACAGCACATTATATCGTTAATAAACAAGTTAAATAATATTGGTCCCAGATGAGAACCCTGTGGAACACCTGAAGTTACAGGAAAATTATAGGAATACTAGTGTTTAACTCTGACTATTTGTAACCTTTCTGTTAGATAGCTACCCAACCAACGCAATACAAGACCGTCAACACCGTACAAATAAAGTTTATGAAGCAAAAGCTCGTGATTTACTCTGTCAAAAGCCTTGGAAAAATCAGTGTACACTGAATCAACCTGTAAGCCCCTCTCCAAAGCATCGGACAAGAAATCAGCATATGAAACCAGACCCAATTCTGTTGACCTTTTTGAAGTGAAGCCAAATTGACGGGATTCATTAATTGAGGAGCAGTTGTAAGTAAGATAGTCCGAAATGATGGAGTCAAAAACTTTGGGAATTATGCTGAGGATGGATATAGGACGATAATTGCTGATGAAGTTTTCCGATAGTCCGGAAAATCACCTGTGGAGAGTGACTCATTAAATATATGAAAGAGTGGACGCGACAGAATAAAGCTAAGGTTTCTAAGAAATAAGGGGGGAATCCCATCAGGACCAGGACCCTTATAGATATCAAGTTTTGATAGCTTTTCGTGATGTTTGATATATCAACATGGTAAGAGGACACATTAATCTGTGAAGAGATGTGGACATCATGTGTATCAAGAGATTGATTTGTGTAAACTGAAGAGAAATGTTTTGCAAATAGATTAGCAATATCATTCCCATTACAAGCAGTACAATTCCCAAGAGTCATTTTATCAGGTGTAGTGTTATTTTCCGTTTTACTGTTTACAAATCTCCATAAAGACTTAGCATTATTAATAACAGTATGTTCAGTGAATTGAATGTAATTTGCATAACATTGTTTAGATAAAAATTTACAACTATATCTTAATTTGCGAAATACTGAATAGCTTTCGTGACATCTAGTGCTCTTATAGATCTTGTTAGCTGCTTTTTTCGCATACAATAGTCTCTTCAGTTCAGGGGAATACCAGCATGGAAACTTCCCTATACAGACCTTTTTTAGTGGAACACAGTCATCAATGATGGCATATAGCAAGTCATAAAATACAGCAATCATCTCAGGGAGCTCTTTATCCTGTAGCACACCATCCCAATCAATTGATTCTAGGAATAGACGCATGTTAGCATAGTTAGCGAGACGGAAATCGTAGTAGTACTCTTCACCAAATGTGTCTCCATTTACAACCTTGAGAGGTAAATTATATTCAAGTGGAGGATGGTGGTAGTCATGTGGAATTAAGATATCTTCGGCCTTTTATATTGTAAGTACCAATGGTGATAAAATAAGGTCAAGTAAAACTCCTCTATCATTAGTTATACCATTGGATTGGAACAGGTTGAGGAAAACACCGATATTAGACACGATTTCGATAGAATCAACTTCAGACAGAGATGCCATGGGTAGTGGAGAAGCTATGGAACAAAAGTCATCTATTTCCCAAGCTGCCGTTGGTAGATTAAAATCACCAAACATGAAGAGATTTGCATTTGCATACTGCTCACTGGTTACTAGTAGCTGATTAAAGTATGATTGATATAAAGTGGATTGAGATTTAGGTGGGAAATACACGGTACCCAAAATAAATTTGTTGTTAAGGAGAACGAATAGCTGTTCAATTGATGGATCAGAATGAATCAGACTAGAGGAAAAAGTTTTCTTGATGGCAATCAATACACCTCCACCTCTGCTAAAAACACTGGTTAGAATTGAACTATCAGTTCTGTATACATTATAATTGAGTAATCCAAGTTCAGCATCTGTAAATTCATCAGTTAGCCAGGTTTCTGTGAAAATGATGACATCATTACAAACATTTAGGCTAAGGTCGGTAAGTTTGGTCCAGAGTCCTCTAACATTTTGGTAGTATAACGAAAGGCTGCCCAAATTTAGTTTTTTTGTATGATCCTAGTGGTGTTGTTAATATATTTAATCAACAAATTTTTTTCACCAGACTGTCGACGAGTATTCAGTTTATTTATGTGTAAATCTTAATATGTAAATGCGAATGTTATAATTTGTATCTTTATGTATAAATCTTAATTTTAAATGTCTTAGCTTATGCTGCATACTCGATTAACTTTTAAAATTAAAACTGATGTGTATATCCATGTTCGGATGGCTGCTGTATGCTAATACGAATAAATATTATTATTATTATCTCGAAAAATAATGATTTTCTTAAATTTTTAAAATATTGGGAAATTTCAAAAGTTTCGACTATCTACTCATGCGTTGGTAGGTTTCGTTTGCTCAATTCATGAATGGTACAGTTTTCTGTAAAAAATTATTTGGTGAACAACAATACGTGCATGATTACAGTGTCATAATAAAAATATATTATACTACATGCTGACGGTTCTAGGTAAGTGTATTCTATATATTCATCTTTTCCAAGTATTCTTATACTATTTAGATCTTATGCAAGTGTTTTATCAAAACAGTAGAAGCCTTTTCTTTCGAACGTACTCGATTGAGTACACTGGGATTTTCAGATCAATTTTTTTTTATACAAATAATGGATGCTGATCAACTTGAACCCATACCAATGAAGAGTTTTTATGGAGTAAAAAGGTATAAATATTTGGATATGGCTTTGGATGATTTAGAAGCATCTGAAACACAGGATTCTGTAGACATTGTTGTGTTGCCACCCAATGTAGATCCTCAAACGAACGAGGAAAGTGAAGACGATGACTACATCCAAGAAAAGGAAAATACACTTCCCAGGGATGTAGCAGGAGAAGTTGAATTACAATTTGAAGACAACGATAGTGGGAGTAATTATTTGGATGGTGGTGGGAGTAATTATTTGGATGGTTCAGATTATGATTCGGAAGACAATGTTCCTTTGGTAGTTCCGCAGAAGCGGCCTTCAAGCCAATCTACCATAACTAAGAAACTAGCCAAAAAAGTTCTCGAATCAAAATTGGCTCAACACCCAACTAAAATTGATATGCCAGAAACAAACGGATTTGCAGACCAACTTGAAATGATGAAGCATGATCTTGAACATTCAGGTCCGATGCAAATATTCGAAAAAATGTTTGACAATGTCATTTTTCAACATATTAGAGACCAAACAAACTTGTACTCTACTCAGAAAAATAATCATGGTTTTTTTGTATCAACGGCAGATTTGAAGATTTTTTTCGGCATTTTGTTGCTTAGTGGATACCATAAGCTACCACGCGAACGACTTTATTGGAGCTTGGACGAAGATCTTGGTGCACCCTTTGTTTCAAACGCTATGTCACGCAACAGATTCCAAGAAATGAAAAAATACATTCACTTGGCAAATAACGAGGAGTTGGACAAAGACGATAAAATGGCAAAAATTCGATCACTAATGAAGTTACTGAATCAAAACTTTCAACAGTATGGAGTATTTCATCAAGAATTTTCTATTGACGAAGCCATGG
This sequence comes from Galeruca laticollis, assembly GCA_963921935.1. Taxonomy (NCBI): domain Eukaryota; kingdom Metazoa; phylum Arthropoda; class Insecta; order Coleoptera; family Chrysomelidae; genus Galeruca; species Galeruca laticollis. The sequence continues at coordinate 162,998,364 of OY998178.1, read as the reverse complement.
TCAAATATTTTGGCCATCACTCAGCAAAGCAGTTCATAAGAGGAAAGCCCGTCCGGTTTGGGTACAAAGATTGGATGTTGTGCGGGTCCACGAGCTATTGCAACGCGTTTGACACTTATTGTGAAGCAAAAATGCCAAAAAATAATACAAAAGATGAAAATTTCCCTTTAGGTTCCAAAGTGGTTTAGGATTTGTTGGAAACTCTGGCTGTTCCATCTGACCATATTGTTTACTTTGACAACTATTTTACCAGCCACGATTTATTGAAAACCCTAAAAGAAAGAGGTCAAAGAGTCACAGCCACAGTAAGAGAAAACAGAACAAAAAATGTCGACATTTACCAATCAAATCATTTCAAAAAAAGGATCGAGGCTATTTTGAACTCATACACGATAGCGACTCTCTATTACTTTTTGTACGTTGGAAAGATAACAATGTGGTAACCATGGCTACAAATTATGATTCTGTTGAGCCAATGGGACAAGTCAGACGGTGGTCGACAGCTGCAAAAGTTCAAGTCCCACAGCCCAAAGTGTTTCAAAATTACAACCGCGGTATGGGTGGTGTTGATTTGCAGGACCAAGCTGTAAATAACTATCGCATCTACATTCGAGGAAAGAAATTGTAGTGGGTTTTGTTCACACACATATAAATGTGGCTATTGTTAACGCTTGGCAGCTTCACCAGAAAAAATGGATCTGTTGGCTTTTCAAAGAGACATAGCACGGAACTACCTGCTAATGTTTCAAAAAGGAGAGTTCTCAAGAACTAGGCCCTCAGGATCAGTACCTGACAGCATAAGACTCCAAGAAGGTGGCAATTTTCCCTCCAAATTGAATAAACAACTGAGATGTAAGGAGTGCCACATGAGAGCTAGATGGTTTTGTGCAAAATGTGGAGTTCCCTTATGCATTGAGCGTGATTGTTTCAAGATTCATCATTCTGAATAATTTAACAGTCTCTTTCTGTTAACATTAGAATAGTACTTCCTTATATCATTTTGTTTATAATAAAGTTATCAATCTGATCCATAGTTCAGAACTTTAATTTAAAACAAGAAATGGCCGTAGGACTTAATGGGTTAAACATTATGTTATTTGGTTGCAAAATAAACTACAAAAAAAACATTTCTCCACTTAAACACGAATTATTTTTTATCTAAGCTATTTTTTTAACTGATCTTGTACACCATGTGTGCACCTGCTGAAGGATTAATAAGACATATTGTTTTAGATTATGAAAAATGTTAATATGAACTAAACTCTTTCCTTACTACAGAAAAGAGATAATCAAATACTTATAAAAGAAACTATAAAAAGACATTGGAGATTTGAATTATAGTGACATTATGTGATCTAAACAATTGTTGTGTAATTTATTATCAATTCAACTATTGTCAATTCCAGTAAATTTTTATACTATTCTGTATATTACATCTAAATCTGATAAGAATCACTATGAGCCATTAATAAATTTCTGTTTTTCTTACTCCACCTAATTATAAAATAAGTGTACCAATTAAGTAATTAGGCAAAACTTAATGAATTTTAACTGAAAGTAAATTTTAATTGTTTAATAGATGATGTTAATATTTACATTTCTTTTCAATTACTATTTTGTTTACATACACAACTTGTTTTTGTTTCAAAGATCTAATATAATAAGTATATACATTTGAATTTCTGCAAACTTGATTTCTTACAAAACAATTTAAAATGCAAAACTGATTTCTATACACACAGGGTGTTTGCAAAGTAATCTGAAAGATTGCTGTGGGTGAGTCGCTATTTAATTTCAAGATGAAAAAATCTTATAAACATGTGTGACAAGTCTTATCATTATCATAATGAGTTACAGGTTACAGGGCGTTGAATTGTTTTTAATAAATGAGCTCTGACTGTAAGTGAAATTTATTTAGACCTCACATTTGTTTTTAGTGATGCTACTGGTTTTCAGAAGTAATAAAAAAACATGTTTATTCTAATGGCCTTCGGAATAATGATAATTACTGGCGGGGTTGGTTGTAAGTTGGCCATTGCTTTGTAGTTGGTTTGCTTATTTGCTTGCTTGCGCTTTGCTTGTCGGCTTGTAGGTAGCTTTCTGCAGCCCAATGGAGAAATGCAACCATCGAGTGTCTGCCTCCTCGTGGCACCGCTGGATACGTTAGCACTGTTGATCATCAGTGACAGCAGTGTTGACCAACCAAATGACACTCTAACAACCCAAGCTAAGGTGTGAGGAACGTGCCGATGGCTGAATGGCCGCAGGGAATGCGACCGCGAACGTCCCTCTGGGGGTACCAGGCAACACCCCCTTGGAAACAGCCCTTCCCTGGCATGCGGGGCTCTGCCAGGGATGACGAACATTTCCCTAGCTACTCGTGGGACCAGAATGGACCAACAAAAACAAAACAAACAAAAACCGGAGGATGAGCGAGAACGCACACCTCCAATACCAAAGCACCGTCGAGGCAAAAGAATCTGCAGTGCTGAGGCAAAGAAGGAGGAAAGCGAGGCAGCAAGCTGGCGTCTCTACAGACACCACTAGCGCCACTCGCCCCTCCCTTTCTAAACCTGGCACCAGCGGCCAAAAACTTAAGGGTGGCGAAGGCAGTTCCTCCTCCAAAAGAGGCCCGGAACGCGTCGCCCCCCAAGTAAAGAAGCGCATCCGCTCCAATACCTCGGAGGAAAACTCTTCCAGAGGAAAGAGGACGCGGATGGACGCTAAAACCAAAAGCTACAGCGAAGCAGCTACCAGCCACTTACGGGTAGCTATTATAGATAAGGCCGATCCATACGGTAAAATAATTACCGATAATGGAGACCTTATCAAAAAACAACTAATGGAGGCTTTGGACATAACCCTACTTTCAGGTCATAGTCGCACTCTGGTGAAATAATCAGAGTCACCTGCGATAATGACGAAACGCTAGAGTGGCTAAGGAATACAGTTTCAAAACTGAAATCGTGGAAGGAGGCTAAGCTCGACGTGGTGCACGTCGACAACCTCCCCCAGCTGACAAAAGCCACCCTCTGGGTCCCCAGCGAAGCTCACGCTGACCTGGGTGACAAAAAGGATGTGCTGCGCCGGCTGGACAAACAAAACCCAGACCTTCGGGTGGATGCATGGATTTCCTTCCACCACGAAGCGAAGGTCAATCCCAAAGGACACCTCTTCGACTTTGGCATAAGAGACGAGGAAATGGGAGTCCTAAAAAAACGATCAATGAGGATGAGCTACGCGTTCACCTCATTGATTGTTAAAACTAAGAAACTGGACCCGGAACGGAGGGGATCGAGCACGGACGACCCCCTCTCCCACCCGAGGAACTCCAAGGAGCTGTTGCTTCTGCGGAGACTGTCGAACCATCCTCCAATATGGCGACCGACAGTCTCCTGGCAGAACTAACAGCTCTAAGCCAGGACACAGGTGATGTCAACACACCTCCAAGTGAGGAAGTGGAGATGGCCTAAAAAGAAATACCCATCTCACCACCATCAAGCAGAGATGGACAATGAAAAGGTAAGTTTTATACAGTGCAACCTTCAACACAAAAAGGTGGCTACGGCAACACTATGCCGCCACCTGGATGTGATGCAGGACACAATAGCACATATCCAAGAACCCTGGATAAGACAAACCAAAATCATGGGTCTGAATAATCCAAAAGGTTTAATTTTCAGCTTTCCAAGCAATCAGCAACCTAGGACGACCATATACGTCCCTAGAAATTTTAAGACCTACCCACTGACGCATTTTTCGTCCTCCGACCTAACGGTTGAATATGCACAGAAAGGTCAAAAGAAAGTGTAAATACCGGCATCCGCATACCTCCCCTCAGACGCAGCTAAACCACCACCAATTAAGGAGCTGGAGGACCTTGTGGAACACTGTCTCACTGAGAAGCTTGAACTGGTAATAGGCTGCGATTCAAACTCTCACCACATAAGCTGGGGCAGCAAAGATATTAACACTAGAGGTAAGTATTTTATTATATAACTAACAAGAATCTTTGTATTCTAAATAGAGGTACTGAACCAACTTTTATTAACTCTCGTAGTCAAACGCGAATAGATATTACCCTATCTACTATTAATACTTCGAATATAATCTCCGGCTGGCATGTATCCGACGATATTTCAATGTCGGACCACCGCTGGATAAAATTTGAAATAAAACTTGCGCTCACAACCTCCACAATGACTCGCGACCCCAGGAAAACGGATAGGACAAAATATAGCCACTGTTTGAAATGGGATGTCGAGGATGTGTTGCCCAACAATAAAGGAGATTTGGAAAGTTATTATGAAACAATTCAAAACTCCATTATTAATGCCTACAAGATGTCTTGCCCACTCAGGCTGATCGATCTCGATGGAGCCTCCACTTCGTGGTGGTGCCATGAGATTGACCAGCTCAGGGGGACGGCGAGGAAATCTTTTAATAAGGCTAAAAGAACAAGACTCAAAGAGGATTGGAACTCATACAAGTCTCACCTCAGAGAGTATAAAAAAGTCATTAGACAAAAACAAAGAGAGGCATGGAGAATCTACTGCGAGGAAATCGAGGATTTCCCCCAAGCAGCTAGACTCCAAGCCCTCTCAAAAGATCACCACTGTCATATCGGTATACTAACCAGAGAGGATGGCACTAAAACTGCCAACCTAAAGAAAAGTCTTCAATTATTGATGTCAACTCACTTCCCTGACTCCAGAACCACAAATACGGCGGCCTGGGAGGATGAGGAGAATCACTACCTGACGGACGATGACTGGCGTATATCACGACAGACTGAGGTGGGCCATCTTAGGCTTCTCCCCCTTTAAATTCCCGGGAACGGACGGCATTTATCCAGCCCTACTTCAGTGGGGCCTGGATGACCTAATGCCGCACCTGGTAGGAATCCTCAGATCCTCACTGGCACTGAGGTATATTCCAAAAGGTTGGAGAGAAGTCAAAGTCGTGTTCATACCAAAACCAGGAAGAATGGACTATTCCATCCCAAAAGCATATCGACCCATTAGCCTCACATCGTTTTCAATGAAGACTTTAGAGAGGCTATGCGAACGATACATAAGAGATGTGGTGATAACACGAAATCCACTGCATCCAAATCAACATGCATACACTCCAGGGAGGTCCACAGATTCGGCTCTTTATCTCGTGGCGGGCCGCATCGAGAGATCGTTGGAAAATAAGGAGTCCACCCTCGGTGTATTCATAGACATAGAAGGCGCATTTGATAGAACCACTTTTCCTAAAATAACAAATGCACTTTCCAACAAGAGTATCCCCCGAACCATAAATGGCTGGATATATAACATGCTCTCAAAGAGAGCAATAAAAATCAGTGTGGATGATGTAACCATCAGAGGCTTGGTTGTAAAATGTTGTCCACAACAAGCGGTGCTCTCACCACTACTATGGAACATGGTCTTAGACTCCTTGGTCATCCACCTCAATGATAACAACATCTACACAATAGCATACGCAGATGACCTAGTGATTCTGCTAACGGGAAGATTCAAGGAGACACTCTGCGCTTTAATGCAGGAGGCCCTCAATATCATAGAACAATGGTGCAGAGACCATTCGCTGTCAATAAATCCAAAAAAGACTGAGATGGTCCTCTTCACGAAAAAAAGGAAGCTTGCAAAACATCAAGCCCCAAAGCTCCTAGATACCAAACTTAATTTCTCTTCAGAGGTGAAATATTTAGGGGTCACCTTTGACAGTAAGTTAACGTGGAACTCCCACTTAGAAAACAGTTAAAAAAGCATATATTTCTTATGAGCAGTGTCGTAGAACCATCGGCCGCACCTGGGGAATGTCACCTAGGGTTGCTGCCTGGATCTACACTGCCATCATCAGACCTATGCTAACGTACGGCGTGATTGCCTGGGGAGCTAAAGCAAACCAGCTGACAGTCGTCCGTAAACTGGACCAAATCCAAAGAACAGCATGCCTCAACACAACAGGAGGCATGAGAACCACACCAACAAGAGCTATGGAGGTAATCCTCGGTCTCACTCCCCTTGACATATACATCAAGGAGGTTGTTTTGATGACCATGGCACGTCTGCGCTCTACTGGTATACAACCTGATGTAGGATCTGGTAAACTGACACGTAACTTGTGGCATGAGGCCCTCAGGGAGAACCCACTGCTGCAGGCCAATACGGACTCGATTCCACCGTGATATGCCTTCAACAGGCCCTACAAGGTAATCTTTAAGAACAACTCACTAGACCTATTGGAAGAAGGCGCAATCCGCATCTTCACAGACGGGTCTAAATCTAATGTGGGCTCAGGATGTGGAATTTTTTCCAGATCCCTGAATCTAAACATAAAATGGGCAATGGGCTGCAATGCAAGTGTTGCTCAAACAGAGCTCACTGCTATCTGCATCGCTGCTAAAGAGATTACCAAAAGGAAAACCACAGGTAATAATATATACATCCTTACGAACAGTAGACAAACACTACTAGCCCTGAACAGACTACATATTACATCAGGCCAAGTACTAGAATGTCACATGGCCTTAATCAAAGCCTGTAACAACAACACGGTCACTTTAGGCTGGATCAAGGGTCATGAGAAATCGAAAGGAAACTGTATTGCAGACTCGCTAGCCAGGAAGGCAGCCTCCCAAAAACTCTTGGGACCTGGCACTTTTATTGGTCTATCGGCGTCAGCGACGAACAACCTATTAAAGGAACACTCCCTTAATGAGTTTAAGGGTAGATGGGACGACGCAGAAGGCTGCAGGCTTGCCAAGGAACTGCTACAGTATCCGGATAGCAAAGTAGCCAAAAAATACGTGCCTATGAACAGGCGGAACCTACGAACAACCACGGGAATTTTGACTGGTCACTGCCACCTACGAAAACACCTTCACAGACTGGGTCTATCTAACACCCCACTTTGTAGAGGATGTGAACAAGAAGATGAGACTGTCGAACACATTCTTAGCAAATGTCAGACACTCTCTCATTTTAGATTTCAAGTATTCGGCGAGCACAGGCTAACATACGCCAATATGAGGGAACTTAATTCAGGCGACGTTATCGCCTACTTCAAGGAAGTAGGCTGGATGACGAGCTAGAAGGAAGTTTTGAACCTCGGAAGGATGCACAATGGGCCAATTGTGGCCTAAGTGCTGTGGGGCCACCCACCCTTCAAACCTTTACAGATACAGAATGATAATTACCATGTCAAACCTAAAAACTGACACAAAAAAGTTCGTTTATTAAAAACAATTCAAGCAAACAAAGACAACACTTATCACACATGTTTGTAAGACCTTTTGATCTTAAAATTAAATAGCGAATCGCCCACAGCAATATTTCAGATTACATTGGAAACACCCTCTATATGAATTTGAAATGAATATTTAGGTATTTAAATAATATCGTTAGGATTATAGAGCACAACTTTATTGTGGTTAATTGATATTTGAAATGTCACTACCATTTAGCACATATTTATTTTGATAAATATTTTTCAATGTAAAAAAAATAATAAAAATTATTAAAAACATTTGAGCTCGACTTTCATAAGGTAAATTTAACATCACAACCAAACTGATAATCATGGAAATTGAATCATTTCATCCCCTGTCGAATTCAGGAAAATGATCAGCATAATATTCAAATTATTGCTATAACTATAGTAGGCATGTTTTGTTGAAATACTTACATCATCAGATTCCGATAAGTCTATGGTACCATCTTTATCATCATCCAATTGCTTATGTAATTGTTTTATAGCTTCTAAACCTAATTTATCTTTATGTTCCATAGCTAAACAAGCGAAATCATCCTCACTGCAGGTATCAAAATTGCCTGAAATTAATAAATACCAGTGAGTAGTTTTTATTAATACAAACCATTTAATTTACCTCGAAAAACAGAAGATGGATTTCCTGTGTATTGATTGCTTCTAGGATATTCTCCACCGGCTCTATACCCATCTGTAGAATCGGGAACTGCATACTCCTTTGTAGATACATACTTGTAGTACAAGTTGAAAATTACACAAAAAATAAGGCCCCGTATATTCATTATAATATATAATTATCGCAGCACAAAACTTTTAACAAAATATACAATTAAATTATATCCACAACTTATTATCATAATATTTTTTGGAAATTTGTATCATGACATTTCACCATTTGCTCCAGGCAAGGTTGAGGTTGACAGTTTTGCAATACGACGATATTTTAGTGGTGTGTACTCGACTTTGATAAATTTTCTGAAACATCCAAGGTTTTATATGAAATTTAAAAAAATCAAATCTGATATCACTCATCTTCTTTGCCTATAATTGTATTATAAAACATAAGATTATATCATCGAATGCTTTTCCTATAAATTTCAAAACATGCCATAGATTATGCAACACCAAATACATAAAACTAAGAGTTGAGTTTATAGATACCGCTTCTCATTGATAACTAAGTAAATGACAATATTAGGAAATGTCAAACCAGAGTTTTCTGTTTTCCGAGTATTACAACAAAATTATTCGGGGAAGTAGTTTTCGTAAGTTTATCTTGTTTATAATACTGAATTTTGTGGAATTCATTAGGCAACCAGTATATATTGTAGTTGTATTAACACTTAATTCTGGTTGCATACTATTTAATTTTAGTAGGGGGAAAATCTAGCATTGGCCTATTGTAAAAGTACTTTCCATTACCATTATTCCGTGATACCAGCTTATTTTAAAATCAACTCTCGTCTAAAACAGCATTGGTGAAGTCGACCTTAACATAAATATTTTGCAATAGGTACATATGGTACTTGAACTGAGTAATAAATAAAAACCACCATCAAAAATATTTTATTTGTGAAAAGAGGATTTTACAGTTTGAATTTTCCTCAACAGAATTTGATTCTCTCTAGCAATTTTTGCTTCTTGACGTTTACGATTGATTGCCGCGCTTGATAATAGTTTAAATCCGTTAGATTTTGGTTGATACTGGTTAGGTCTTCGATTATGATACAGTATTTTTTTCATTAGGATTTCATTGTTTCTCTCAATTTCCCTTAATTCTGGATCTGGAAATGTACGATTAGGTCTTAAATCATTAGTCGTGCAAGCACAAAAGGTATTTCGACTTTCCGTAGCAAGATTGTGGATATCATCATTTATATTGTTATCTGAATCACCAGCTTCTTCAAAGTCATCGTCATAACTTACTTGGGTATCTTCACTTTCAGAATCTTCCTTAGACGATTCATTTTTCTTCTTCAAATTTTGAATTTCCACACAGTCCTCTAAAGGACTTTGATTTTTCAAATCGCATAAGTCACACAGTGTCGGAGAAGGAGCTATATTCTGTATACTTTCGCATGTAGTGCAATCGTTTAACTTGGTTAAGATACGAATTCCATCTCTGGGAGCTGTAGCCATAAATATTTTCCAATGCAATAGTAAAAATATATAGGCGAATGTATATAATTAAACTGTCTTGATAATACTGATATTTTCTGGGAAGTAATGTCATAAATACGAAATAATAAACATAATTCTGTTTCTATAGCAACATAGGTATATAATTCTAGTAAGAAAACATTTGCATTGAATTCTTTTACCTGTTGAAATTTTAACAAGTTTAATCGATATTTGCGAAATCGTCTCGCCCGTAGTTCAAAACAGATGACCTTAATTATTTATTATTTTAATAGGATAATTAGCCAGTCTCAACATAGTTATTTTTTTGTTTTAAATCCAGTAGAAGGCGTTTCCAACCAACGAATAATTAGCTACCTATATATAAACGCTTCAATATAGAGTGATATATTAGTCACACACAGGGTATTTCTAAATTCATGCGACAACAAAATTTCTGCAGTTCACCCCCTTCGAAGATATCACACCCCAACAAGGTGGCGAGTAAAATCGAGTTTTTATTTTGGTGTGAAATTAGCATCCCTTACTTTAGTTGATATGAAATATTTTTTCGATATTTAGTTTTGAAAAATAAAAATATTAGGTACCTAAAATCCCTGTCTATTTCTTGATCTTAATTTTTTTCCTAGAACGAATCATCATCATAGTCACAATATCTTGTCAGACATGTTGTGAACTCCTAAAATGTATTAGGTCACAATTGGAGGATTCTGGGCACGAATATTTTCAATTGCTCCGAAAATGGTGTATTTCTCCATTTTTCGCGATTTTTTGTCAGTTCGGTTGCTGTTGTGAGATTAATATCTAGCAATTGTTTTGTCGCATCCACCCAAGATTAGATTATATTTTAACGGGATTACAATACACTGAAACCTTACAAGGTTTAATGTGCCCCCCCTAACAGAGCTGTTCTCGCTACTACTACAGCTCGCCTTCCGGTTCCAGGGTTCTAGTGAACTCTAGTATTTCGACTGCTTCAACGAGGTTATATATCCTCACTCTTACAACTTTCTTGTCCGAAGCATTTCCTGCGTTGGCTTGCAATGGCGAGGCATTCGAGAACTAGGTGATACGAAGTTTCATCCTCCTTCCCACAGAATCTATACTCGTCAATTTCTGCTAGACCTACTCTCATTAGGTGCTTCCTAAAGGCGGCAGTGTCCTGCCATGTAAAAAAGCCCGTGACGAGATGTAGCTTATTTTTACTGAGGTCCAAATATTTTTTGGATCTAGCAGTGTCAAAGTTCCGCAGGAATTTTTTGGAATGTTCCAACCCGGGAAGGCACCGCCAGAGTGCTTCTCTTTCGGTTTCCTCCTTCTTCCGAAACTCTTTCTTATAGGAGCATTTTCCTACACCACAGAAAGGCTCCGGGCCAATAAAGGGCGTTTGTGCTCCTTTCCTGACAAGTGTATGGGCCTCTTCATTTCCTGTGATTCCCGAGTGGCCAGAGGAACCCAGACTAAAGAGACCCTGTTATTCTTGCCTAATTCATCAAGTTTTCATCGGCACTCCCATGCCAACTTTGAGTCAATGACATGGGAGCTCATTCATTTGATAGCTGCTTGTCTAACAGAATGGATCGATATGTCACATTTCTGATAGTTTCTTTCTAGGTTCATTTCCACGCATCTTTCAATCGCAAGTATTTCTGCCTGAAAGACGCTCGGGAAGGAGCCTAACGATTAATGAGTATCTAGTGTCAGGCCCAAATACTCCAGCGCCTGCACCAGTGGTGGTTTTTGAACCATCCGTATACCATCTAATGGTGTTTTATTTGGCCGGGGGTGTATTCCCTTTCCAAGTCTCTCCTCGTATTTAGCATCGTATAGAGAAATTTTTTTCGATACTTACTTTCTTGATCATTTCGTCACTGGGAAGATTCGCTGATGATATGTATTTTGTTAGAGAGGGCTCCCTGATTTTTAATACTCTCCATTGCCTGAACCTTCCTTACATATTATAAGAATTGCCTCTTGGGCAGATCTTTTTATCACCAGATGTAGAGGTGTGAGATCTGTAATGCGTGCCCTAGTTGGACACGTTCTCATAGCTCCAGTGATGCACACACAGGCAAGCCTTTGAACTTTGTCGAGGGTCTTCCTCGTTCTGTACTGTCTTGCTTTTGTATGCCAAACTATTGCCCCATACGTAATTGCTGGTTTCACAATCATGGCGTACATCCATCGCAGTATTTTTGGGTTACAGCCCCACCTCTTACCAGCTAGATTTCTGCACGCCATCAAAGCTCTTTTATTGCTTTACTAGCAGTTATTTCAACATGCTTATTCCACAGAAGCTTACTGTCTAGGGTTATCCCTAGATATTTAACTTCTGATTTCAATTCTATGATTTTTCCGTTTAAGGATATGGTTTTCATGGCTGGAAGTGTTCTTTTCCGGGTAAATGGAATTACTATGGTCTTATTTGGGTTAATGTTTAGCCCCACTGATAAGCACCGTTGCTCAATGATTCTGAGGCCCTTTTGTAATAAATCACACAAGGTGCTCTCGAACTTGCCTCTGACTATTAGAACTATGTCATCAGTATAGCCCATACATTCGAAGCCAAGCTCCGTTAGTCTGTATAGCAACTCATCCACTACGAGGCTCCATAGAAGGGGAGATATCACTGTTGAGACAATCAAATTAGCGTATCACCTATTACCAGTCTATATTCTATGTTCCATATTAATTGACAGAATGTCAATAGTTGCTTCCAGTAATATGTCACTTTTGTTGTTGATGTAGATATGGGTCCGGTGCACTTCGCGACCCTCCGAATTTTGGAGCGATTTTTTTTTTACTAGAAAGCCCTATTGTTATAGAACATTTTAAGAGAAAAAAATTCTTGGATTATGCACTTTTGAAAGAGAAAATCGCAATTGAAAGTACTAAAAAACCGCCATTTTTTAAAAAAATTTGACATTTATGTCTAGATTTCAGATAGTCACAAATTTTAGGAGGAGAAGGAGATGCACAACGTTGCCAGTTCTCAATTCCGTGACTTGTGACGGCTTGGAAATAATTTACACAAGATTTAATTATCTTCATGATCTAAAATATATTGGAACTGTACTTTATTGGACGTTTTATGTATGCTCCACAGGTACTAACTTAGTTCGTATATTTTATGTGGTTGGGATAAATATAAAAACTATGTATATGTTTGTGATTGTTGAAAATTAACGTTAAATATTCCGATAAGTATAAATATTCTTTTTATAACGAAGGTATTGTTGATACTTAAAGGTGGATTGTTTTATTCAATTTTAGTCATATTTTATATTTATATTGGTATTATTTTACATTTGACAAATGTTCAATTGACAAATATAATTTGATTTGTGCTATAGAGCACGCAAGCGAACTGTCATTTAATTTTAAACAAGACATCTGTGGGTCATACCATAGACAAACCAAATATGGTTATTTTTTTATGGGTCGTACACAGCTGTAGGGTGCATTGTACACAACGCTTGTTTAAAACCCTTTAACACGAATTTTAATCATTTTTACAATGGCTAATCGTGAAAATGCCTGCTTTTTGTTGTGTTGAGGGCTGTGGAAAACGTGGGGAAAAAGACAACGTGAAATTTTTTCGAATACCCTCGGTTACAAACGCGCATTTTCAAAATCTGTCGATAGCTGTTCACTCAATTGGGTATATGTTCGTAATAGTATACCTATTTGAGCACGTATTATTTCATAATAATGTGGATAATCATTTGAGTTATTGAAGATCGGATTTCCGTTTGAAATAGTAAAGCAGATTGATATCGCGAGCGAAGCGAGCGCGCCGGTTCGACGTTTCGCAATTCGCGCGCGCGAATTGCAATTCGCGCGCGCGAATTGCGAAACGTCGAACCGGCGCGCATTTTCAAAATCTGTCGATAGCTGTTCACTCAATTGTGTATATATTCGTAATAGTATACCTATTTGAACACGTATTATTTCATAATAATGTGGATAATCATTTGAGTTATTGAAGATCGGATTTCCGTTTGAAATATTAAAGTAGATTGATATATTCATTATTAAGCAAATACTTTTCTAATATATTCATATATCTATTACAACACAAATTAATTCAACTGAAAGAAAATAAATACCATTTGACAACGCCGCTAAAAATCACATGATGACAGAAAAGTCTCCTAATTTGTGACCCTGGCTGCCTAGACATAAGATGTCAGTGTCTAATTTATAACCTATAAGTGTCAAGTGAAAATAATGATGCCTAAGAATATTTTTTTTAAATTGGCAAAATTAAAGTGTTTTCTTCCGGTTTTTTTTGTGAAACAGACTTATATTTAGTTCAAGATAATAACCTTAACAATTTAAAGTGAAAATATTTATCGTAAAATAGCATTAACTAGTGTTGAAAAAGTACCATTTTTCGAACGAAATTCGTGATTTTTAAAGTAATTACTGAATGATCCAGCGAAATTTTTGTTCTAATCTACTTTATTTAAGGTAAGCTATCAAACAAAATTAAAATTAACATAAAATTCGGAGGGTCGCGAAGTGCACCGGAACCAAATAAGAAAATGCACTTCTATGGCACATTGCTCAACTCAACAGGTAATGGGCTCAGAACAACAAATACATACATAGAAGGTTTTGATTAAGTTCGGCACAAAGTGATAAGCAAAATGGCGGCAATGAAAGAATTGGAATTAAATCATTTGATGGCAAGGACTACGACCATTGGAAGTTTCGAATGGAAATTATACTAGATCAAAATAACGTGAAGATCTGTATTGAAAAAGAAAATTAACAATCCGATGAAGCATTCAATAAATTGGATAAACAATGCATATCAATAATTGTGCAGTGCATTTCAAACTCGCATCTTGAATATGTGAAGGACAAAAAAACGTCGTTTCAGATGTGGAAAGCGTTAGAATCAGTTTTTCAAAGAAAAAGCATACCTAGTCAATTGTATTTAAGAAGAAAACTGCTCACTATGAAACTGGTAGCAGGAGATTCACTCGAATCCCATTTCATAGAATTTGAAGAAACCGTTAGAGAACTCAAAAGTCTGTAGGTGCTACTCTTGAGGAAATAGACGTCGTGTGTCATCTACTCCTAACGTTACCAAGAAGTTATGATACAATTGTAACTGCATTAGAAACTATGGACTCTTCCCAACTGAAATTAGATTTTGTGAAAGCTAAGTTATTAGATTATGAGATAAAGAAAAATAGTACACAAAAAAACAACAATTTATACAAGCAATTATAAACAAAATTACACTCAGAAAAGAGGTCAACATGTCAATGCACAGGAATCTAACCAGAAAACAGGCTCAAATAATGGAAAGGAGAATATTATATGTCATAATTGCAGAAAACCAGGACATACAGTGTTGGTTTAAAAGCAAGTAAATCAGACTATGGAAAGAGGGACAGAAGAAAGTGATAGCATAGCATTTATAGCTTCTGGAACAGCTTTGAACACAACTTGTAATAGTAACACAGTTAAATGGTATATAGACTCGGGGTAAACAGATCAACTGGTAAATTACATGAGTATATTCTCAAAAGTATGTAAACTTGAACATAATATCCTAATCAATGTATCTAAAGCTAATGAAACTTTAAAATGTATACATGTAGGTTCCAGTGATGTGTTTTTACAAACTGGCGAAACTGTACAAATCAAAAATGTTTTGTATGTTAAAAATTTAGCTCACAACTTGTTATCTGTTAGAAAGCTGGAAAGTGCAAGTCTAAAAATTATTTTTAAAGAAGGTAATGTTTTTATTTACAAAAATAACAAACTTATAGCAAAGGGTATTGGAAACAAAAATTTATACATCCTAGAATTTAAATTAAATAAAATGGAAACTAACTTATGTGAAAATAATAATAACTTTGATTTATGGCACAGTAGGTTAGGTCACTTATCTAAAAAGAATATGTTAGAACTCTCTGACATAGCTGATGGCTTAAATTTAAATAAAACTATATGATACAGATAAATGTGAAATATGCATACAGAGCAAAAGTATGAGGTTACCTCTTCCAACAAAAATTAATAAAGTGAAAGAGTACTTTAATTGATACACAGTGATGTTTGTGGTCCAATTACCCCTTCTACTTTTGACAATAAAAACCACTGTATCATTTTTTATAGATAATTATACACACTTTGCTATGGTTTAGTTAATTGAAATAAAAAGTGAGGTTTTGCAATGCTTCAAAGTTCTTGAAGCACTAGTTACCAATCAATTTAATAAGAAAATTAATTCTCTTTGTAGCGATAATGGTGGTGAATATTGTTCGCAGCAATTTTCAGATTTTTGCAGGGCCAAAGGTATCAAACACAAGTTTACCATACCTTATAACCCGGAGTTAAATGGGACTGCTAAAAGATTCAACCGCACACTGTTAGAAAAAGCTAGGGCAATGATTTTAGAGTCAAAACTAACAAAGGAAATGTGGGGTGAAGCAGTGCTGTGTGGTACGTACATAATAAATCGTAGTCCAACTTCTGCTTTAAATAACAAAACTCCAGCCGAAGCTTTCTTTGGAAAGAAGCCTAATTTGGAAAATTTAAAAATCTTTGGAAGCTTAGCCTATAACCACATTCTAAAAGAAAAACAAAATGATAAATTTGAGTCTAAAACTGACACTAGTATTATGGTGGGGTACACACATAACGGCTATCATTTGTGGGATCAATTTAGAAGAAAAATAGTTGTTGGTAGGAATGTAATATTTAGTGAAAATAAATATTCACATATTGGAAATAGTTCTTTAGAAATTGAAAACGATACACTTGTTGAAGTGGAAATACAAAAAGAAAAGGTTGAATCAAAAGAACCAATACAAGAAGAGATTGAACTGGAAAAAATATGACTGAAGAGGATGAAGAAAATGAAGAAACTTGCAAGAAAAGTACCAGAAGAAAACAAAAACCAGAATACTTGATAGACTACCTAGATGAACAGGAAATAGAACATTTAGCACTAAATGCTGAATCATATGTAGATAATATACCAAGAAGTTTTAAAGAAGTACAGGGTAGGTCAGACTTCAAGTTTTGGTAACAAGCTATAGAAGAAGAAATGGAGTCACTACGAATGAATAATACATGGATAGAAGTGGACTAACCCGAACATAAGAAAATAATGAATACTAAATGGGTTTTTCGTGTCAAGAAAGATGAAGCAGGAAACATTTCAAAATATAAAGCAAGATTAGTGGCAAAGGGCTTTATGCAAAAAGAAGACTTTGATTACAAAAATACATATGCACCAGTTGCACACTATACAACTATGAGAACATTGCTAGCGGTAGCAAATATTAAAAATTTAGAACTTCAACAAATGGATATAAGTTCTGCCTTCTTACATGGTGTCATTGAAGAGGATATATACATTAAAATACCCGAGGGATACGACAATGCCAAAAATAAAGTTTATAAACTGAAAAAGGCATTATATGGGCTTAAACAGGCCCCCTATTGTTGGAATAAAAGGTTCAACGATTTTGCTGAAAAACAAGGATTTAAACAGTCAGAAACTGACCGGTGCTTATATATCCAAGAAGTTGGAAATGTAATAACTTATTTATTGTTTTATGTTTATGACTTGATTATTGCACAAAATAAGGAGAGAATTAATCTTGTAAAATTGCAATTGACTAACAGCTTTAAGATGCATGATCTTGGACCAATGGAGACCTTTTTAGGTATTAACATTAGAAAAACAGAAAAATGTATCTATCTAAATCAAAAGCGCTATATTACTGATCTTTTGAAACATTTTAACATGGCTGAATGTAAAGGCAGTAAAACTCCAATGGATCCTAAATTGGAAATAAACCTACTACAAGGGAACATGGAGGAAAAGAAACCAGTTCGTGAATTAATAGGAAGCATTATGTATTTAATGCTGGGAACTCGTCCGGATCTCAGCATTTCAATTAATATTTGCAGCAGATTTCAGGAAAAACCTTCTGAACAGCTCTGGACTTGTTTAAAATATATTCTTAGGTATATTAAAGAAACTGCACATTTTGAACTATTTTATGATAAAAATTGTTCTAAGAAATTGATCGGCTATGCTGACTCAGATTGGGCTGGAGACCAAATAGATAGAAAGTCAACATCTGGCTACTTATTTAAAGTATTTGGCTGTACTGTATGCTGGAATTCTAAGAAGCAAAACTGCGTTGCTGTTTCATCAACTGAAGCAGAATATGTTGCTTTAGCAGAGGCTGTGAAAGAAGGAATATGGTTGCAAAACTTGTTACTAGATTTTGGCTATGCAAAAACTGGTTTTACTGTTTTTGAAGACAATCAGTCCTGCATTAAGTTAACGGGTAAATATGAACACAAACGATTAAAACATGTTGATGTTAAATATAAATTTTTGAAAGATTTGGTTAGTAATAAGGTTGTGTCGGTTCAATATATTTCTACTAACGACCAAACAGCAGATATACTTACAAAAAGTTTAGGTGTAGAACTGTTTATAAAACATAGGTACAGTTTAGGATTAAGAGATGAAGAATAAAAATTGTATTTGTATATTACAGTTTATGTTTTACAATAATTAATGATTAGTCAGTTTTTATATATAATAAATATTAAAGAAAATGTTTTGCATTTTGGAACCTGATAGAATATTTGGTATATACTTTATAAGAACATTTGATTGAGGGTTGTATATTAAGTTGCGGCAGCCATTTTAGAGGGCACGATCCGGACTGGTCCCATAATTTGTTGCGCTATTCCCAATTTTGTTGCTAATGCCGTTCCCCGAGAAACACGTTGCCCCGTACCTTAATATTAAGCTGCGGCAGCCACCTGCGTTATCTCTGGAACGGTAATAGTTACGGATACGAGCCTGGCGGCGTATTTTGTTGCTTTAAGATGGTATGATGCCATCATCCCGAAACTCACCCCTAGATGCTCAAAGTCACCCCCTCTCACGTACTATTAAGCTGCGGCAGCCACGTGTGCTATCTCGCGAACGGAGAGGGCTATCGACACGAGCCTGACGGCGTATTTTATTGCTATTTTGTTGCCAAAATGTGGCACCACTCCCCGATCTCGCGACCCACCCCCAGCGTCGCGGTATTAAGCTGCGGCAGCCACGTGTGCTATCTCACGAACGGAGAGGGCTATCGACACGAGCCTGGCGGCGTGTTTTATTGCTATTTTGTTGCCAAAATGTGTCACCACTCCCCGATCTCGCGACCCACTCCCAAGTTTATACGTGAAAGAGAGAGAGCCGCGCTCTAAAATGCGTTAGACGATCGTTAAAAAATTTGGTGCTCGCAAGATTATGGTACTAAAATGTTCCTTAAGCATCATACTTTCGAAAAAATACAATGACAGAATTTAGTGCTACCTGTATCACGTGGAATTAAATAGTTTATACGTGAAAGAGAGAGCGCCGCGCTCTTAAATGCGTTAGACGATCGTTAAAAAATTTGGTGCTCGCAATAGTACTAAAATGTTCCTTAAACATCATACTTTCGAAAAAATACAATGACAGAATTTAGTGCTACCTGCATCACGTGGAATTGAATAGTTTATACGGGAAAGAGAGAGAGTGCCGCGCTCCAAACTGCGTTAGACGATCGTCAAAGAATTTGGTGCTCCCAAGATTATGGTACTGTTATGGTAGTATTGTATTTTCCAAAAAATGCAATTACAGAAGGAAATATAGACACTATTGATAACATTGAAATTGATATACTGTATGAATGAAGCATAATTAAGTATTTAAATGAAGTTATTAAAATAGCATTTTACAATCAGCTAATAATGACAATATTTATATATTCCAGAAGTGACGTCATCGATAATTTTTTTAAATGGAAACGGTACATTAAAAATTGAAAGCCCATATTTTTCTGAGCTCAGTCAATACAAATTTGTGACATAAAACCCTTCTGCACTCACGGTATACTGAGTGTTATGAAAACCAGCCCTTGTATTTCGTAAAGCTTAAATCATTATTCATTTTACAATGAATACGATTATTCTAGTAATTTCTTATCAAAAATAAACAGAAAACATAATTACAAGAAGTGTTTAATATAACGAATTTGGTATGGTATGGACCTTTAATATCTAATATGAAAACACACAGTTTCCATTCAAAAAAACTCGCTACTGCATCACACTAGTGTGAGAATATTACGACTTTTGCGTTATTGCCCTGGTTAACTTTAAAATCAGTTGAAAACAAAAAATTATAGTAGTAAGTGCACGTGCAAGATATTTTAGCAGGTGTTTACAGACCGCTCCTAAGAGGTCGGCCGCCTTTGTACCAACTCTGAAGACTTAGGCCGCCAATTTATACGATTATACCAGATTTTATTGGAAACTATCAAAATGAAATTTTTGCATAGTCATACAGCAAGCCTTAAGTTTTATCATTATACACAAAATATATACTGTAACAACACTAATAGAAACGTTTTGCAATGGAGTATGAAAGTTTAAGTACATACGAGTTATACATACTATGAATAAAATACAACATTTTAAAAGTAATATTCCCAGAATTTTTGGTTTTCATATATTATATATTGTTTTGTCTCTAGTAACATATTTATTTATATAATTCCATATTTGTTATATATACCAGAACTTATTTTTATTTTCAGTGAGATCTTTTGTGATAACCGAGGCGATCCCTTTGAGGAGACAAAAAAATTCCCTACTTTAAGTGGGTAATAATGTGTAAATAGTTCAAAGCGGTTAAAAGAATGATTATACTCTGCTGTTGTCACTTTTTTTGACTGCTTGGCGGCTTAGTAAAGATGTGCAATGATATCGCGTCAGAGTTTCGTTTCTGATGGACAAACAATTTAAAAACATTTTTTATTACCCTCGCAAATACCGAAAGGTGATATTTTTTGTTTTTTAGATGATATGCGCTCCTATTTCTGATTCATAATAATTCTCTATTGGTTCAAACAACTAACCACTGTTTTTAAATTTGTTTAACACATTCGCGGACACTAATAAAAAATGTGGATTGTAAACACACACTTAGTTATTATTAATATTTAAACAGGAAAAGTTATAATAAAATTAATAGAGGATGTCATATAAACAAAAAAATTGTTTTTTGTAAGAAAAAGTAGTGCGGCAGATGTCGTCTTGTCCCTAATAAACCCATTTGGTGGTAGGTTGTAGCCAAGCGGCATATCCCGTCATACGAAAAAAAGTACAAAGAGATTAAGAAATTATCATTATTTATTGTTAGACATAAACAAAAGATTTTTTTGGTTAGTAAAGCGTATATGGTATTCTTCAAAACACGGTCCGATGCGAAGACTGGTTTGCTAGGGCATGTCTTACACAAATATTTTGTTTCTTTCCGTACAGATTTTGAACCACAGTTCTTACATCTCAGATGGTAAGATTTAGTGGGATTCCTTGGATTTGGAATTTCATCCGGAAAGTGCATTTCAGGATGTATTTTTGGTGGATCAGGTTCAGCTCTCCTTCTTTTACCTGAGTGTAATGGACCCGATTTCACTAACAATCTTCCATATTTTATGTCCTTATCGAGTTCCAATATTCTTTTATAAATTCTGGGTGACGAATAATAATACCAGACATAAACTTTATTGTAATTGGATATTTCTTCCGGTTTTATTTTTTCTTTACCATATCTATTTGTAACCTGAATTAGTTTCGGATGATATCTTGTAGTATAATACACAATACATCCCTTTTGTCTTTCCACTTGGACACATATGTCTTACTACGTCTCCTCCAGATATGGTCGCCCCTTTTCAGTTTGCTTTTTACAACAACCTGAGGTTTCCTAATCGATTCTGTCGTAAAGTTCCAGTAGTATGGGTGCTTCGATTAAGAAGGCGATTAGACAGAGACATACTAATATAAAAGTTGTCCATGACAACATGGTGGCCCCGAACTAAATATGGATCAAATAAGGATAGAACCAATGTCTCAAATTTGGATAAACCATTTGTTTCTTGGGTTTTTCCAGAATAAATTTGTAGATTTAAAACATAGCCGTCTGTAGTACAAACAGAATAAAATTTTACCCCATATTTTGCCTTTTTACCTTTTATGTATTATCGAAAGCTTAGCCGACCACGAAAAAGCATAAGTGATTTGTCTAAAGATAAATGTTCTGCTGGTAAAATAACACTGCTAAAGGGGGTCGAACTTTGTTTAGTCTATCATTCGGATTGTGAAGTTGCCCGTAAGAACAACTAAAACATCTTAGAATATCCTCAAATCGTCTTCCAGAGAGAGTACGAAGAAGTATAAAGGGTCCATACTGAATATTTTTCGGATAGAAGGATATTTAGATTGACACTGTAAGATGCACAATGCTAAAAAATGCTTGAGTTCAGTCATAGTTATTGATCTAATAGATCGATATCGACAATGTTTGCTGTGAGGTCGGTTGCTCTTTTTTAAAATATCAGAATATGTATTCATAGAACTTAGTATAATGTGTGAACGCATGAGGTGAGGGTAATTGTTCCACCAAAAGTTCTAATAGGACAAGCTTCTTAATTTTATGTTTTCTCGTGGGACACTAAGCATATTTGTATTTTAGGAATACCGTAAAGATGTGTTGCCATATGCCGTCTTGTGTCAGCACATAATATTTATAAGGACGGCGTACGCCGTCTTGTGCCCGCTAACGGGACGGCATATGCAGTCTTGTCTACGAATATGTTAAGCATTCCGAATTATATCCAAATATTAAGAGATACATTATAATTTATTAGAAATACAGCAAAAGTTTATTATTATTGACATATGAATTAACTATGTAAATTATTTTAGTCATAAATGCATTTCTTTTTCTCAATAGGTCCAATAATACTGCTAGATGTGTCGCAGGGTAGTTACAATATTAGCAAAATAAAATTGAAGGATTTAACAACAATAATCGAAATAGCAACAGTTAATAATAACTTATAATTAGCCGGAGTCGTGCATTATGAACCTCCGAGATATGCACATCATATGTCCGAATCTGATGTCGGTCATTACAAGTGTTACAGCCGAATGGCAAATAATATATATGGTATGAATCCGACGATCTAAAGAAAAAGGTGGAGCGAGTCCGTAATGACACATTTACGATTCCTTCCATTATAATGTATAAAGAGACATCGCATAATTATATTGAGTGAAAAAATAAAACTATGTTTTTATACAATATACCTTTTCCGTTAAATATACTTTTTCTACATTCATGCAAAAAACAACACTTTTGTGAAACACATTTAATGGAAAAAATGGTTCTTTTTTGCACTATAGTGCAACACAATTTTTGTTGCACTCATCTGTCATTCTTGTCAGTTTTGTGATGATTTATGACATAAACATTTAAATAAAATAAAAACCCAGAGCAAGTGTCTGATCCTGCTCTAATACAGCAATAATATATGTATATCTTACTACTTAGTCTCAACGAGTTACAATTATTGCAAAAGTCTTTGATTATTTAAAATTTAAATGGTCAAAGCGAAAACCAGCTATGATTTAAGTACTGACAAGGTGGAGGCCATAAAGATACAAAAAAAGAAGAACGGTTAAAATACATTCTGAGTAACATATTATATTCTAATTTTCCAGTTTTTGCATGAATGTAGAAAAAATATTGTATGCAACTCGTGCAAAACGTGTTTTTTGCACTCGACGTGTTGTCCAACTCGGCCTCGACAATTTTTAAAGGTGGAGGTGTTCAAGCCAGCACAGTAGAAATTAGTCCTATATTCGAAAATTAATAATATTTAGTTATCTTTGATAATTTCTTGGAAATTAATAAAACACGTGGTCTAATTTACTACCATATTTAAAAAACAAAATGATATGATAATGAAAAAACGCTTTTGGGTATATATTAGTCCTAAATTCAAAGCTTAAAGGTATGCTGTTAAAATTTGATTTTGTGAAAGTGGGGGTGCTAGCTTGAGCTTAAACTAGCACCTCCACTTTAAATAACGGTTTTTCGGAAAAACTGAGTGGGTACAAATTATTATCTTTTGGGTACAAATTTGTCCTTAATTCAAAGTTTAGATTTATGACAATAAAATTTAATGTTGTCAATGTGGGGGTGTTAGCTTGAGCTCAAGCTAGCACCCCTACTTTAAATAGTTATTTTTAAGAAAAACTAAATGGGTACAAATTCTAATTTTTTGGGTACAAATTAGTCCTAAATTAGTTCTCAAATACACATAATTTTTTTTTAAATTTGAAAAAGTGGGGTGCTAGATTTACTGACATCCGATTGCCGATACTTAAAGTGTGCTTAAAGGGAAACAAAATATCCATAATAATTATTAAATTTTCCTATTACACTATGTAATAAAATTTTGCAATGCAATATGATCTTTACTCTGCCCGTTTATTTATTTTCAACCTTAAATATAGAATTATGAAGATTAAATTTATAAAAAAATACTATTTGGGCTCTTTTAAATTTTGCCGCCTTTGTGCAGGCCTGGGTGTTTAAAAATGGCGACTCGACGTAAGTACCTACTTACATGTATTTTTAAATAGATTAATTAATGATTACTTGTTTAAAATAGTGCATATTAACATATTCGATAAAAGTATAGAATTTTAGTTGGAATTTAAAATTTCACACCAATATTTTGAAGAGCATCATATTTGTGACCTACAGGAGCGAATTGTGTAAAGGGTCTAGAAAGATAAGAAATCTTTCTGAAAATGCCTTTTTTTCAGGATCAGCTCAAATAATCAATGTTAATAGACTTGCCGTTAATCCAGAAGAACTCTATGAACTTTTAGATGATATTGATTCTAATTTGGAGTATTCTTGTGGGAATGAATATAAACTACTTATTCCACGTGATACAGGTAGCACTAAACTCTGATATTGTATTTTTTTGAAAGTACGATGTTTAAGGAATATTTTAGTACCATAAACTTGCGAACACCAAATTTTTTAACGATCGTCTAATGAATTTTAGAGCGCGGCGCTCTCTCTTTCTCGTATAAACTATTTAATTCCACGTGATGCAGGTAGCACTAAATTCTGTCATTGTATTTTTTCGAAAGTATGACGCTTAAGGAACATTTTAGTACCATAATCTTGCGAGCACCAAATTTTTTAACGATCGTCTTGGGGGTGGGTCGCGAGATCGGGGAGTGGTGCCACATGTTGGCAACAAAATAGCAATAAAATACGCCGCCAGGCTCGTGTCGATAGCCTTCTCCGTTCGCGAGATAGTACACGTGGCTGCCGCAGCTTAATACCGCGACGCTGGGGGTGCAATCGACACTTGGGGGTGGGTCGGGAGGATAGTCGCTTTGGATTGCAGAGTTCATTTAATATAGAGATGTTAGTTCGATGGGCTGTATAAGGAACTCTTAGCATTCTTCTCCAGGTCCACATTTCCAAAGCGTCTATACGGTGGCGGTCTGCCTTTCTAACGGCCCAAGTTTCAGGGCCATACAAAAAAATTGAAAAGACAAGATACCGGACCAGAGACATCTTGGTGGTTTTGGTGATACTATTGCCGCACTATATTTTAGTCAGTTTTGTCGTGGCTGACCGTACTTGCTGAATGCGCCGACGAATTTCAGCAGCGCAACCGCCTGAATTGTCAATCATGGAACCGAGGTATACAAAACTCTGGACCACCTGACAACGACTCACCGATGTAATTTCAAGAAGATTGTTATGTTCCCTATCGATGATCATGACTTTGGTCTTGCTGTAGCTGATACTGAGACCACACTCTGCGCTGTGTTGTTCTAAGATATTGAGTAAATTTAACAATTCATCCTGAGAGGCAGCAATAAAGGTAGTATCATGGGCAAACCTTAAATTCGATATCCTAATTCCACCAATATACACCCACCATCCCAGCCGTCCAGTACCCGTCTCATCACAAATTCGGAATATATGTTAATCGGGGACAATACACAACCCTCACGAGCCCCGTTCCTTGTTGTAATTGGACCAGACATATGTTACCGTCAACTCTTACTTGAGCTGTGTTGGACTCAGAGCTGTTGTATGAGAAATATCAGGTGGTAAGGAACTCCCATGCCGAGAAGAATTTCCCATAGATTAGGCCACTTTATGTCGTCAAAGGCATTATAGTAGTCCACAAAGCAGATATAAACTGAGAAGTAATGTTTCCTAGCTTTCTCAACAATTTGTCTCGAGTTCAAGATCTGTTCATGCGCGCCACGTCCCTTTACGAAACCTGCCTGCTCTGGAGATATTTGCCAGCTAATAAACCCTCTAAACGAGATTGCAGAATATATAACACAACCTTGCTTGAATGGGGAATCAATGAGAGGAGACTATAGTTGTCTGGTTTTTTCGATGATCCCTTTTTATGTAACGGTACATAGATTGAATTGGTCCAATCGTCTGGCCAGACTCCGGAGGACCAAATTTTCTGACAAATACGGTTTAAAAATGTAGGTCATCATCATCTAAACGCTTCAAAGTTTCGGCTGAAAGCACAACAATATGCCTGTAGCTTTACCGGGTTTTAGTTTATTAATGGCCTGTTCCACTTCCGAAAAAAGGATATGCGGCTCACGCTCGTGATTTAAAGAATGAGCTTGAATGATGTGAACGTCGGAATATATAGGTTCTCGCAATATGTGCGCCATACCTCAATTATCCCGTCTAAGCTGGTGATGAGATGTCCATTGGTGTTCTCAACTGACCAAGTTTTGTGAAGTCCCGATTGAGACATTTTATCTGTAGGAACATCTCTCTTGGATGGTTTGTGTTTGCGTGGGTTTGTATTTCCCTGCCGAGTTCTTATCTCGGCGGCAGAGTCTTTGGATTTCACGTGTTAATTGTCTATATCGATCTTGCTTTGCGCCAGAATCTAGACCCGAGATCTTAAGCTCCATACGTTCTTCAATGACGGATAATGTATGGGTGGTTGTTCAGGGTTGTGTGCTACGTTTTGGTTGAGTTGGCAGCCTCTGTAAGAATATTTTTAAATGTTAACCACATATTATTGAGAGAAGATGCATCCGTCATCGAGATTCTCTGAAAAATCCGAGAACATGTTGACCTAAAAAAGACAGGATCAACAATTTCCGTTGAAAGTTTCTGTTTAGAACGTGGACATAACTTCAGCTTAAGCTGGAGTTCACAATGAAGGAGTTGATGGTCTGAGCCACAAACGGAACCTGGTAGAGTTTTACAAAGACTGATAGATGACTTCCATCTTGTTCTATCCAAAACGTAATCGATTTAGTTACGATATCGGCCATCTGGTGAGACCCAAGTATATAGACGTCGTGAATGTTATGCAAAAAAAGTGTTGGCAATTGAGAAGCTGTTGTCAATACAAAATTAAAGCAAAGGTTGACCCCTTTCATTTCTGGCACCAAGACCGAATTTACCAATATATGCCTTAATATGTTCATCTTCTACTGTTTGACCAACTTTAGCGTTAAAATCGCTAAGGACAAGAACCATCTCACGACTTGATAGAGACGCAAGTGTAGCTTCAAGATCGTTGTAAAATTATTCCACTGTGTCGTCATTCGAGTTAGAAGTAGGTGCATATACCTGTACAATATTGATCGGTGTAGGGGTCGCATTGATGCGTAACGTGGTTATCCTGTCGCTGACACACTTGTAACCGAGAATAGTTCTAACGTGAGCTCTCGCCACCAAAAAGCCAACGCCATTGATGCTTCCTTTAGAAAATTACCCGAAAAGCAAATGAAATTATCATTGTCGGAAGTGAAGTCTCCCGAACCCCTATAATGAGTCAGGCCAGCGAACGCAATATTACTTCTTGTAAGCTCTTTTTCTAGAACATTGAGCTTTTACCAGTCACATTAAGGTTTCTGATGTTCCATATTGCCGGGCGATGTTTGCGGCGGGTATTAAAATTGCCATCAGTAGTGAAATTCGCACCCCGCCCTGTGCCCGGTCATCAATTTCGCACTGACCTCGTGTCTCCCCGAACGAGGAACAGCGCCGATTGCCAGTCGGAGCCTTTCATCCGAGGCCGCACTGTTGCTACCTTTTTTTTTTTTTTTTTTTTTGCCCTGAGGAGGGGTGGAAGCTAATGCCTTCCTCACAGCGGGCAGTGCAATGCTGCGAGTTCGTGTGGGACTTTCACCGCACTAAACCACCCTCCTCTTGACTCCGGGAAACGGATGTGCATCGGAAGGGCTTGAAAAAGCCATGACGTCAATGCACGTTCCCATGTAAAACTACTTCTGTGTACCTTGTCCAAAAGCCAGTTGCCTGTATTTTGGACAATTCATCGAGTCCATTCGATGTCCGGGCTCCTTACATGTTAAACATGTCGCTTCGTTTAAGCACTCTTTCACTTTATGACCTTCTTTCAAACATTTGAAGCATACCCTGCCCCTTTCCTTATTTTTACAGGAGTACGAGTTATGCCCATACTCCATACACTTATAACAACGGAGAGGGGTGAACCTCTCCCTTATTCTGCAATACTGCCAATGTATTTTAATTTTTTGGTACTCCCGTATCCTCCCCGCCTTCTCTTCCCGTACCGACACATTTGCAATTTGTCCTCCCCCCCTACTCTCCCTCAGGCTCCTTACCTTCAGATCCGTCATTTCTAGACCCGTCCGCCCACAAACCTCCACTTTAAAATCGTGTTCATCTATAGCTGGGTCGATGTCCAAAATCTCAAAATTGGCATCCTTATTTCTGATGGCCATTTTCTGTGCCCCGACCTTATTCCTTACCTCATCCCTAAGCCTTTCAGCCGCCCCCCTGCCCTTGAGCTTGACTATAATATCGCCTCCATGTGTTTTTTTTACGTTCTCAACTTTAATTCCCAAGCTCTCTACGTTTACTTGGGACTTTATTTTGTTTAATACGTTTGCATATGTATCGTCACCAGTCTTAATTAGGAGTGACTCCGACTCTATCTTCCCCCTTTCCTTCGTCATTTCTTCTGACCTCACCACAATTTTCCACGAAATCTCACCCTTTCTACCTATAAATTCCATCACTTTCCTAACCTTGGTTTTATCTATTCCCTCCCCTATTATTATGGTGGAAGTGTTCACCAACCCAGAAGTTGAATATTGTGCTCTTAATCAAATTTCGAAATTTTATTGAAAATAAGTTTCATTAAATAGTGAAAAGTGTATCATAGTGTTTATAAGTTCCTATTTGGTTGATAAACGTGTAGGCAAGTACAATTTTTATGTAATAGGTACCAATATAAAGTACTTCGTTTTGTTGAAATCTGGTTATTTCCATCAAAACAATTTGTCACAACACCTATTCCACCAGTGGTCAGATTTTAAACGAAACTTGTCTCTTTTATTTGATATTACTTGATTTGCTCGGCATTTGCAACGGAATATGGACTCAATCAATAAGTGTAAAAGATGCAAAAAAGATGTTACATCAGGATTAAAATGTGTGACCTGTGGGATTGTTTCCCATAAGAGTTGCTTGAAATCTGTTAAAAATGCAAAAATTATAGACGATTCTTCTTGCAACTGTTGTATGGACAGTGGAATTACCATGGAAACATCACCAATACCCACTTATAGTACCAGTGTTACATCAGAACTTCAACTTAAAGTGAAATATTTGGAAGAAATAATTAAAAACAAGGATAAGATTATTTTTAATCAAGAAATTGCAATCAGATCGCTTCAGGATCAGCTTAACATGATTAAAACAGTTAACTATAGAAAACCTTTAGAACCATCGGATACTAAAGCGCAAGAGGAACATGAAAATTTGAAACAGCCTTTTAGTAAAATGAGGCCATTGGTAAATTCCGAAGCTCCGGGTATTTTCACATCATCTGAAGTTTCCAGTGCTATTGCCAATGCTCAGTCTTCCAACTTATGTCATTCTGCTATTAGTTTGGAAAACGATACCATACCTCATAAAAGTAACACCAGAGAAAGAGCAGCACCCAAAATTTTAATTACGGGCAACAAAAATGACGAATCATTTCATTTAAGATCGGCAAACAGACAGAGAATGAAACACCTCCATTCTACAAATTGGGATCCACACACATCAGAAGAGGATTTACTCAAGTATTTAGAAGAGTTTGTTTCCGATATTAGTGTTCAAAAGTTGAACTCTCGCCAACCACTTAAATACGCTTCATTCAAGATAACAGTGCCTGTTCTTGAACTAGAAAAAATTTTAATACCGGAAATATGGCCTACAGGAGTAATCATCAACCAGTTTTTTCAGCCAAGAAGAGTCATGTTCAATTCCGTGGAACAGACGAATAAACAGTAAATATAAGCAGCATCTTTCGGTTTTTCATATTAACGTGAATAGTCTTCAAAATAAGTTACATGAACTTTCAGTTTTCTTAACCGATCATCCATTTGATATCGTATGTTTTTCAGAACATTGGTTAGATAAGAATAACTTGGAATTAATCAAATTAAATGATTATAACTTCATTTCCGATTTTACTCGTTCTAGAAAGCAACATGGGGGAGTGGCAATATTTTCAAAATCACATCTAATATGCAAGGCAGTTGATCTGAAGCAGTTTTCTGTTATCTACGATGCCGAGTTTTGCGGACTAGAATTGAAAGATACCATAATAATTGCTCTTTATAGATCGTCAAGTAGAGATAATTTTACCATATTTAAAAATCAAATTATTAAACTTCTTGAATATATTCATAGAAAATATAAAAACATTGTCTTGGTAGGGGACTTCAATTTAGACATTTCAAAGAACGACGATAAATCCAAAGATCTTAAAACAGTCTTCACAAGTTTCGGATTGCGCCATACGATTGAGGAGCCCACTAGAATAGTCTTGAATAGTCAATCCTGTCTAGATAACATAGTTACAAACATAGACCCTACTCTCACTAAAGTGGGAGTAGTAGATCCTCTAGTGTCTGATCACAACGGCCAATATATATATTTTAATCACCTATTGAATGAAAATATCCCCATTACTAAACGTGTTATTAACGACACAACAATAACGGCTTTTTCTAATAAACTTTCCGAAGTTTCTTGGAATTATTTGGATGTTCATAGTATGGGTGCAGATAATTTGGCAGAAAACATATTGAATACGCTGAAACATATCTCTGATACTTGTTTTTGTGAAAAAACTGTTAAAACAAATAAATCTAATATCAAATGGTTCAACAACACATTGCGTAGTATGAGAAAGAATGTCATTACAGCAAAAAACAAATTTATGAATACTTATTCGGAAGGTGATTGGGTGAATTACAAAAATTTAAACAAAATATATAAAAAAGCAATTCGCTCTGAAAAGAAGTTAGCCTACTCAAAGATAATAAAAGATTCGGATAATAAAAATAAAACATGTTGGACCATCGTAAATTCGGAAAGAAGAACTAAAATTAATAAAACCAAACAGTCCGATATATCACCACAAAAATTTAATGAATTTTTTACATCGGTATCGGGAATAGTATTAAAATCTCTTGGTGATTCTCAATACGAGTCGAGTTTCTTTTTAAATAAATTAAATAAACCTGCATTTTCATTCTTTATGAGTGCAATCTTGGAAAGTGATGTCCATGAGGCAATATTGAAATTAAGTCATTCGTCATGTTTAGATTTTTACAATATAAATAGCAAAATATTGAAACGTTGTATACACTCATTGACATATCCACTGACCATTTTATTTAATAAATGCTTAGAGGAAGGATCTTGGCCTGACTCGTTTAAAATAACAAAAATTATTCCATTATATAAAAATGGTGATATAGATTCTCCAGAAAATTTTCGACCCATAGCAATTTTACCGACGATTAACAAAATATTTGAATTGATAGTCAAAGAAAAATTAATCAATTACTTGGAAGATAAGTCACTTCTAACGGAATTTCAATTCGGCTATCGCAAAAATAAATCATGCATACGTGCTCTTCTTCGACTCTTAGATGAAGTTGTACAGAAACTAGAGGAAGGCGTCAACTCTGTTGCCACGTTATGCGACTTGACGAAGGCTTTTGATTGTGTTCCAGCGGATTTACTCCTAAATAAATTGGAATTTTATGGTATTAGAGGAAATGCACACAAATTACTGACATCTTATTTAAGTAATAGGAAACAGTATGTAGTTTGTGGAAACAACCAGTCTGATTTACGTAATATAGACAACGGCATTCCTCAGGGCTCGATTTTGGGTCCAATTCTTTTTATAATATTTGTTAACGATTTACCAGAGGCTATTGACACATTTTGTATTTTATTCGCTGACGATACTACAACTTTATCTGATGGCACACAAGCTGGTGATAATATTTTGTTGAATCAGTGGTTCCTGGCAAATAAGTTGAAACTCAACGACACTAAAACTAAACACATTCTTTTTAGTTTAGATAAATGGGCTATAAAATCAGAGCCAGTTAAATTACTGGGCATTCATTTGGACACAAATTTAAGTTGGTCACCTCATGTTGACTACCTTTGTTCAAAATTAGCGAGCCAAGTTTTTGTAATTCGTCAATTAAAATCATGTATACCAACTCATTTGTTAAAATCCGTATATTATTCACTGTTTCAT
The DNA here is from genome assembly GCA_963921935.1 of Galeruca laticollis. Lineage (NCBI taxonomy): Eukaryota > Metazoa > Arthropoda > Insecta > Coleoptera > Chrysomelidae > Galeruca > Galeruca laticollis. The sequence goes on along the minus strand of OY998178.1, from coordinate 162,966,421 downwards.
AGCAATTTAACTTATGGTATTATGCTATGGGGTAGCAGCACATCAGTGCACAAAGTATTTGTGCTACAGAAATCTGTAGTTAGAATAATTTACAATGCACCAAGAAACACTAATTGTAAAACAATATTCAAAAAACTTGAAATATTGCCGCTTCCGTGCTTGTATATTTTGGAAGTGTTGATTGAAACACATAAAAATCGATATGTTCTGACTAAACATGCAGATATTCATAATTATGACACTAGAAATAGTAAAGACATTGTCATTCTCAAGTCAAGACTGAAAACAACAAAAAATAATAAGTTGGATGTTACATTGTACAATTCATTTGTAAAATATTTTGAACATATAAATATAAGTGATATGACGAGAGTTCAATTTAAGCATTTTGCTAAGTCATTTCTGTTGAATTATTGTTTTTATACAGTTGATGAGTTTTTGGAGGAGTTGAATACCCGGGCTTAATGCTTATATATTTGTTCGTTTTGTTTAATTTAATTTTTACGTTCAATTATTTCTTACCTTATTTTATATTTTAAAAATGTTATATTTCGTCAATATTTTAAATTTATGAAATGTATGTCTGTATTTATGTCAACTTTTCACTTTCTATTATTTTGATTATATTTTAAATTTGTCACTGTACAATTTTTAATATTTTTACTTTGTAAAATGTGTTCATATGTACTACTCACTGACTTCTAATGTACTATGTATGTGAATGGGGTCAATAAACCATCTATCTATCTATCTATTATGACCTTCACCTCACCCTTATCCTGCGTCTGTCTGATCATTTTTATAAGCCTTTCTACTGTCTCGTAGGTCTCTCCTTCGTCTACCCCTATTTTCACCACATAGTTCCACCAAGTCCTTTGGGACCTCGTACTTCTTGTTTTATTTTCTAGGGTATCACAGCCCCCCTCCTCACAACTATCCAACAGGTCCAATATCTCCTTGTTACATTTCTGTATGATTTCCCTGGTCCTCCCCGCGGAATCACCTTTACATATTATTACACAGTCACTCCTTTCCATAATTACCTCATCCGTGCTACCTCTTTCTAAGCTCGTTTTCCGATATACTTCTTCTTCCCATTTGATGTCTTTAATTCTGCTAAATTCCCTGAATTCACCCCCCCTATTGAGATCCTCCGTCACCTTCTCTGTTACCTCCTTTTTCTTTCTATTCTCCTCTACTTCCTTACACTCTTTACACTGAGCTTGTGTTTGTCCCCCCATCTCCCTTTGGATGCTTCTCAAATCCCCCAAGATTCTCCTAAACTCCCCCATATCAAACAGATCCTCCATACCTGCTAACTCCTCCAGCTTTCGCCCTAATCTCTCCTTAATTCCCTCCTCTTTCCTTCCTTTTTTACCCACCTGCTTCTCCTCGGGACTGTCTCTGTTTTTTCTTTTTTTCCCGTCCGAGTCATCTTCGTCGATGACCATAATGTCATCGGGCTGACTTGCCCACTCATCTATTTCCTCTCCTCTCTTCCCCTCTTTCTTATGCTCTCCACTCTCCTTTGCTTCCGTCTCTTTCCTTACCCTTCTTGCTCTCTCTTCACTTTCCCTTTCCAGCTCCTCTATCCTTATTCTGAGTTGCCACAATGTTTCTGTGCACTTCCCTATTCCAGTTTTCCTCTTCCTCAGAATCTGTCTCCTCCTCACTTTCCCCATCCCCTAGCGACTTATGCTGCTTTATTCTCTTGTCCATAGCTAGCCTTAGTCTTCGCAACCTTTCATTTTTTGCTTGTTCTTCGACAACACACATCTCTCTTCTTATTTTTTCCTCCCACTCTTCGTATTCTTCCTCCTCATTTCCATCCCCCCTACTCTCGTACTTTACCGTCTCTCTTAGCTTTTTTTCCACCTCCAATACCCTTGCTCTTAAAATCTCCATTTCCTTTTCTCCTCCCTTCCTCTTAAATTTTTCCTTGGCTCTTCTCATATACTTCTCATTCCATTTCCTGAGTCGTTCATTCTTTTCCCTTTCTCTTCTTTCCTTCTCTACTCTTTCTCTTCTCTCCTCCTCCTCTTTTGCTTTTCTTTCACCCTCTTCTCTAACTCTTTTTTCCTCCTCTTTCTCAGCTCTTTGTTGATACCTTAGGTGCTCTGCCCTCGCTTCGTCCTCTGAATTTTCAACCCTCACTACCAACTCCTTTTTTTCCTGTATTCCTGCGAGTTCGCTTCCGCTTCTGTTCAATTTTATCTTGGTTTTCTGCTGTTCTATTAAGCTCTCCTCGTATTTTCTTGTCTCTTCCTCCTCCTTCTCACTCCTCACCCTCTTCTCCACTTCCTTTTGCTTTGTTTTCTTCCTGTCCGTAATAAATCCCACGAGTTGGGTCGAAAGACTGTCCAGCGAGGCAGTGCGCCCTTACCTCGCTAAGGCTGAATACTCTGGGAGGTCGCCAGGTATCCCAGAGGCACCGTTTCTGACTGCGTTTCGTGCAGCCATTCATCCATGGCCACGGTAGCTAACAACGAGGATTACGGGTTCTATTATCGAGGTTTACTCCTCTAGGCTTTTTTCACGGTTGCCTCCGGACGCAGATTTGCCAACGGGTAGACCCACACAGCTGCCTCCCCTGTGTGTGGCCTTTGGAATGAATTGATTATCTGGGGAATAGACCGGGATGTTCCATGCAGAAATTGAAAAAGAAAGAAGTAGAGAAGGAAAGAAGAAAGAAAGTGACCTAGTTGGCGAGAGGAAAGAAGAGAGAAAGACGTGCAAAACCAAGTGATAAGAAAATCTATTGTGTTAATGGAAGAGTAGAAAAGAAAGAAAAAATAGAGAAAATACAAGAAATTGAGGGGTTACTTAGAGTGAATAGGACATGATAGTCATGAGGAAACAGTTTCTCCCTCCCCTTAACTGATTGTAAGATGATCAGCAGAAGTGAGGAGGTCAGTGACGATGATTTTTAGTCAGGTTTACTCCTCTATCCCTTTTGATCCGCGGGCGATTATTCAGAACTGTTCGTTCCTATTCATCACCTATCCCCGAGGTTGGTCGGTCGTGCCTCCCTCACAACTCTTAGGAGCGCAGGAGCCACGACCGACCATTCCCCGTGGAGACACCCTATGAGCCATTGGGACGCGCCGTGTCGGGTAGGGCAACCCTTCCCAGGAAACTCGCATGGAAGATTAGGGGTGTACCACTTCCAGCCTCTTCCATCCGACTCTCCCGGGCACGGCACTGTTGCTACCTGGTACTCATTTCAAGAGTTTCTCTTGGGATATCAATACAGAACTTTAATGCAGTAGTCTCCCATCTCCTCATGCCGTTAACCAGATATCGGTTCATCCGCCTTTAGGGACAATTTCTCATCCCTAGAACAAGAGACTGCCCTGGCTCTTGTTAACTCCTCCACCTGAAACTGTTGGTTGACAAAAGAGGGTACTGTTTATACCGACAGTTTTCGGTACCCTTCAGTCGACTTTTACGACACGCAGAGTATACGTTGGGAGATATTCTATCCCGCCCTCACACGGCCACATAGAACCAATAGATTCGATGAAAAAAAAATTAAATGTGGTAAGGGATGCTAATTTCACCCCCTAATAATGTGACAGGAATCTTGAAAAAATACCAATGGTTAGTTCTTTGCGAGAGCACGGAAATTACAAAATTTCAAGTTGCTATCTCTACTTAAATTTGAGAAAAAAAACTAAATTTTACTCACCATCTTATAGGGATGATATGTCCCAAGGGGGTGAGCTGAGGAAATTTTGTTATAGGAAAGACCCATTACAATTTTATATGGGCAATCACCTCCTGGATTTTGTCGAATGAATTTAGAAACACCCTGTATAGGTGAACATGTAAAATTCAATTAATAACTTTTAGATAGCATTTTAAACAATAAAGTTTTTTCACTAAATTTCATTTTGGAAAATAGTTACATTCAAAAAATATATTTTTTTAGCCCAGACATTTTCTCTTATTTGTAGCAATTTTTAGTTGAAAAGTATTTTGAAGTGTATGATTATAAACTGTGAATGAGAATTTTATACTATAATGTTTTGCTTCTTCCAAATCCTCATAAAATGAAATAAAATTAATTCATCTATAATCGCTAATATTATAAGGTCACAGTTCAACAACTTGGCGTGCTTTAATGTGGTCTATAAAGCCTTAGTGTCATAAAAACACGCCATAGAACACTCAAAATCAATTTACTTTTTGTTTTAAGATGTAGGTACATCGTTATTCACGCTAATAGACAATCGAAAATACATAGTAACCGATTCAACTCAACATTACAACTAATGTCTTTGAATCAAACAAACCACAAAATATGTTTTTAGTTAATACGAAATTTCAATTATTTTTAAGTGAAATGTCAATGTGTTCTGATTCTAAATGAGTGTGATTGTGAAAATGTGTATTGTATGCGTATTTTAGATACATTTTATACTACATAATATCCTTTTTTGCCTGGGGTTTAATATGTGTTCCGTACTTTACTGTTTCAATTAGATTTTGGACAGCTTTGTTGGATTAAATTCTCCAGAAATTTTTCTTATTCCCTATACTCCATTTCAATTCTATTTCATATCCTTTTTACTTCTCATTCTAAATCTTTTTGTTTTACTTTCTTCTTTTGTCATTTTAATATTTACTAGTTGAAAATATGTAGTTTAAAATTGATCTGCTTTGGCATTTTTTCAAAACTTAAACAAAACTCGAAATCTTTGAGAAAGTGAAAATTTTAGATGGAACACCCTGTATAAATTGTGTTCTTATATCTTAGAATTAAATATTCAGCACACCTCTAAAAATTTATTCTTTAAAAAATAAAAATGAACATTTTTGGAAATTAAAAATTTATGAGCATTTTTTGTTGTAATAAAGATATTTCCAAGTTTCTTCAAAATTTTCTTCTGTATAAGACACATTCTTTCTTATCAAAAGTGTAAGTGCTTTTGATTGACATCTTCCTATATCCCAATGTTGATCCCAAGTATTTTTTTTATTTATCGGATTGGGTTTTGGACATTTATAAATATTTCTGTTCTGTATTTTGTAATTGTTTCTTCTTTCATGTATTTGGTTGCAAACATAACATTCAAAATCGGTTATAGGATGATCAGTTAAAATTTGTGATTTCAGTAGATTATTTTCTATTCGCTCCAGTGTTTTGTGTACTAAAAATCTGTTATATAAAATGTCATTTTGATTTACGTATTTTATAAATTCTGCCAAAGATTGCACATCTTTAAAATTTGTGACTAAAATAGCTGAATTCTGGTTGGGCATCCAATCCTAAAAATAACAATTATATAATTACAAGCTTCATCAATTTTATAATAAAAAAATACCTGTATATTGGTCGCGCCAAGATAAATAGGTATACTACCAACAATGAGGGGCCTCCAAAATTTTTCAGTCACATAATCTTCGCATACAGCATTTTCAATAGAAATTATAAACTTGTATTGTGCTATAAATTTCATAAATTCTTCGTTGTAAACATCTAAGGGATATAATTCTGACAATCTGTAATAGAAATAGTACCATAAGGCATTATGTTAAAATATACTTAAATGTATAGTGGTAAACAGTTATCAGTATGAGGCTTAAAATATTCAAATCACTTATAATATACAACTGGTTTGCATAATGTATTACATCAACTGATAAGTTCCCAATCTGACATATAGGTGGACCTATACAGAATTAATAATTAATGTTTCGAAACAGCACACTGGTATAGTCCCTGAATCCGACTCTGTCTAAGCCGTGTATGAAAGTTAAAATTATGGCGGATGCCATATTTCTTAGAATTGTTTACGATTGTGACTATCTTATCTAGACATTGTTTTTGTGACCAGTCTTATCTAGAAAATGCGAGAGCCAATTGTTTTTTTTGTGTAAGCCGCAATCTAGAATTATCTAGTAAAAAAGGCACTCATATATAAAGACCAACCATGGAAAGTTAGTTTAGTTTAAAAAGTGATCTCGACAAATAAACAAGAATACACCGAAATACCGAACAGTAGAGTGTTGATATAAATTAATAATTAAGTTTGTGTGCATATAAATTAAATTTAAGTGATGAGTTAAGTGTATATAAATTAAGTGTTAGTGAGTACTTTAGGGTTTAAATAAATTCGTAAGTAGCCAGACCGTGTGTTTAAAGTTTATCCCACCTGTTTACTGTTTAAATAAATAAGAAAAACATTACATAGGTCTCAGGTGTGGGGTAATATAAATAAATTGCTACGTAAAAATGGCCAAAAGACTATGTGACTTGAAAGTGACTGAGTTAAGAGCAGAATTGGAAGATCGTGAGTTGGAAACGTCCGGTAAGAAAAGTGAATTAGTAGAAAGACTTAAAGTGGCACTGGAAAATGACGGATTTGATCCAGAAACAGTTGTATTTAATGACGAGGCTTCCACCTTAATCTCGTCAATTTCTGCTAACATGGACGATAAGATTTCTGCCATGGAAGAGAAAATTTCAACGAATGTGAAAAACGATATATCTGCTATGAAGAACTACATTTCTGCTAATATTGACAAGATTTCTGCTTTGAAGAACGATATATTTGCCGATATCTTATTAATGAAAAACGACATTGCCGCTGACGTTGAAAATGAAATTTCGTCTCTAAAATCTGAAATCGAGAATAAAATGTCAACGATGGACGAGAAAATCAAGGAGTTAGAAAAAAAGATGACACATAGGAACTCAAGACACGCCAGCGGAAGAAAAGAAGACCGAGCAAACGAAACCTTGCAAGACAGAAACGCACCCTAAGTTAGAAGACATTGGCAGTTTTAACAGAGTCAAGGCCCCAACGTTCGATGGAAAAATGTCGTGGACCAATTATGTGAAACAGTTTGAAACACACTGGTATAGTCCCTGAATCCGACTCTGTCTAAGCCATATACGAAAGTTAAAATTATGGCGGATGCGCAGGGATTTCTTAGAATTGTTTACGATTGTGACTATCTTATCTAGACATTGTTTTGGTGACCAGTCTTATCTAGAAAATGCGAGAGCCAATTGTTTTTTTTGTGTAAGCCGCAATCTAGAATTATCTAGTAAAAAAGGCACTCATATATAAAGGACCAACCATGGAAAGTTAGTTTAGTTTAAAAAGTGATCTCGACAAATAAACAAGAATACACCGAAATACCGAACAGTAGAGTGTTGATATAAATTAATAATTAAGTTTGTGTGCATATAAATTAAATTTAAGTGATAAGTTAAGTGTATATAAATTACGTGTTAGTGAGTACTTTAGGGTTTGAATAAATTCGTAAGTAGCCAGACCGTGTGTTTAAAGTTTATCCCACCTGTTTACTGTTTAAATAAATAAGAAAAACATTACATAGGTGTCAGGTGTGGGGTAATATAAATAAATTGCTACGTAAAAATGGCCAAAAGACTATGTGACTTGAAAGTGACTGAGTTAAGAGCAGAATTGGAAGATCGTGAGTTGGAAACGTCCGGTAAGAAAAGTGAATTAGTAGAAAGACTTAAAGTGGCACTGGAAAATGACGGATTTGATCCAGAAACAGTTGTATTTAATGACGAGGCTTCCACCTTAATCTCGTCAATTTCTGCTAACATGGACGATAAGATTTCTGCCATGGAAGAGAAAATTTCAACGAATGTGAAAAACGATATATCTGCTATGAAGAACTACATTTCTGCTAATATTGACAAGATTTCTGCTTTGAAGAACGATATATTTGCCGATATCTTATTAATGAAAAACGACATTGCCGCTGACGTTGAAAATGAAATTTCGTCTCTAAAATCTGAAATCGAGAATAAAATGTCAACGATGGACGAGAAAATCAAGGAGTTAGAAAAAAAGATGACACATAGGAACTCAAGACACGCCAGCGGAAGAAAAGAAGACCGAGCAAACGAAACCTTGCAAGACAGAAACGCACCCTAAGTTAGAAGACATTGGCAGTTTTAACAGAGTCAAGGCCCCAACGTTCGATGGAAAATGTCGTGGACCAATTATGTGAAACAGTTTGAAACACACTGGTATAGTCCCTGAATCCGACTCTGTCTAAGCCATATACGAAAGTTAAAATTATGGCGGATGCGCAGGAATTTCTTAGAATTGTTTACGATTGTGACTATCTTATCTAGACATTGTTTTCGTGACCAGTCTTATCTAGAAAATTCGAGAGCCAATTGTTTTTTTTTGTGTAAGCGGCAATCTAGAATTATCTAGTAAGAAAAGCACTAATATATAAAGGACCGACCATGGAGAGTTAGTTTAGTTTTAAAAGTGATCTCGACAAATAAACAAGAATACACTGAAATAGCGAACAGTAATGTGTTGATATACATTAATAATTAAGTTTGTGTGCATATAAATTAAATTTAAGTGAATAGTTAAGTGTTAGTGAGTACTTTAGTGTTTAAATAAATTCGTAAGTAGCCAGACCGTGTGCTTGAAGTTCATCCCACCCGTTTAACGTTTAATTAAATAAGAAAAACATTACATTAATATTTTCTTTAAGGGGTCTAATGTTTGATTAAAACATGACTAAGGTCACTTGTTTAGAAGTCTAAAATATAGTTTTTATCCTACACTATGAGAAAGTTGAATTTTACCAGCTTTATGGAAACGAGAAAGTTACCTTTTCTACGGCTAGCCGAGAATATAAATTTCACATTTCCACGCTAGCTGGCGCCCCAATTAACAAATTAAATAAAAATTGTTAATTTGATTGATACTCCACTTAAAATAGCATAAGCGATTTCAATCTCATCATAGTCAGAAGAAACAAAAAAGAATCGCTTAAAATAAACAACATTAATAATCAGTATAAAAATAAATTGTTAGCAGTTGTCAATGTCTGTAAATTCATTCATAAGTTGTCGTATTTTGATGTTTGATTGAAGTTAACTTGCCAGTTATGGAGCCTGAATCAGATGAAATAATGTATCTCACTCCTCCTGAAATAACAGATAAAGCTAACCAAGTCACGCTTGACTTATTAGTCAGGCACATTCCCAAAAAATACTTTGTTTATTGACTACCTTGAAAAAGGCAAGACATCAGTTAATAGCTATATGGACAAACTAGATCAATTGAACAAGATTTTGAAGAAACATATGCAAAAAACCATAAGATAAATAATTCTTTGAGATTTTCCAATATTAGTCTACTGTTGAAAAAAGTTGTGCTTTTTTCATTAGTCCAGGATTTTATCAGTCAACACATGTACTATTATTCTATATTTAATAAATTCAAGTTACCCTGTTGGAAATTCCTTATTTTTCATGCATTTACCATAACTATCAACTTGTATATATTTTGATAATTCTTCTACAAAATAATCTCTTCCAATAGGGGTATCACAGTCTGATTGTATATATAATACTGGTGAATGTTGCTTCAAAAACAAATTTTTGTCTTTCAAGGAGATAAAATACTTTTTATCTAAAAACAATGAACAATTGAATTAAAAATTCTCAACTCCTCTGGTAAGTAATAACAAGCATCAACATTGAACTTTAGCATAGTATAAGTTACGAGCCACAAGATTTACGCAAGTATATAATCAACGCCTATAGGACAAAATACAGAACAAAATAATGATTTAGTCTAATACAATATGTTTCAGTAGTCTAAGTACGTATAGGCATATTAAACCACTGCTTGTTATAAATAAATAACAAGCTTTAACAAAACTTTATGTAAAATAAATTAATACCTGTCAGAAGACTTAAATTTCCAAAATACTGCAAAGTTATGGGAAAATCACTATTTTGGCTAAACGTTGATGTAATATTAAATAAGTCTTGTGTTTCTTTAAACAATATAGGACCATAATTCTTTGGAGATTCTTCATGAAAAATTGCCCAAGGAATTTGTTCGTTTCTTGGTAAGGGAAAATCATAATTCAAGATTTTGCTTCCATAAAACATTAAGGCCTAAAACTTATTGTATGAAAAGAAAACTATTTTATAAATCACATTTTTTCTTACTTACACCCAGTTTATTGTCATTTAAATATTCTCTTTTGCTACTTATTAAACATGTGTATCCGCCAGGCTCGCATTTTATTAGCCTATCATAATTCGGCATGAAAGGTGTCCACCACAAAATAATATTTTGAGACTTTTCATTATGAAATACCTAAAAATGTATCATGAATCTTGATAAAATATTTTTTTTTTGTATGAAAATAACCTTAACTGAAACGTAAAAAATAGTTAGAAGAAATATTAATGATAGAAACTTAATAAGTCTAGATAATTTTATTCGGCATAGATACTGAAGTAAGAGAAACATCTGGTTTTTATAATAAATTTATGTAACGGAATTATTTTGGCATTCTTATAGTTTTCGTATTACACATCCCACTTCCTAGACACAACATGCTACACATTCACAGTTTCACAGACCAATCTCTGTACAACACATTCCTCAAGTTCAAAGTCCTTGGCTCAGGTCATCTTATTTAACACTATGATGAATCATACGATTGAAATTTTTACGCGTTTCTACATTTTAGAAAAATTTATATGAATATTTTCTATAAAATAATTAACCATATTCACAATTAAATTGTTTTGACCTTTACCATTCATACAAGTTCTTTATAATCCAAACATAAAATTCAAATCCCCGCCGTTTTATCCATGTGATTAAGTCAATGTCATTATGTCAATTTATTTGAAACTACGTTGTCAAACCTTTTTTAAAATTTCCTGATTCAAAAAAATAGTCTCTTCAATTCCACACGTTTTGAAATTCAAAAGTTCTAATAGCAAACAATTATGTTGAATGTTTTTGAGAAGCTCTAAAATTATCCATGTTTGCCAGTTTTCATTTACTGATATGGCATAGAAAAAAGATTATTTGATTTGTCTATGTCATATGGCTTTCAAAATTTGACAATACGGCGCTGCTAAAAGAAGCTGGCACAAGCGCAGAGGCGGTTCACGACGAAATTTGTTAGTCTCAAGGACAAGAGTGGGATCAGTTATAATTTTCTTTCTTCCATTTGCCGCCTTTGATGCTGGTGTAGCTTGGTTTTATATCAAGCATTTCGGCTAATTAAAAAGGTAATAACTTAATAAATTTATAGTATATTGACTTTATCATTTTTTCCTATGTTTTTGTTCTTAGTAGGCTCACGACAAAGAAGTAGTTTTATGAAGTTTTCGAATTACGTCTAAGTTTAGTGAAATTTGACATCTTTAGTTTTCGGTTTTTGTGCACGTGTACAATTAAGTATTTCTTTGTGGTACTTCATTACATTTTTTTAAAGAAATGTAAGTTTTTTCAGAAACATACCTTTGTTTAATTGATGTTTTATTACGGACATGTCGTTGTAAGATGTGCGATGACTACCTTCATGCTCTAGCCGATACAAGAAATGCGTAAAGTGAAAATAATAAAAGTGTAAATTTTTGTTATATTTCTCTTAAGTGATTAGGAAGTGTTAAATTACCAGAGATAAAAATGTCAAATGTTAACAAAAAAGTAACATCTTGCAGATAATCCTAAAGGTACTTTGTAATGAGAACATCTTGGGAGGGTTCCAATGTTCGAAAAAAAATATCGATGTTTAAATGAATACTGGTATATTCAATTTTCAATTCTGTTGTATTGACTGGTTAAAACTAAATCTAATAATTTGCCGGTTTTTACAACATGATTTTATAAGCTCATTGAACTGTTCTACTTATTTTTTAGAACAAAAAGTTCAGATCTCTATAACTAAAAATATTTATAACAGTTTATTATTTTCGGGTCTATTGAAAGTTATGTGTACCAACACTGAAATTATTACCAAACAACCTCCTTACAAAATTATTTTTAATATTCAGTAAACTCATTGCTTTACATAAACATGAGAAAAGTTTTAGTTGGATATTATTTTTAAACCTTAGTATAAACTAAAACAATTTTTTGTATTTTATACAAGTTTAGTTGTTTATATACTTAGCCCTAACATTTGACTTCCAATCCAATGATTTGTTATATTTATTAAATCATTTCATTGGTTAATACTTCAGGAAACTCAGCATGTGTGCTTAAATGTTTTATTGGTAGAGATATTTCATAGAATTGGAATATTACACAATTTTCCTCAATCGAATTTTTATTTCAGCAACATGGCAACTGATCATGATCAAGCTGGAGACTGCCCTGATGATGTTGAATCCGTAGAGGAAGAGGAAATTAATCAGGAAATTTCTAAACAAATAGAAAACTTCCCCCATGTGTATGCTGCTCTTCAAAGTCAAAGAAATGCTGAAATGCTTGCACTTTTGCCACTCTCAGTTAAAAGGCGAATCAAAGCTTTGAAAAAACTCCAGTTAGATACTACTAACATTGAGGCAAAGTTTTTCAAAGAGGTCAGTCTAGAAATTGTTATTTAGTCTTCCTAAAACCTCACATACAACTTTAATATATATATATATTTTTTCTAGGTACATGATTTAGAATGTAAATATCACAAATTGTACCAGCCTTTGTATGAAAAAAGAAATATAATAGTTAACGGTGCTTATGAACCAAATGATGAAGAATCTCAATGGCCATCTGATGACGAAACTGATCTTCCTGAAGCAATTAAGGAAAAGATTAAGTTAGATGATACAAAAAAAGAAACTGAGCCTGTTGATGAAAAGGGCATTCCTGATTTTTGGTTGACCATTTTCAGAAATGTTACTTTGTTGTCAGATATGGTTCAACCTCATGATGTTCCAATACTCAAATGTTTGACTGACATCAAAACTATTTGCAAGGAAGATCCAATGGTAAGATATATATACTTTTTACCAAAACATATTGTATTTTTGAATTTAATGGGGTGGTATTTGATATGGTTCACAAATTAGTCAGGGTTATCAAGGTATGGTATCTCTAGCGTTAATCGTACTATTGTGACAAAATAATGATGATTTTCTGTTAAAGCTTCAAATATTGCAGTTAAGTATTGAATTAATTTGCAGTATTATGTACCAGGGTTGGGCTGATTAAAATCATGATTTAAAATCAATGTTTTTCTTTTTTATTCAGAACCAGATAACAACAATATAAAAGTTTTCTCAAAAATCAAAAGAAGTATCTGCTTTTAGCAATAACAACAAAAAAGAAGTACATAATTCCACATTTTTAAACTAAACGTAACACCTAAATTTTATTACTGTAAATTTTCAGTCTATTCATTTTCGTTATACAATTTAAACAAAAACACGAGTTTTCCTCCTTTTTCTATGCCTAATCTGTTTCTAATAGCTGAGTGTACAAGACCAAAAGAGCTAAATATGCGTTCTACTGAAGCTGAAGAAGCAGTTGCACACAGGAACCGTTATTATTGGCAACTGCTTCAAGATTTCCGGATCATCATTTGTGATAACCACCATTGTTGTCTGTTTACATTTTTTATTACTTCGTCCGAAAACATAACTTGCCTAAATGGAGCACTGCGGGCATTTAACTTTATTACTAAAGGTAACAGTCTAGTGTTTTCATATAACTCGTTAATTGTTTCTAAAGCTATAGTCTTTTCTTGTGTTAACTGGTATTTTGTTTTTTGTGGATTCAACATATACGCTATAAAATGATATGGCGTTAGTGCTTGCTTATATCGATTATTAAATTGTTGTTTTTTTTTTGTAATGGTAATTCCACAGATTCATCAAAGATATATTGTAAATGTTTCCACTGCTCTACAGCATCTGCGATATTAGCATTTTTCCTCTGCACAGTATCAAGAGCTACTGATATAGGTTTTAAGATGTTTAAATAATCTGGCGCTGCATGTTTAATCGCAATATTTGAAACTTTTTGGTAAACAGGGGAATCAATCTCCTTTTTATTTTCTTCGCAGATTTTTAATATGATGTCCCACTGATTGACATACATCTCTAAGCAGTCGCCAAGGCTATTCCATCGCACATCGCTTGGAAGGACTAAAATGCTGCCTTCTGCTTGACTGAATTTAGCTCTAGCCAATTGGTTATTTTGAAAATACTTAACAATTTGGACCACATGTTCTTTAACGTCTTTAACTTGAAAGTTCTTGCACAGTAAATTAAAAATATGTACAGAGCAGCAATAAATTGCATTCGTTTTTTCTTCTTTTTTCTCATAAGTGTCATATTTGCGGCATTGTCTATCACAAAAGATTTTATGGTACACTTGTATTTTAATTCACATGAAGAAATCAGGTCACAAACTATTTGAGTTAAATATTGTGAAGTATGTAGATTTCCTGATGTGTCTAGTTTCGTATAGGAGGGCTTGTCCAGCTTCAGTGGTTATCGTTGCACATATCACTGGTTCGTTGTGCACGTTTGACCACCCATCAATTGACATATTTATGGACTGTTCTGACAGGAAGGAGAAAAATTTTCTTTTTCCTCTTCATAGATTTCGTCCAAAAGACTTGTTGCTACCGTTTTTCTTGAGGGTGGTCTATAACCAGGCATTACAAACTGAATGGCTTTTTTCACTTCTAAATTCTCAATACATCTGAAGCTCGAATTAGTAGCAAAAATAGCCTTTGCTATTTGTTTGTCAATTTTATGTTTTTCGGCAGTTGAAGTCCGCACTACAAAACCACTCATGGTAGGCTGAGTTTCGATTTCTTTATTTTTTTGGATTGGCTCAAAAGTTGTTGGACTTATTGGTACTTTTGGTGCAGTTTTTCTAACATATGAACTATCCGTCATGTGTGAACTACAACTTGAGGCAGATGTATTAGCAAAACTGTCAAGCGACATTCGACTCTCTGGAAAGAGAAAAAACAATTGAAAATTGATGTGAATAAATAAAATAAAGTGAAAATGTTCAATAGAGATGTAAAAGCAAATTTATTTTCTTAAGATGAAAAACATTAAAATTTAAGTAAGTATAGAAGAGTAAAGATAATCTTTATATAACCTGGGAAAGGTCGCGTTAAAAAAGTTACATTAAAGGCCACATGTTAGATTTCTCCTAACATTTAAAAACAATCCTATATGCATAAAATCTATATCCTAAAATATCTATAAATGAATACTTAAAAATTATATTATCTTTGTTAAAAACAATATCTATCAAAAAAATTTTAAAATTATCTTAAAAATGTATCTTCTTCTCATTGACTTTCAGACCTTAAGGTCCATAGTCTCCCTATTGGGATTGCTAGCCTCATTTTTCCGGCAGCGGTGGTCAGCCATTTGTGCAACCCTACTGCTTTAAATCAGTAGGGAGTTTATGAATTCGGTGATTTAGTTTCTGCTCTGAAGTCTGTCCTTTGCTTCTTCTACTATTCTTTCCGGTCTTTTGCTTTGTTCTTCCAGTCATTTATTCCAATTTCTTTAAGATCTTCTCCTACACCATCCAACCGTCTAGTTTTTGGTCATCCCCTTGCTCTTCGTCCTTGTCTTTTAGTTTCCTGGATTTTATTGACACACCTTTCATTACCTAGACGTTGTACATGTCCTGCCCACCTTAATCGTTTACTTCTTATTTCATTTGTTATAATTGGGCTATTGAATTTTTGATTAACTTCGTAGTTTCTTAATATTCTCCATACTCCATTTTCTTTAATTGGGCCGTATATTTTTCCTTTCCCAGATTTCTAATGTGTTTTCCTCTTTTTTTGTTAAATCCAAGTTTCTGCAGCGTAAAGTACGACTGGTCTAATTACTGTCTTGTATATTTTTGTGTTTGTAGACAATATCTTTGATTTAAATGTGTCTTTTAATGCATAGAAACATTTGTTACCATGTTGTATTCTTTATTTATCAAAAATGTATCTACTTATAATATTATACGTATATATTTAAAAAATATTTCAAAATATCTCAGAATATATAATTAAAAATTACACTATGTTACTTAACTTATAATTAATATTTATGTCTCAAAACTCACTAAATTATCTCAAAAATAAAATATCAAGTGCTTGGAGAATCAACAAAAAACAAAAAATGTTAGGCAAAATCTAACCATGCGATCATTCCCGGGTTAATAATAAAAATCTTTATTAAATATAAATAAAATTAAATTAATAATTTAGTTACCTGTATTCCTCTCTTGATAATTTTAAACATCGTGGTGTGCTTTAAGTCTTCGGACTAACCCTTGAATATCTTTCTCGCACTTTCTACAAATAGCCCTACACCGCAATTTATGTGGATTTGTTGTCTCAATATAGAACTGCCATATTGGGTTCTCTTTTCTTCCACTCATTTTACTTTATTTATATGTTTTCACTTCACTTAACTAACATAACTAGTGAAATGCGTCAAATTGTTGGGCAACGTTCATTTATAGGTTGAGAAGGAAAACAAGCCTCGACAGGAATATTCTTGCAAAAAGCACAACAAACACGTTCGTGCCTCACTCGGCAGTACTCGGCACTGTATAGTGAGTGTATAGGACAGAAGGAAAACAAATCGCGACAAGAATTTTCTTGCAAGAAGCACGGCAAATGCGTTGTCACAAGTTTTTGAGCTGCAAATTGTATTATAATTTTTAGACTTATACATTAAAATAATTAACAATAATATCAAAGAATCAAAATGTTCAAATTTTATATTCAAATTTTAAAATCAAATAAATGTTTATTTTTTAAAAAAAATCAACAATCATGTAGATTCGTCTGAAGAAGCGAGAGAAATTTTAAATGCAGATAGAAGGGGAGCAAAACACAACAAACAACTTGAAGTTTTTTACAGGCCCCAACTTTGGCTTTACAATTTGGGAATACACACAGCTAAAAATTATAAAGGCCATTGTTATGTTTGGTTGGAAGGGGAGTCCGGTTGAGGAGCTCCAGAACTTCAGTCCCATTTATTTATTTAGAAGATAGGGATATGATGGCATGTAAACATCTAATTTTGTAGTCTAATAGCTGTGGAGGTCAAAATCAAAACATTAAAGTAGTTTTGATGTTAAATGCCTTGTTTGATACTAATACTTACTGGAAAGAATAACTTAACACTTCTAACATCTGGTCATAGCTTTCTACTGAATGTTGCAGATATGGTACTATTAAATGTGCCCTAAAACTCAAATAATATTTTCATCTGCAGACTACATTAATATAATGAGTATGTGCCATAAAAATCCTCTAGTCATTCACAAGATGGAAAAGGAAAATTCTTTTAGTGCTGCAAACTTTGAGGAAAAAAATTGTCCATAGGAACCAATATGTCTTTAATAATAAAATAAATTGGCTAAGTTCAAAGAGATTGAAATCCAAAAAGAAATTGAGACAAAATTTTTGTTAAATATTCCTTTCAAGAAAATACTCGAGAAATAAGCTTAGAAAAGAAATGTGGGAGGCCATCAATTGAAATCAGGAAAAACTTCAAAGAATCACCTATGTTGCTAAGGCCAAAAGGGAAGCCAATACCAGATAAAAAGCTAGGTGATCTTAAATTTTTGCTTAACCTTATAGACCGGGCGATAGTGACAGATTTCGAGACGCGATTTAAAACAGTATGCCTTTTGGAGGATAGTATAACACGGACAATTCAGTGATAATAATCGATTAATTAAAGTGTCATTGCGTGTTCTTCATATACAGTAGAACCTCTGTAATCCGAACGCTGCCACGGCATAAAATATGTACATATGCATATGAATGTTTCAAATTCTTCCTGAAAATAAAACAGAAATTTTTGTTTACATACATGCATATGCGTCGCAAAAAGCGTAAATAATGAGTTAAAAGTGTGTTGTTTTTCGGAACGTGCACGTGTACGGTACCTCTACTGTACAGTTCTTAGTTGAAGATTGCGTATCAGTACAGTATGTTACAATGTCGTCACTAAAACGCAAACATAACACTTTAAACATGGAAAAGAAACTAGATATCATAGAAAGCCTTGAAAAAGGTGAAAAGTGGTGCATCATTGGCCAGGGAGTATGGAGTTGGTAAGTCGACAATCGCCGATATTAAATTGAAACAAGATGCCATAATGCAGTACACATATAGACAGGACAGTAATGAAGGACCTAAAAACAGAAAAACCTTAAAACCAGCTAATAATATGGCTCTTGAGGACGCGCTGTATTTGTGGTTCACACAAAGAAGGAGCTTGGGTGAACGAATATCAGGTCCACTTCTTTGCGAAAAGGCTCTTGATTTCAATCAGAAACTTAACGGACCTCTTGACTAAGGCTAGCAGTGGCTGGCTGAGTAAATTTAAGCAACGGAATGGAATAAGACGACTTGATGTTCAAGGGGAAAGCTTATCTGGTGATGCTGTGGCTTCAGAATCATTTGTAAAAACATTTAAAGAAACTGTAGTTTATGCAGGGTTTTCAAGGGATGATGTTTACAATGCTGACGAGACCTGTGTGAATTGGCGCTCATTGCCGAGAAAATTTCTTGAATCCCGTAATGAAATTCTAGTTTCTAGATACAAAGTAAGCAAAGATAGGGTAACGGCTATGGTTTGCGCAAATGCAAGTGGCACTTACTTACAAAGCACAAAAAAGCTCTTGGATGTCAGCTGATATTTTTCTCTATTGGTAGTCAAACACATTCATCCCAGAGGTACAAAAGTTCAGAGAGGAGAAAGACAAAACAGGAAAAGCCCTGTTAATAATCGACAATGCCTCCATTCATTCTGACATTGCTACACTGAACGCCATTAATGAAGACTTCTCAGTTATTTTCCTTCCTCCAAACGTAACAGCCATCCTCCAGCCAATGTATCAGGAAGTCATTGCGAAAACCCAAGAGATTGTACAGGAAAGAATTGCTTCGGCGGCTACTTTTAGCAGAGAGAAACGAAGAAAGTGTGATTGCGTTTACAAAAAAAATAAACTTACAGGACTGTTGCTATATTCTGGTGGATTCTTGGGCAAATGTAACAGGGGAAAATCTGACGAATGCTTGGAACAAGCTATGGCCTATGCCTGAGAACAATGAAGTCGAAAATTGTAATTGTGGTGAAGAACATGAAGAAACTCGGATTGTCGGAGAAATTGTCGATCTTTGTCACGCTATTCCTGGGTTTGAGGAGTGTGACATAACTGACGCAACAGAGTGGATCAATAGTGACAAACATGATCCAGGATATCAGATTTATAATGAAGATGAAATTCTTTCCATCGTCACTGAGGAAAACGAATCTGAGGAGAGCAGTGAAGATGAAGAAACTTCTGATTTGGGATCATCCCATGTTGATGCGTGTAGTTCATTAGAGATGGCAATGAACTGGTACGAAAGGCAACCCGAATGCTGCTTACCGCAATTGATGGTCTTAAAGCAAATTCGAGACTTAGCAGCCAAAAAACGCACTTCATCATTGGTTCAGAAGAAAATGACAAACTTTTCTCAACTTTAAGACTTTGATTGATTATGTTATTTTATTCAAAATATGTACGTACGTACATATAATTTTACATTATACGGTATCTGCCAAAATAAACAGTACCGAAACAGAGAGTGCTGTGGAGTTGTTTATGTAATATGGATTTGTCATATTTGACTTAATTGTCATTAGTTGATATATTAATAGTACGCTGCAGTTAAAATTGATTTAAAAATGGTTCTAACAACGGAAGAAAAAGTTTTGTTGGTAGAGCATTATTTTCGTTCATACGGAAAAGGTCGTAATGATGATCCAAGCTTAGAACAGGTGTCAATAAAATATCAACAAAAATTTAATAAAGCAGCTCCTAGTAAAAGTGTGATGTTAGCTGTTGTTGAAAAATTTCGTCGCACTGGTAGTGTATTGTGTCAACGTAAAGGTTCTTCAGGTCGTCGAACGAAAATGAAGGACGTGTTTTTAACCAAGTTGTGCAATCACCTCAAAGAAGTCTTGTAAGAACTGCATGTAAACTCAACATTAGTGAAACGTCTTTACGTCGCATGTTCAAATCAATTGGTGGTTATCCATACCGTATTCAAGTTGGACAACGACTAAATGCTACGGACAAACGTGCAAGAGAAATTTACTGTGGTCGCATGTTGAGTTTAATTTACGAAGATCCCGAATTTTTGAAAAACATATGGTTTTCAGACGAGAGTCACGTTCATCTTAGCGGCTA
This sequence comes from Galeruca laticollis, assembly GCA_963921935.1. Lineage (NCBI taxonomy): Eukaryota > Metazoa > Arthropoda > Insecta > Coleoptera > Chrysomelidae > Galeruca > Galeruca laticollis. The sequence goes on along the minus strand of OY998178.1, from coordinate 162,946,412 downwards.
TATTAATCGACAAACAACCAGATTCCTTGGATTTGAACGTCCTGATGTCATTGTAGAGAAACCACTCCACAGTCTTCGAGTTACCGTTTGGTGCGCGGTATCTGGTCATGGAATGATTGGTCCTTATTTCGTTGAAGATGATAATCAGAATCCACTTACTGTCAACCAAGAGCGTTATAGAGAGAAAATTATTATACCTTTTGTAAGAGATCTAAATAACTTTTGCCGTGCACGAAATCTACAGTTTCGCACACAATGGTTCCAACAAGATGGTGCAACGAGCCATACAGCTGTGCGCACCTTAGACTTACTCCGTCAGCATTTCGATAATAGAATAATTTCTCGGGGAACAGACTTCGAATATCCTTCTCATTCACCTGATCTGACGCATACATTTGGGGCATAATGAAGGACAACATATTTCACTCGGAAAATCCGCCGGCGAATATTGCCGAACTACGGGAAAGAATACAAAATATTTTTCGGCAGTTACATCAACCACTTTTTATAAATATGTTTATTGACTTATAAAATCAATATGAAGCTTGTTTGCGTCGAAATGGTGAACATTTTGAACACTTACATTACAGAAACTAAAAATTAATTTTTATTTTCGGTACTGTTTATTTTGGCGGATACTGTAGTAGTGTATACGTTTTTCTACTGTAATAATTTTTTACTCTATGGTTATCAAATTTAATTATGTACATAAAAAACAGTATTTTACACTGCAATGCATTTCTCTTCTTTCTTTGTAGGCACGTTTTAGCTGTTGTTTTGCACAATATGTTCTGTAATCCGAACGATTTGATAATCCGAACCCTCCCGGTCCCAATTAGTTCGGATTAAAGAGATAGAAATAAATTTAAATTTGTTAAAAAATTAAACATTTTTATATGATATTACTCAGGCTGCCACTTGTCTCATAATAAAATGCAATCGAAGTACTATTTGAATAACCGTTGGCATACCGTTAGTGTCAACCTATCAGGTGGGCGTGCTCAGGTATATTTGCATGATAAAGTATGATTTATCCACGTTCTTAAACATACTGCCAATGAAGAATATACATGATATTACTATATAACTGCTACAGGTAAGATGGCATACCGTTTGTGCAAGTCCGTGTATATCTTATAGAGTGAACATTTAGCAATGTTATGTAATAATTTGCTGTCATTTAAATCAGTATGCCATTATGTTTCTATGAAGTTTATGATGTTTGATGTATATGAAATTGGCATTGTGATCCGTTGATAAACAACCATAGGCATACGCGAAGGAATTTGTGAAATGGTATGTAAAATTGGCTGTGTTTAATCTGTATGCCATTTCGGTTTTAACACATTTGAGCTATATTTCGGTTGTATAATAAATGGCATATCGTTTGGTAATGTCTGAACTTCCCAAATCATAACGTAGGCATGAATATACGAAAAGGAACTAGTGTAAAGAAAATGAACAATTTTCTCTCTTTTTAGGCAGTCTGCCTTTTTGTTTTCAATTCAATTATAGCATATGTAGATCGAATAATCGGCTTACTTATTAAACAGGTCTCTGGTTTCCAAAAAATCTAATTCTTTTTATGAATAAAAAAAAATTCATTTCAGTAGCATTTTTTTTAGAATTTATAAAGTTTATTATTCACTATTTATTTTTTTAACGTTCATTAATATTTACATTTTTTTCAGGTTTTATTTCATTACATAATATAAGTTCTCATTCATCAGTGAATTCAATTACAGTATCAGGTTCTTCGTCACTTTCAGTTTGATCATCCTGTTCATCATTATCGGTAGCTTCGTCATCTTCTTCGTCTCATCCATCATTTTGTTCATTGTCATCATCACATTCATCATCTTCATCGTCCGAAGATTCGTCGATGACGTTGTTGTGATCGCAATCATTTTCGGGATCTGTAAATGGCAATATTAAATAATTAAATGGATTTTAATATCTTATGTAAATAATAAGAAATCATTCTTATATTTTACCTTCTGTTTCGTTGGATGTCACAAAGATTTCGTGGACGAACTGAGGCACCTCATCTCCTTCAAACCAACGGAATGTGTAGGTGTTGTCTGGTTCCATGCTCCAGCCACATTCCGTTGGATCACAGTTGCTGGGGTTCGGCAAATAAGCGTTGCTCCACGTATTCCCAGCACATGACGTGCGCAACAAATGCTGCTGCAGCTCTCTATGGCATGGTGGTAAAATGCAGGCATCGAAATTTAAAAGCTCTTGTTTGAATGATTCGCTGCTGTCAATCATATTATAATTTGTTGTAAAAAGCCGGACGCGCGCTTCATCAAAACTTTTACAACGTTCCAGTCCGTTTTTTTTCGTACTATACATTTTGCAAACAAATTCTTCTATTGTTCGAAAAGAAGATTTGTAGTTTTTATCGGCCGGCTTCTGAATATAAGCAAAAGCGTTTTGATAAATTTCATTGGAGTGGAAAATCTTCCACGGCTTCTTTTTCCCGATCCGGTAAAATGCTGGGTTGAAATAACAACCAGTGAATGCGTGAAACGCTGGCAAACCCGCGCAGAGAGTGCTTCCCAGTGATTCATGTACAGCAGTGACGTTTACATATCGCTGGTTGTTCCCCGTACCGAACAATACCCAAATTGTTCCCAAGTTGTGGAATGTGGGCCATATTTCCCAAAAGTATCACTAAAATGTCAGTGTCGGAACATCGTATCACAATGTCGCCCGAATTTCTCATATTTTTTACGAAGAAGACGATTTTCGTATCGGCTTCCTCGTGGCCTTCACACTGACAGTGGTTTATAATGTTACATCCAGTGGATCCTTGCACGGCATTAAAACGACAACATGTTTTGTAAGAAACATAGATATCTTTATTGCCAATAATGTCGGAAGCTTGCGGCGCAGACATCCAATGTTGGATGAGGAACGATATGAGGGCTTCTTTGAACTTGATGTTTTTCAGTTCGGTATTAAAATCTGGCGGTCGAGTTTGTTTCGGACCTAGTAAAAGAAAAGAAACACGTTACGTTTCAGTATATAACTTATTTTTGTGCCTATTTTACCTGTGATAAAGTAATCCCGACTGAAATTGTCTCGCAACAGGTGCTCGTTGTCCTTGATGGAAGGGCTTTTATATTCATCGAAAATAATAATTATGCGTTTGTCATTGCTTGCTGCCAGCATTCGCAAAATTTTGAGTGAAATATCTCCGAATTTTTCGGGAACTTGCGTTATTAAGTGCAGCATAAAAAATCCGCCTATAACTGTTGTTTCTATGTTTTTCGGCTCGCCGTGAACTTCTACAGAATTTATTAAAATTTTCGCTAAGACTGACTTATCCGTTTTGTTGATTGTACCATCCAAATGACACAATGATAACGGTACAGGTGTCAGCTGGTAAGATAAAATCTGAAAGATATTAAAGTTAGCAGCCGTTCGTAGGGAATAATGAAATGTCAAATTTCAATCAATTTTATTCACTATTACTTTAATACGTTATATTCACATATCATTCATTTCATTAGTACATTTTCTATATTGATTGTTTCCTCGGAAGATAAAAAAATACCCAACAGTCTCCTGAACAAATCGAGTTGAATTTTGACTTCTTGAACATTGCAAGCAATCGTAATCTTCCTTCTTTTAACACAGCTTGCGAAGTTCAAAATTTTATTTCGTTTGACAACAAACTTTTGAAACTTTTCTTGGCCTTCTGTGCATTCTTCGATCATTTGCAACCGCATTTTTTCTCCAATTGTTTCTACATTTAATAAAAAGTCTGCAACTTCATCTGGAACTGCTTGCTCTGTTGCGGTATTTATAAGAGTGTCTTTTCTTACATCAGGAGTAAAGGGATTCAGTCAGTCATATGTAATTGAGTTATTAAGTAATGCATTTGAACTTTGCTTTTATTAATGCAATTGCTCTGCAAGTCGTTGGTAATGTCTTGCTTGGTAGTAAACTCACACTCATCTATTGCAGCGGAAGTTAAAGCACATCTTATGCCATCATTCAGACTCCACCTTTGACGAGCACCTATAGAATTTGTAAAATAAATAATGCCTGTAAGTCTCCGACGTGCGTCAGCATTTAAAGTTTGCTCCAAAGTGAGATCTATAGGAACCCTGGAGAATGCTTATCAGTTCTTTTTGATTCTAAGTTTCTACAATGTTCATATAAATACCGACAATTTGTTTATATAATATCTAAATATTAAATACTTACACTCTTGATTCAGATTCTTCAGATCTATATTGTTGTTTCACGGCATTACAAACACTAACATTTGGGAAGTTTGCATTCACTGTATTTCAGTTTATGTCGAATTCTTAACTGCAAAGTTGCCTGACACTTTAACAAAGTACCCTCTGTAAAAAGTTTTATTTTTTCACAACGTTGTCCACACACGAAACACAACTTCTCTTTATCCATCTTCGAAAAATCGTACGCACGCTACAGTAGTTGCTACAATACTGTCCATTTCACAGGTATCGCGTGTACAGCGTCCCAAAATGGCCGAACACAACCTACGTCATAAAATGCGCGGTACATTCAATTTTTCGCATGATGAACTTTCATGCCATATTAATATAACGAAAGTTAATAAGCAACATAAATTACAGAGCAAATGGCATACTGATTTTAAACACGGCAATTTTTTCTACAACTGCAATTTTTTGTACAAATCGCATACGTAAAACTCGCACAATTCGTATGCCATTAATTATTTTAGTTAATTATATCATCATTGCATCAACAATAAAATGGCATACTGATTAAATACACAGAAAATCCTTTTTTTATTTTACAAATTAATATTCATTATTTATTGTGTCAAACCTGTTGAAATCGTATGTCATTCTGTATGTTGACATTTAGGGATACATATTTTTCATCATATTAATATTTGGGGTTGATTTAAATGACGGAAAATTATTACATAACATTGCCAAATGTTCGCTCTATATGATATACACGGACGTGCACAAACGGTATGCCATCTTACCTGTAGCAGTTATATAGTAATATCATGTATATTCTTCATTGGCAGTGTGTTTAAGAACGTGGATAAATCGTTCTTTGTCATGCAAATATACCTGAGCATGCCCACCTGATAGGTTGACACTAACGGTATGCCAATGGTTATTCAAATAGTACTTCGATTGCATTTTATTTTGAGACAAGTGGCAGCCTGAGTAATAACATATAAAAATGTTTAATTCTTTAACAAATTTTAATTTATTTCTATACATGAAGAACACGCGATGACACTTTAATTAATCGATTATTATCACCGAGTTGTCCGTGTTATGCTATCCTCCAAAAGGCATACTGTTTTAAATCGCGTCCCGAAATCTGTACCTATCGCCCGGTCTATTATCACTAAGGATCCTAATATTGAAGAGGATATAGAGGGATTCAATGGACATTTTCATCATGAAGATGATGAACTCTAGTAAAATCCTGTATAATTATTCAACAATGTTATTTTCTTGGTTCTCTAAAATGGTTATTTTAGCTATGTGTTTTTGTAGTCATCTATAATAAAAAAACCATATTTTATTGACTATATATGTTGTTTAATTCACATAAGCCACAGTTTTGTTTAGTAGACAAGTTTAGCAAACCATGAAAATTTTATTTATTTAAAAAGCAACATGGGGCCAAGCTTTTGTGTATATCAGCTAGAATATTAGCTTAAAGCTATAAATGTTTCCATAACAAAATTTCTTTTAATGTCCCTAACAATCTGTTGAAAAACAAGACCTAAAAAACTATAAAGAAAGCCATTAAGTTAAATGCATTTTTCTTAATACACAAATATGGCACTTGCTTGAGTAATGTATAGTGCCGTCCAATTATTTGAGTATAATTGTACCTACCCTGAATAGATGCTATATATGGTAATATAATTTTTGTACACAAAATAATTCCTGCAAATTTGAAAATTGAGATCATTGAAATCTCCAACCATGCCTTAATCTTGCAATGTCATGAGTCTATATTCCTTGTTGCCTCGAGCATGGCATTTTCCGGGGTGATTGTCAGCTACTTTGTTTTTGATTCCTTCATAGCTTCGGACTCATGCAGATAGAAACCAACTCGTGAGTGTTTTTTGGAAAAGATCTCAGTTTATTTTTTGTTTTCTATTGTCAACATAAAATATTATTGTTCTTCCTAAAGTTATTTAAATTGAAATGATAAGTAATTGAGTTTTCTCATAAAACATTTGTAAAATTATATATTACAATTTCATCAGAACATTATTACAAACAATGCCTCACCTTTTCAAAAAGATTGTTTATGGAATATATAATTTTAAAAATTCCTCAGTCGGATTTTTGTTTATTTCGAGCTCATGTTAATGTGAATATTTGAAATACTTCCGTTTTTATTTATAACATCTTTCAGGAGGTTGAAATTATCTAATCATTAGAAACAAAAATGTAAACAAGAAAATGTTTATCTAAAACACACTCAAATATTTGGGAATTTATCAGTCCACAAATTAATTTGAAAATTGAATTAATGGTTGCTTATAATGGGCTATAAATGTTCTAGCATAAGAAGAATTGCTGTTTAGGACAAACTAATAAATATGCAATGGCTGTGCATTCCCCACTACGCAATTTTAAATGTATCGAAACTGTTCTATTCTCTGAAAATCATTGTATTATTGAATTGTGAAGATAAGGGAAGCGACTAAAATAAATAATCATTCAAATTCAATCTCTCCACATCACCTGTCATGTATCTTCACAATGGTAAAATAATTTTTTTCTATAATCGTTTAAAAATCACCGTCACATTTTACTTCAACAGTTTCTGACACCAGTGATGGAATATCCCATAACGTTAACTTTCGTCACTAGTGACGTAAGTAAGTGGTTGCAATTTCAGATATTGAATCGCTGACAGCCCAATCCTTTTAAATAAATCTTCTAATATATGAATCAATATGTGAATCAAAAATAAATTTTAACATACACAAGTTTCTAAATTAATAATTAAATAAAATTATTGTTGCAGTCTTATATTTCATTTTTAGGATTTTATACAGTATGTATATGGCAAAAGTTTAGAAACATTCAATTATAATGTAAATGTAGATTAGTGTTTTTAAATGAAACTCAAGGTCTCTAGTTAATTCCACAATATAATACAAGTTATTGAAAATTCTAAAAAATTGACAATTGTTTCGATAAATCAATATCATCGTCAGAATGACAGAAGTTACATTTCATTTTATGCCTACCTGATGTTTAGTAGTTATATTTGGCTAGACCAAGAAGTAACCTAACTTGTGATTGGCTTAATATATGTTTATAGAAAAAAGAAGAAGATGTGATATTACAAATATTGAAGCTTAGATATTATTAGCCCTATGGTGATATCCTGGATATCATTTTTCCAATTAAGATCAGTATAACTGTGCAATGATAAAGAAAACCAGGAAAACTATATCTGCTGATCTTTACAATTATCACTTAAGAAGACAGTTTATTAGTGGAGAATTCCCTAGATTTAACTGTTCATTGACAACTTCATATTGTGGGTTTCTTAAGTGTCTTCTAATTTCCAGTTCTTCAAGGAAATCCAGCTCTTGTTTCTTTTCACAAATATGCAGTACTTCTAGTTTTGTGTTAGGTGTCAATGAATGATTGGTGTCAAGTAGATGTTTTGCGTAGTGGGATTTATCTGGTTGTTTTAATCTGTATGCTCGTAAGTGCTCACTGTATCGTATTTCAAAATTCCTAAGGGTCTGACCCAAATAGACAGCATTACATTCTGGACATTTGAGTTTATATATACCTGACTTCTTTAATAGTGGTATTTTTGTTTTTACATTTAACAATTTTGTACTAACGTTACTTTCTGTTTTAAAAGAAATTGTTGTATTCGTTGCTGAAGATATTATCTTTGAAATATTATTAGAAATATTTCCTGCATATGTGATGGTTTTATAAGTTTTAATTTCATCAGCTTGTTTAGGATATATTAGTTGTAATGCCACTTTTTCCTCTTTTTTACTAATTAGCTTATTTATCATATCTAATGGATAACCGTTAGATGTTGCTATTTGTCTAATTGTATTAATCTCTCTATCAAAACAAGCATGGTAAATCGTAGATTTTGTCAAGATCACTTTAAAGATCAAACTCCTTGTACATTCTATGTAGTAAGCCATGGTTATAGAAAAAGTATAGTGTTTTACTAGTCGAAAAGCATTTTCTGCAACTTGAGAACATTATCAAACGAGGCGCAGCCGAGTTTGATAAACGTCTCTCTCGTTGAAGAAAATGCTATTTATTACTGTCTTTTTTGTAAGTATTTATTTAATATAAGTTTTCTTTTCAGAAATTTATTCTAGAATTCCACTTCTCTCCAAATGAATATTTTACAAACACTGTCTTAACTAAAGAATATGAAATGAAATGTGCTCCAGAGGAGGATGATCCATTTAGCTTCGAGGGCCCTGAAATATTCAAGTGTACAGGTTGCACAATAAACTGGAATAAAGGCAAAAATGTCACTGTGAAGACTGTCAAGAAGAAACAAAAACATAAGAGTAGAGGCGTGATACGTACAGTTACCAAAACTGTTCAAAATGATTCCTTTTTCAATTTCTTCACTCCTCCAACCATTCCTGACGATACTAAAGAAGAAGATGTAGATGAAGACTTGAGAAATTTGCTCACAACCGATTTCGAAATTGGTCACTACATAAGGGAGCGAATCGTACCCCGAGCGGTGCTTTTCTTCACAGGAGAAGGTTGTGAAGATGAGGATGAGTTTGAAGAAGAGGAGGAAGAGGATGACGATGAAGATGATGGAGATTCAGATGACAAAGAAACTGGAGGAAAGGTCAGCAAAGAACAAAATTGTAAACAACAATAGACCATTTTGCCAATACGAGGATGTAAATTCAGTTTATCTTCAAGTTATCCCACCTCTTTTTAACTTCGCTTTGATATTGATTATAAATTATTTGTTTTTTCTATATGTTATAAAAAAATTATTGGCGTCTGTACAATTTATAGAATTCTGTTAAACGTTTCGTAGTCCGCATTGTCCAGTTGTAATATTTCTAAAATTTGTTTTGTAAGGAATATATTAATAAAATCATTTCATATTAATTTGAATTTTATTTTCATACCTAAAATTGCAGGATGAGGTATATATTGGGGTATTTTGCAATAAAACCTGAAAATAAGTTTAGATTAACCTAGTTCCATTAATATATATGTTTTAATATACCTGAAAGTTCTTGTGTGGTTCCTAATTATAATAAGATAAATTCAGGCTTCTGGGACCTGTCTGCTAAATCAGATTGGAATTATTTCAATTCAGCAAGTAATCCTCTATCCAGTAAGGCTGCCCGGAAGCTGCTATCATTCTAATCTACGCAGGCTTATATTTACAAAATTAATTTCTTTTAAAACGATTTGTTTGCCTTGAAGAATTCTAGATCTACGAAATCGAATAGTTTGAACGAAATCGAATAGTTTGAACCGTTTGATCGAATACAGTCAGTTCTTTGTTTGCAATCGCTTTGTGTGTATGCTAAAAATTATCGGGTGTGACTGATAACTTTGAAAGTGTCCGAAAGGTAGTTGTTTTTGTCGGATTTAAGTGGGAATTTTTTAGGTAAGTCTAAAAATACATATATCTTTATTGGATTGTTTCAGTTTGAAAGAAAATAATAATGCAAGTGGTGTAGATATTTTTTTGCAATGACGGCCTTGCGGGTTTGTATCAAAATTCTATTTGATGTATTTGTTGCCAGGTATAGATATGTAAAATTATATTATTTTCCTTCAATTAGAATTTTTATACAAAAACGTTCTCATGAATTAATTTCACAGTATGGTACGTTCCTATAATAAATTGATATATTTTATTGCAGAATGGACCGTGAAAGTTATCACACCAGGAAGAAAAAATTGGAGGATTTACTTGCGTCTGTGGAATCAGATTACTCGAATGACACTGATAGTGATTTCAATCATGTGTATGATCCTGACTATGTAGCTGACGAAATCACTGCCTCAGATGAGAATATAATTTCAGTGTTTAGAATAAATCAACCAAGCTAAAATTTGCGTTGATGAAGAAATTTTGTCAATGGACATTAGTGATGTAGGCGAAGAATTACCATCAACATCTGCAGCAGCCCTCGCATTAATTACATCACCAACAACTTCAACAGCTAGTGAGACAATGGTTACAGGCAAACTCAAACGCAAACAAAGAGCTCGATCACCAATGCCTGTCATGGAAGATATTGGACCTCAAAACGAACCGTTACCAGGTGGTTTTACCAGAACAGCTTTAGTTGCAATCGAAAAAAAATTGCCTACCACATTGTGGCGAAAGAGACGGATGCAATTACATGTAAACGAAGTTGCTTTCCGTGGTAAAAGTGAATTGCTCAGTTCAATTACAAATCTTCGAACACCAATGAAATTTTTTAAGTATTTCTTTACTGACGATATCTTGAATTTGGTTGTTGATGAAACCAATCCAGCAGCACATGTGAAAGATATAAATACAAAATTCAACAGATATCATCCAAATTCAGCATTACATTGGAATACTCCTCTATATGTCTATTTACCGGTATCCAAATATGGAAAGTTATTGGGTGAATAATGCATTCCCTCCAATTCAACGAATCATGCCAATAAAGAAATTTGAAGCGATCAAGCAACATTTATCTTTTGCCGATGAAGGACTTCGTATCAAAAAAGGACAGCCAGGATACGAACCACTTTTTCGAATAAGAAAATTAGCAGCCATGGTCAACGAAAGATTCGATTCAGTTCCGAAGACTGCTAGACTGCGTTGATGAACAGATGTGCAGCACTAAGATAGCTCATCATTTACGACAATATATGAAAAACAAACCACATAAGTGGGGAATAAAGTTATTTGTATTGTCTGACTCATGGATTTTCGAATCGTTTTGAAATTTATAATGGTGCAGGTGATAATGTTGTTTTACCGGGCACTCCTGATCTTGGTGCATCTAGCAATGTTGTTGTTATATAGATTGTCACAGACCATACCCAATTTTGTGCATCATATATTGTATTTTGACAATTTTTATAAAGCATTGCCCTATTAATGTATCTTCGTGCTAGAGGTATTTATTCTCTTGGAACATTGAATATATAAAGGGTACCAAACTGCAAACTACCTTCTGATAAAGATGTGGCTAAAGAAGATAGAGGTTTTTCTGTTGAATATATGTGCTCTTTGTATGGGATAGATATTTCTACGGTGTTGTGGAAAGACATTAAAAATGTCAGATTTGCCTCAAGATGTGTGGGGATTTTACCATTTGCTAAATCAAATCCATTGACTCGGCCAACCAAAGTACCTAGATATGATGAAAAAGTTGAGAAGTGGATTGAAATTGATTGTCCTCAAATTATCCGCGAATACAATCTTTTAGACTGCCATATCGGTCTATCATTTGATAGGTATGGCTGTAACTAATGCATACATTCTGTACCGCGGCGCTAATGCAGAGAAGTATAATGGGGGTCAACAAAAAAGTAAATTGTTGCAACTGGCTCCATTCAGAGAGGAAATTGCAGCTCTAGAGAAAAACGACCAGTTGGCCGTCTTTTATCAACTCCTGAGCCTAGTAATTACGCTGGCGTTGGTATGAAAGCTAAACATCCAGTGGCGGATGTTCGTTACGATATGTACGACCATTTTCCTGTTTGGTTGGATCAACAGGGCGGTAAGAAAAAATGCAAATTCTGCAAAACAAACGGAGTGTGTTTGTCAAATGTGACCTCCATTTATGTTGTTCGCTTGCCAAAAATTGTTTCCATGACATCACCATAGGAAATAAATATCGTTATTATGTATATGCATTACATTATTGTGTAGTTTCTGTTTGCGTTTAACGTACGTTGATGTTATAAATAAAACATTTGATGTGACCCACTTCGTTGTATTTATTTACTATTAATCCCGCAAGAGTGCCTGACGGCAGCCTATAATTTTTTTTCACCAGGTAGTTTCATTTTCGAAAAAATCGACAAAGGGGCTTCAAATTCGTGTTTTCTCGGTAAAATTAACCCTAAACTAAAAATTTTGATAATTTTTTTTCAATTTTCAACTTTTGCTGGTTAAGTTCTATCTTCACTGCTAAACTAGCCAAGCGATGTAAGACTGACGTAAAGCTAGAATGCTAATTCTTTACTGACTGTAGTCCGGGAAAGTAAGGAAATTAAAGGGAAAAGTTATCCGTAAATTATTTCTAATTTTTTAATAAAAGTACATCCCCCACCAAAATATTCCTGGTTCGTCTAATAAATTCCACTGGCGCTTGCGACGGAGCTTGGAACACGTAAAATTCGGGTGTTTTATGCTCCTGGCATTCCTGGATGTGCTTCTAGAAAAAAAAATTGTATTGTAAAAAATGTAGAAAATCTTTTGCTCTAAAAGGTGACGTAATTCTATTTAAAAAAAAAAATTCCGTCCTTAAATTTTCCAACTTTTGGATATTTTTTCGAAAATTACATTTTCAATTGGCAATTATGAATAAAATAACAATATCGATGTCAAAACATGGATAAACATAGAGGACTAAAACGTTTTTTCAGATTTGGAAAATTCAAAATGGCGGCCGCTCAAAATGTAATTACATTTTTTTTTCAATTGACTCTAAAGTTATGAACATTAATGATATTGAGACGCGGTTGATTGCAATCGATAGAGTGAAAGTTATATTTTTATAAATAAAACAAACGCAACATTTACCGAAAAAAAAATTTTTTATCTGGTTTTTTCCATTTCATCCTTTGAAAAATTTAATAATAATATCTTTTTGCATCATGAGTATTTTTGTCTTTGAAAGACGCGTATTTTAAAAAGGAATTCCAGATACAATTAGTAGAAGCTGAGATAAACAAGTGCAAACTCTGTTCTATACTGTGACAATATTATTTAAAATTTTCAAATTTTGACCGTTTCGCTCGATTGCTGAATCTCCACTCTATATGAGTGCAACTTTTCATTTCTCTCCAGTCAATGGGTACATTCAAAAAAGAACAGTAACCTTAGTGCGACAGCTGCTTGGCGTAGTGGTGGGGGGTCAGCGCTCGTTCTCAGTTGAAAGAAACTTTGGTTTTATCCATAATATTGTCAATTTCTGGTTTTCTAATAGTATTATGATTATCAATGATTGCAAAAGGCTAGGATTAAGTACAGTGTTATTATAATTTCTGTTTATAAATACATTTATTTAATATATCACATAATTTCGAACATAGATACTTAAGAACAATATTTATTTACAAAATTTACTTCGACTCTACAACTTCTCGCTCTTTTTGGTTTTTGAGGAAGTGTCTCTGTACCATATCATCGTCATTAACAAATAATTCCTCATCGATTGCACTGCCATTGTCAATTGCAAGTTCACAGTTTAATTCACTTATATCAAAATTTTGCTCATTACATCATTTCATTATCGTCATTCGTTGTACTTGTAACTCCGGTGTTACAACAATTTTTGCCTTCACAACCTTTACATAAAACTGTACAATGTATGCCAACTTTTTTACAACCACATCTGGCAGAAGAACATCCTGTGGTACAAGAACACGAAATAATTTTTAATAATTCTTCGGGTACGAGTACAATGTCAGTAATTTCCGGTGCGAGGCCATAGTTATCAATGAATTTCCAACCCCAGTCTGTAGGCTTTATTTATCAACAACTGTTTTATCAGTATCCCACAGTCGAAGTTGATAAAATACTCTATAAGAATGGAATTTCATTGCGTTTTGCGCTGGTGGTAAAATTGCTAAATTAAAAGTTTTTTTCGCTGAAGATTTTCGGAAACAAGTGTATCTTAGCATATTTAACGATTCTTCTTTATTTGGTTTTAAAACATATGCATATTTTATAAATTCTGAACCAGCTTCCTCAACGTTAGCTTGCGTTGCTGTATCATTGTAAACTGTTTGTAGTTTATCGAGCAATTGTAGGTTGTTATTGAGAATATCTACAAATTTCATTTTGCCAACCAGAAATTGACAATATTATGTAAAAAAACCAATAAAAAAAGCGCAAGTTTCTTTAAACTGAGAATGATCGCTGACCCCCCACCACTACGCCAAGCAGCTGTCGCACCATAGTGCGGCTGGGCGCACTAAGGTTACTGTTCTTTTTCGAATGTACCCATTGACTGGAGAAAAATGAAAAGTTGCACTCAAATAGAGTGGAGATTCAGAAATCGAGCGAAACTGTCAAGATTTGAAAATTTTAATTAATATTTGGGTGCGTTCTTTTTGACTGAGATCTCAGTTAATCTCAGCTCACATCAGTAATGTGAGAGCGCTCTTTTTGTTTTACACACTTTAAGTGAGCTCAGATTTTTCCTCCCCCTTTACCGATGCTGAATGTGTTGTAAGGGGAAATAAGTTGGACTTAAGTCGGAAATAAAATGGAGGGAATGAAGAAATATTTGATTTGCTTGGGTTATTTGTAGTTTTAACCAAGGTTATCTACAGTTTTAACCATTGACATATAAACACACATAATCTATTTTTCTTTTGTTACAAATTATGGATATAATTTCATTATTATTATTATATGTTTTGTTTCTTATTCACGTATGCGTCGATAGATCGCTCACTTCTATTGAGATGTCGTTTTTTTGGTGCTTACTCATACTCACATCACTTTATCTCAGATCACCGTAACTGAAGTGATCTGAGATCTCAGTAAAAAAGAACGCACCTATTGTCACAGTATCGAATAGAGTTTGCTTCTACTAATTGTATCTGGATTTTTTTAAATACGCGTCTTTCAAAGACAAAGATACTCATGATGCAAAAAGATATTATTACATTTTTCAAAGGAAAAAATGGAAAACACGAGATACATTTTTTTTCGGTAAATATTAAAAATTATGTGAAAAAATTTTGTTTGTTTTATTTATAAAAATATAACGTTCACTCTATCGATTGCAATCAACCGCGACTTTGAATTTTCCAAATTTGAAAAAACGTTCGTCCCCTATGTTTATCCATGTTTTGACCTCGATATTTTTATTTTATTCATAATTGCCAATTGAAAATGTAATTTTCGAAAAAATATCCAAAAGTAGGAAAATTTAAGGACGGAATTTTTTTTTGGAAAATCGATTTACGTCACCTTTTAGAGCAAAAGATTTTCTACATTTTTTACCTTTACAATTTTTTTGTACAAGCACATCCAGGAATGCCAGGAGCATCAAACACCCGAATTTATTAGACGAACTAGGAAAATGTTGGTGGGGGGATGTACTTTCCATAGACAAATAATAATATAAGTTCTGTTCCCCGCAAGGGGTGCGCTGAGATCGACGCGATGCCAGCTGTTTATATGGGAACGAACACTCTCATAATATGTTTATTTCTCTGTGGTACTTTCATTAAAAGATGAGAAATAATATACGGATAACTTTTTCCATTGAGCAGATTTTCGAACTTACTTCCACAAATCACCCTTACTTACCCGGACTACTGAACACACTACTACCACCACCACATGTGTGATAGACGCCATTTTTAAACGGTTTTATTTAGCTCACCCCGTTTGTTTTATTTATTCTTGGGTCAAATTTAGTAATTCAAATTTCACCCTCTTCCTGTCAACCGATTAATCTGAAATTTTGTATACACTTTGGATTTTGGTGACAATACAATTATGTTTATTCATTATCATTATAAATTCAAGATGGCCGCCGCTACAAAATGGCGGATAATTTGTTTTATTAATCCCATCAATATGGGTATCAAATAAAAGGGCTCAACAAGCAGAATACAATATACTATAAAAAATTGAAATCCAAGATGGCGGCCGCTACAAAATGGCGGATAACGTAGGTTTTATCAATCCCATCAACATGGGTATCAAATGAAAGGGCTCAACAAGCAGAATACAATATACTATAAAAAATTTAAATCCAAGATGGCGGCCGCTACAAAATGGCGGAAAACGTAGGTTTTATCAATTCCATCAATATGGGTATCAAATGAAAGGTCTCAACAAGTAGAATACAATTTACTATGCAAAATTGAAATCTAAGATGGCCGCCGCTACCAAATGGCTGATAACAATTTTTTATCAATCCCACCAATATGGGTATCAACAAATAAAAGGGCTTGACAAGAAGAATACAGTGCACTATACAACCTCAATATTTAAGATGGGCGCAGCCACTAAATGGCGTATAATAATAAAATTTAAACTTAGAAATTGAATCTGTAATTTAGGTATCTGATTAATCCAGCCCGAATCCACCACCCAAGTCAAGATTTTGTATCGTGTTGAGGACTGTGTGGCGTTAGGGTGGCTAAAAATGATACGTCGTTAGCGGTACACCACCCAAGTTAAGGTGAAAGGTTAAATCGCGCCGAGAACTGTATGGCATTAGGGTGGATAAAAATGATATGTCGTTAGCGTTTTCCCCTCAAGACTCAGGCGCAAGATCTTTGCAGGGACTACATATAGAGGAGTTGGACTGCAATAAACTAACGGGCAAGAAACCTTGCAATAATGAAGCACTAAATGAATTAAACAGAATGCGAAATAAAAACTTAAAACCAAAAAATAAAAATAGGTAAAAAAACTTTTTAAGTTAAACGGTTTTATGTTAAACATACATTGCAATGTTTAAGATAAATGTACTAAAAACCAAAAAATAAAAAATAGGTAAAACAACTTTTTAAGTTAAACGGTTTTATGTTAAACATACATTGCAATGTTTAAGATAAATGTACTAAAAACCAAAAAATAATAAAATAGATACAGTCGTGGGAATTATAAACATATGCATAGACTAGACTAAAATAAAACCGTGGGGCACGTCAATTGTCTACAAATTATCGACTTAATGTGCGATAGAAGAATCGTTTAATTCGTCGTTAGGCAGTTGGCCCGCAGACTGTGAGAAAATTACTTACTATTTTCTTGCTCATGGAAATTACAATAGTTATACACTCCATGTAAATAAAAGAGATGTTTCAACTAGTTTATCGTTGGACATTCACACTGCTGGCTGGCGAGGAATCGTTTCACTGCTCGTAGTTTGTCTTTAATCGACAAAACATATGATAAAAGTACTACTCGCTCACCACTATGAAACCCTAAAACTCGCTTATAATCGAGCTTGCTAGCTTGTTTCCACATTCTAGCCCTACTTATCACACGTCCATCGTTGTCGGTTGAACAACTGCCTAATTATAGTGTAACATTACAAAACAAAAATTTTAATCAACGATTGTAGACAATTGACGTGCCCCACGGTTTTATTTTAGTCTAGTCTATGCATATGTTTATAATTCCCACGACTGTATCTATTTTATTATTTTTTGGTTTTTAGTACATTTATCTTAAACATTGCAATGTATGTTTAACATAAAACCGTTTAACTTAAAAAGTTTTTTTACCTATTTTTATTATACGTGTTTTAAGTCATTTCATTGTTAACCAAAGAATATTCTTTGTTGTTAAACAATAATATGCTTTTTATTTGTTAATATATATTTAGAATTTGAACAATACCGTTTAGTGAAAATGGAACTTTTAATGAAAAATTGTTGCATTTGTTATGGGGCGAATAAGTTGTGTAGTTCGTGGATGTCACTCGAGAACAGTAGAAAAGATAACTATGTTTGGTTTTCCCAAAGACCCTGTGAGGTAAGAGAAGTTGTTTCTATATGCAATATATAATATATTATAGCAATATAGTCATTTTTCAATATTTTACATTCATTGTAGGTATTGTAATTCTATATGTTTTTGATTATGAACATTGATCTGTCCCTCTACCTTTAACAACATATGTTATAATAATATGTACTACAATAAGCTTTCTGCTGAAGAGCCGTGCTTAGCAAAAAAATATGTTCAATAATAATACATAATATTCAATATAAATTTATAGTTGATTTCATTTATAGACATGTGATAATATAAAAATATACCTACCTTTATTTAGTTTTTAGGCTACCGTTATGGTTGGAAGCTTGTAACCATATAGATTTAATTGGAAAGATTACAGATGTTTCACAAAAGAATTATGAATTGTGTGAACTTCACTTTGAAGAAAATTTTTTTTCCAAAAGAGGAGATTCCAAGCGTTTGTTTCAGCTAGCTGTCCCTACCATATTTCCATGGTTAAAACGCAAGGCTCAGATTCTATTGAATGGTTGACCAACAAAAATAGTTATTCAGTCTGGTAAATATTCAATTTAAGTAGACATTACAATCAGCTGTTACTGATATTTATTTTTCGTCACCTGACTGCAGGATTAATTAATACTTTCTGACAGGATTAATTAATACAGTCTTGGAATTTGTGTAAGGGAATGATTACCACAATTACTTTTATAATTGCAGACACCACACCATTAGAGCAACCGAGGCATTCAGCTCAGGCCGCTGCATTACATACTAGTGACCGTGATGCTTCTCCACTGATTAGTATATATAATATTTATTTAGATTCACCTCTGTAAGTAAATATGCACCAAAACATATGGCTTTCTTATAACTAGATAAGTTGGTAAAATTTCTACAAATGATTACTACAGTTACTTTTACAATTGCAGATACCATACCATTACAGCAACCAGTACATTCATCTCAAGCTGCTGCCATATGTACTAGTGACCGTGATGCTTCTCCACTGCTTGGTAAATATAATCTTTATTTAGATTCACCTCTGTAAGTAAATATGCATCAAAACATATGGCTTTCTCATAACTAGATAAGTTAGTAAAAAATTAAGTGTTTGCAATTGTGAATTTAAGTAGGCAAAAGTCTCACCTACAATGTTTAGCCTACCTGTGTCTTTTTGAAAAGAATCTTGGTTTTGTTATAAAAGAGTCTCTCTTATGATTTTGTTACGATAGGGAAATGTTTTTTTATTTATCTCAAGTTCACTTTGTGGCAGTATTAACTATCGGTCTCTGATATGC
Source organism: Galeruca laticollis (assembly GCA_963921935.1). Lineage (NCBI taxonomy): Eukaryota > Metazoa > Arthropoda > Insecta > Coleoptera > Chrysomelidae > Galeruca > Galeruca laticollis. Next base: position 162,927,423 of record OY998178.1, on the reverse strand, counting down.
TATTAATGTAAGAGAATTCTTCAAATGGTGTTCAGAAAATAGATACTATAAAATCAAAGTGTCGGATGAATAAAACAACACATTGTCTATAACAAAACCTACGCATACACTTCTGTGTCTATTAATATAGTCTTCCTGTATTTTTCTTTTCAGATAATCAAACTTTTAAAATGGACGTTAAGGGGAAGATACTGAGTTGGGACCTGTACCTTTACAATCAACTTCAACTCAAACACCACAAAGCATGACTTTTGGCACACCACGAAAGCAAAAGTTAAGGTTTAAATTAAAAATGACGAAGAAAAAGTTACACAAAAATGTCATATACAACCTACACCAGCAAAATATAGCCCTGCACTTTTTAAAGATATGTGTGATCACTTTTTGAGCAAACCATTGGCAGACATTGTCAAAACCCAAATGAATTTAAAAAATCACTTGGCAGACGTTATACTGACGAATTAAAGAAGGTTGCCCTTACTTTGTATTTTTTAGGACCTAGAGCATACAGATTTCTTAGAATAATAATAAGTCTGCCAACTCCAAGAACTTTGCAAAACATTACCAAGGGTTTAGTTCCTCAAGCAGGTTTAGAACTGGTACAAAAATGTTAATTACTGTGTCAGCTAATTTCAACCGCCACATATATTCAAATTGACTTACTTTCCTGGTTTTGTTTTATTTTGAATACAAAAGTTACTTTCTATTTTACTTATCAACCTGTCCTATACAGTTATAAATGTCAGGTATTATTATTTAAAATATATTGTTAATGAAATTGACTAGAGACCTTGAGTTTCATTTAAAAACACTATATTGTTAATTTCTACACATTATGTTGCAGACATTAAAGTATTTTTTCTAGGAATAAAATATTAAATTCTGAATCTGGTAGAGTGTAACTGTTATATTATTTCACCGAAATTATACAAATTTTACATTTAAGCACCAAAATTATTATAATTTTATACCATCATGTATATTGAATTTTTTCCTGTTGTAATATGGCATTCTAAATATATAATCTATATTACTGCATCGGTTTTAATATATATACCCTATCCTACATACTGCTACTTAAATACATTTTTACATATAATGAATTCCAATATCAATATACGAAAATAAAAATCATTTGATATAGCATGCTATTTTTAGTAATAAATGTTTCTTCAAAAACAGAAACTAAAACTTTATGTATAAAGAAATATTGAAGCATATTTTACACAATATTTGTTAACCCTAAGCGTCTCGTTAAATTAAATGTATCAACCTACAAATCAAGTTTAACGGCGCGCGTTCTATTTAATAAATAAACGGTTTTAAAGATCAAAACTTTTCCGCATCTGTGAGTCACCATGAACAACACCCTATTATAAAATTATCACTTATATACACTTCGGAGGCTGTATTGTATAGGATATAGGTGGGTGATTTGTGGGACCCGTTAAACTCGCTCTAGTGAGCTGAAAATCAATACGGTTTATCTGTGACACACACTGAAAAATATAATATTGGTCACTTGTATACACTCCAGAGGCTGTATCGTGCTAACAACCAGAAATTTCTCCAAAGCTGTGGCACTTCCAATGCCATATCACCAGTTATACTAGCTCCAGTGAGTTGAAAATCAATAAGCTTCATGTATATGACGCCCTGAACAATATCCAATCATTAAATTGATCACTTGTAGACACTCCAGAGGCTGTATCTTGCTAACAAATTGAAAATTCTCCAAAAATTACTAACAATTGCTACTTCAAGTACCATAGCACCCGTTGTACTGGCTCTCTCTAATAAGCTGAAAATTAACATAGTTCATATATGAGACGCCCTGAACCATATCCAATCCGAAAATTGGTCACTTTGTAACGATGTTCCGGTGAACACCGCTGATGATACGCCTATGTTTCGAACCAATCCAGTTTTTATCGACAGCTGATGGATATATAAACAGACCAACAATTTCAATGAGACAGTCCGGTCGAGGCATTGACTCGAAAGGACTCCTCCTCCAGTCTGGCGAGGTATTGACTCGTTAGACTCTACCCTCCCGTCGGCAAGGTATTGACTTGCCGAGCATCCTTATTTCCATTTGGTAGGGTAGTGACCTACCAAACGACGACCACCCGTGTGAGAGGTATTGACTCTCACATATTCCTGTACTTCCCGCCTCTAAGGTACTGACTTAGAGGTACTTTGTCTCGCCCGAGGTATTGACTCTGACGAGCATCCAGAACCCGTATCACCGCTTACACCGGTGTACCGAAGTTTCAGCGTTTGCATCGTCCAAATGACTATTCCGTAGGTATATCTCCCTGGTCGACGAGAAATAATTAAATACGCAACCTTATACGAACCGATATAATAAATATTTAATTTAGACCCGAAATTTCTTTAAAAATCACAAAAATGTGGTACTTTAAGTACCATAGCACCCGTTGTACTGACTCTGGTGAGCTGAAAATTAATAAGGTTCTTCTGTGAGATGTCCCGAACAATATTCAATTATAAAATTGGTAGTTTGTTGCACTCCAGAGGCTGTATCGTGCTAACAAGACCATATTACAGGTTTTTATGCTTAAATCTTTCATTGACAATTAATACTTTCTCGGAATAATGTTTTGAAAATACCTTAGTAAACAATTATTTTTTTCTACAACTGCTACGAAAAGTAGCATATTTCTCATAGCTTACTTAATTTCAAAACCATATATTGCTCACACTGTGAGAAATATTATTTCTCACGGCACTTTGCCCACACTACATACATTTATATGGAGAATCCAGTAGGGGATCCTCGATGCCCAGCCAATTTCAGAAACTTATACTCGATGCCAAGCCGTTTTCGGTGGGTGGTCCTCGATGCTTAGACCTTTTCTACAAAACTATTTACTTGTATTCTTTAAATTTTTGCAGTTGTAGAAAAAGTATAGTGTGCAACATGTGGGAAAAGTACTTTTCTCACTCGTGTGTTTGCGGCACTCGCCCTTGGCTCGTGTCACAAACTTCCACACTCGTGAGAAAAGTTGAACTTTTCCCACTTGTTGCACAATATATTATTTTGAAATGTTTGAGAAACATTTTTTTCTGCCTGTAAAATATACCTTCACAATTTTAGAACCTTTTTCTCAGTGTAAAAATTTATTAGCTTTCTGTCAACTTCAGTTTTACAAGGTCACGAAATTTTGCCCCCAGAACATCAAACGATTTATGCCGGCTTTCGCTTCTTGTTGTTGGTGTATTCTTTGCTGAAACGCAAATCAGACATTGTAATTGTGAGTGTTGAAGTGGTAGTAAAGTATGTTCAGATAATTCTTTATTATATGAAACTATGTTTCAGTCAATGCCTAAAATATATTGTTATAAAATGACTGATTGTACTTACTATAAAATAAAACCATATATTTTTGTTAATAGTATATTTTTTTAATAAAATTGTAAATACAAAAAAATATTAAACGTTTTTTTTTCACCGAAGAAAAACACCAGGATTGTCTTGTTAACGACAATAAATTTAAACTTAAAATTAGTTAAATATATAAATTTATGAGCTTATTAGCAACATCAATATTTTTTAATGAACATTGCATCAATTACATGATTATAAAAAAACTTGTTAATGGACGATAAATGCATCAAATACAGCTAAACTCCTCGAGGGAATCCACAGTAGTATCGGTAAATTATACAAAAAATTGAAGCGGGTCGATATTCAAGTATAGAGACTGTTAACTCATTAAAGTACCCCTTACATGGGAAAAATTGTTACTACATTTTTAAAAAGAATTTTTTGATGAAGTTTGTGCTATTGCCATACACCATATATTTTTTCGGCGTTTGTATGGTATTCAGAATGCACAAACTTTAAACCCATTAGTCCCTAACGTTGCCTAAACGAAAGATTTTGAATTTTTTTTTAAATATATCATTTAATGTCTGTCATTGACTTTTTTGTTGCTACAGTTTATTCTAAATAAAATAACAATTATATTTCTATGAAATACTACGATATAATTAAAAATGTTAGCAAATTTATGAAATATGTGGAAATTGGGGATTTCATTTACCATATTTTCGTCGATCTAATTGTCCTACACAGAATACAATTGGATTTTCCAGATTGTTAATTCGCGTTGACCCCACCTTTAGTAAAAGGGACAGAATATCATATTTTGCAAATCTTTTATATTTTTTGCATACCTGACCTTAATATTATTATTTTTGCTTTTAGGTAGCGTTGGGATTATCAGTAATTCGATGCGGCATGGCGCCAATATGTCGCGCTTCCAATAGACGGCTAGGGGACACGTTTAGGGTAGTCACTTTTATGTGATAATTCAGAGTGAATAGTGCTAATAATGATATCGGTTAGTTATAGTAGATTGGTTTTGATTAGTGAAGCGAAATTTTGGATAATATTGAGCTGAAGTAAGTAAACACAATTTATTTATAAATAGTGTATTATATTTGGTAAATTTCTTTCTAAAATAAGTTCTTTTGGTATAGTAATGTCTTGGAATGACAAAAGACCTCTGTCAACTGCTGAGCTTATGGCTATCTTGGAGGAGGACGAATATTTACTTCAGGCTGATACACCGTTGATATAGTGTATATTCCACCGCCTGTAAATGAACTAACAGACGAAGAAAATATTGATGACGATATATATATGAGCATGAGTGAGATTTACTAGATGTTGTGAAATACATGTCAGTTTACCGGATAGAAAGGTACAACAGGAAAGAACGTAAGATGGATTCAATTCATTATCCAAACGTTATAGTCTAGTATAATCAGCATATGGGGGGTGTTAACTTCGGAGTTAACGGAATATCCAACTACAGAATCTGGGTAAGAGGGAAAAAGTGATGGTGGCTCCCCTTTATAAATTTTATTGACATCGTTATTGTAAATTCATGGAGAATATACAATTTGGCAAACCAATAAAAAATGTCACAGTTAGAATTAGTCTTACATAGCAGTTACTCTAATGAACCAGTTATCGAAGATGATATTCAAGGCGCAGATAGGGCGGAACCAAGTAACCAAGGAGACTTTCCTTCAAGGCCAAATTATGGACGATCATCTAGAAGCACATTACCCATTGAAATTTGATTCGATAATGTCGGTCACGTGATAGTAGAGGAGGAAAATAAAGCAAGGAGATGTTGGCATTGCCGAAACAACACTATATAAATGTGTGCTAGATGTCAGGTACATGCAAAATGTTTTGAACTATTCCACACTCAATTATTTTGTAGTGTGAAAACCCCAACATCGCGTATACACAACATTTTGTTGTAAAAAAACTAAAACACTTCTAACGTGATAAAGTTATTTTGATATATATTTAGTAATAAAATATAGTGAAACCATCAATAGTTTTTTTCTGACCTTGGGGACTAATGGGTTAATCAAGAATTTTCCTTTGGTGACTACACTGAATGAATGGGCTACTAAGAAAAAAAACATTTGAAATGTCAAAAAAACGATAACGGTCTGCATGTAGAGTCAAGTCTGCTTACATGGAGATAAGGTAATACAGAAAACAATACTAAGAGATCTCATCTGAAATGCCTGCTTCTGACAACTAATATGAGACTACAACGAAAGGAACATTGTTTAGGAGCCTCAGACTGGAGTCTTTATGGATTGTAAATAAAGCAGATCATAAACTTACATTATCATTCTGAAAACAATCGAAGAGGAAAAAATACTACATAAAAACACTCATTTTAGTTTAGGTGTCAAATCTGTATAGATGTGGTTAAAATGACTAGAAACTTAATATGCCAACACTACATGGAATGAGCAAGGAAGAGACTTTTGTATAAATAAAGCAGATTACAAAAAAAGCTTCCCACGCGCACATAAACCCCCCAACCCAGCCCTGAAGAGGAAACCTAGCCTACACCAGGGCACCCACATGAAACGAACAAACATCAACCAACATACAAACCCCATTCAACCCAAATTCTTTACGAATTTCTCTCTCTTTAAAAACTGGAATATGGCTAATTAATAACCAAGAATGAGAGTATTACTATGACTTGGAGCAAATTACAAGTATACTTTTATTTATCTAATTGTAAACGATCATTAGCGTTCGACAAAAATAAATTACGTTCCATTTTTATCTGAAAAACTTTTTGGTATAAAAAACACTCACAATATACAATTATTTATATTAAAAACGAGAATATTATTCAATAAATATATTAATTGTATATATAACAAAATAAAAGAAAAACATTTTACTGGAGGATATGCTTCACAATACCTATATTTAAAAAGCTCGGATACAAATATAAGGCACAAAACAGCAACTACATTTTGTTACTGGTTTACGGTTTTCATTTCGCTTTTAGAAAACGCAGATCTCGAAGTTTTTGGCCTAAAATTTTATAAAACTTTGATTATTGGTATGTAATATCATTTGTCGCTAAAAATAAGCAGCTGAAGAATATTATTGCCATGTTTCAGATTCAATTCATTAGGTCCATAGACTATAAACGGAAAAAATGCTCATGAATGAATATCAGTCGATTACACTGGTTAACATTGATATTGTTTCAGGCTGAAAAACTGCTAATCCCTATGTATTCTCACTGGTCGAGTTCAAAAATCACCATAAGAATAGGCGATTAGCTCTTGTTTCTGAGATACAGTGACCATTTCATTTTTTGCAAATTACTTTTTGGAAGTTGGTCCCACCTGTCAACTGATAAAAAAATATATTCTAAAGCTGTTTGGAGATATAAATCTAAAAACTGTTATTTTGTGTTTTAAAACAAAATGGCACGAAATTGTGTGAACTATAAGTTTTGTTACATTTGTGGTGAAATAACATTTTTATCGTAGAAACTCAATCTCACGCCTGTTCAGTGTTTAAGAGAATCACTGAATGCCAATATCAACTCAACCCACAATTATGAACTTGGAGTAAAAACTGAATATAGTGACAATGATCTGTATGTATAGAACTATGAATGATCCAGACACTCTTCCAAGAGACAAGCCAAAAGACAACAAACTCATGAAATCACCACATAGTGCTTTCATCAGTCCAACCCACATATTTTACCCTCAATTTTGAACTGTTATTTAAAAATTCCAAATGGACTTTCTGTGTTGTTAATTGATGCTTTTTAATTTATAGTTTTGTCTTAATTTGTTAATTTTATATATTATGTTGACCCATTGTGTATCACAGAAACTAGAGCAAATATATATATTTTTTCATTTAAATTCGTTTTTCTCAGCCTTAATTAGTAAAATTTGACTCGTGAAGTTAAGGAAACATTCAAACAATACTTTTGTGTTTTGGTGTTATTAAATTCCTATATTTTTCCCCATGTTGTGAAACCATTGTGATAAAAAAATTGTAGAGAAAGACCTTTAATAAGTTAAGGAAAAACTTTAAAAACTAATATGCACATAAACGAATGAGGCTAAATGATAATGAGTATTATCATTTCAATTTAATTTCATATTAAAAAATGCCTTGTTACTTTTCTAAAAAAAATGTTTCACGAAACCAGGAAAATAGTGATTATTTTTTTAAAAAGTATGTGGGGTTTTGATACACGAGCATATGTTCCGAATTTTACTTTTTAAGATGAAATACGTACATATGTGAAGAGATTGTATATAAATATTTTGGAAAATATACTTAGTATTTAATACAATAGTGAGTAAGTAGTTAGATGTTTCTGTATAAATGTATATTTTTCTCAATAATTCAAAACTCAATTTTTGTCTCTACTTTGAATCATTACATACTATATTCCAGAAACATATTTCGTTGTCTTGAGGGGACACCAGATTAAGTTTATTAAAACAATTTTATCATACAAAAAGTTTGAGCCAAAATTCCCAGAATTAATAAAAAAAGAAGTTCGCAAAAAGGATTATATTGACTGTTAGAATGCCACTGAAAATGACCCTGCGTCATACCGAAACTTTAAGATTCACATGAAAACTTGAGATTTTTACTCAACTAAACGGAAAAAAGACATTTCTAGCCAGTAGAACGTATTAGTGGTATACCATCAGCCTTAATCGCTTGACTCTACATCATCCCAAGGTAAAATAATATGTATTGACAAGAGGGCAAGGAAGTAAAGAATGTATCATCGACATCAACTGCTAATATTTAGGGTGTTCTGTGTAGGCTTTGTTAATTACTGGGACCTTTAGATCCAAAGTTGAATGTTCTATCAATTGAGCCATTTACCTCCTAAAAAAATGCTAAAAGAAGATAAGCTTTCATTATGAAGAAACTTGAAGAAGATTTTCAGCATTGTTTGTGGCAGAGGGGTATGAATGGCAAGTTGTTGTGATAAAAGAGGAGTTAATATTGGTATCAATAGCAGAATAAATTGTTTTTTCCAAATCGAAATTAGAAATAAAACAAAGAAGTAATAAGGAAACGCGTATCAATAGCAAGGAAATCTTTAGCCTGAGTGCAATATTTTTAATGTATCAATATCAAAAGGCTTGCTTTCACAGTATTTTCCTAGTATGACCACATATGGTATAAATTCCTTGGAATACAAAAACAAGAAAAGTACTTAACATACTTTTGATCGAGATATGCCATTGATATATTAAAAGGGAAAGATGTAATTAAAATAATATGAAAAATATATACAGCGTATTTCATTCAATTCATATTGAGTATCATCATTATAAATTTATGTACAAAATTAACAAAAAAATATATTTAGAAGTGGGCAGCTGTAACGTTTTATAAAATAGTTCTATTTTCCAGGATCTTTTTATTAATACCTCTATTAAACTAATGGAACCAAATAGAGCCCATTAAGATAAACCAGGAAATTGGACAGGGTCATGCTATTCCAACCAAACTATTTAACCAGGCTCTGAAAGACATCATGAAATTACATAATATGCAGACAATATAGTGTTTATAAAAGACACGTACTTCAAATTACACCCCTTAGCTCAAGAACTTAAAACTATCATAAACTTTCCTTTTAACCTAACTTAATTTCTCAATTTCAAGGAAAACTGGTTTCTAAGATATCTTTGGTAATTTTTCCTAATGAAAATATTGCTCTGATCTGATGGATCAAACTTTTTTTGCTTAATAAATCCAGCTGGCGACTCTGTAAACATATCGTTCGGATAATTTAAATACAATCTCTCGATTACAAAAAATACATTTAAAAAAATAGATGTACATGTTATATACTTCGGCAATTTAACAAATATACAATATTTATACATCGGCTCAAATTTAAAAAAAAAAGACTGAAGGCAAAGTACTTAAAACATTTAATTCAATATACAGTGATCATCTAAAAGATATTTTCATCATCTTCAACTACAAATCCAAATGAGTTAGGCATTTGTAAAGTATAAAAACCTCAATTTAGCGAGTTTGGCTCGGTCCAAATTAATTAAAGTACAGTTCCACAAACAACAATGGGGGAGCACATTAATGGACAGAGTAGTTTTATTTGATTTTGCAAATTCAATTATTTCACACACATCTAAAGCAAGAAATTATATGACAGAAATTAAAATCAAGTTAGGAGTCCACATGTATGTTAAGGGTGTAATTGCAATGAAATAAATTATAAGGAAAATTTTATCTATAAGGAACAAAGTGGAGGAAGAGTATCATAGCTATGAAGACGAAGAACAAAGCAGATTTCGAGATAGGTCAGGCACAGATAATATATTTAGCTTAAAATAAGTCATTGCAAATAATCAACAATATATCAACATATTTATTTATTTATTCACGGGCAAGCCCTTTTTTAAATTATATAACATACAAAAGTGAGTAAAATACTCAATGCAGACAAATCTAAACATATATACACAGTTATTGAAATAAAATACACAAAAATCATGAGTTGACAAAATTTAAATTACTGAACACTCAAATCTCAAATAAAACCCTTAAATTTAGTAATTGAGGCATCAAAAAGTGAAAGGTCTCCCAGTGAGATTGCCGGTCTCGAAGTTCTATGAAGAAATGTGTAGTATGCATAATTATAACTGTGAAAAGGTATGTGAAATGTTCGACTCTACATCGTAGTCCGCGACGGAACAAATGAACACATTTTATTTAGAAGCTGAGAGGACATTTATTTATATGTACCATTTATGATGTTAAACAGTAATGATTAGTATTTATGGACCTACATAAATACACGATTCTGTTCCAATTGCCAAACTGGGAAGTATTGCCACAAAATATAATTAGCCACATACTAGTCAAAACAATACAAAATTTATATCTCAGTATGAGGCCGTCAGTAAAAATTGGAAATACAGTTTCAGGTGAGATTAATGTTAATAAGGAATGCAGAGTGTGGATCAAGTGAACAAACTATGTATTTTGATGAGATTGTGTATGGTATTTCAAGTTTGTGGATCAAAATGTACAACTTCAATAGAACTTCGACATTAGTATGAGTTTATTCTGGAAACAAAAATCACTGCTCAAATCGAAATTGACTAACAGACATAATTTATGATTGTTCTTATGAGAATACTCCACATTTATTACAGTTGAGAATGCCAAAACTTTTTCAGTTTCTCAAAATAAAAATTTACAAATTGTCCTGAAGGAAATTGAAAATTACTGATTGGTTTTCTCAGTTTTTAAAAGATTTCGACGCATTGTTGAAATGACGAACAATAATGTTCTGCCTATCGAAGTACAATCAAGATATTTCAGCAAATGAGCTTCAACAACATTTGAAGATATTTTGTTACGATCTTTAAACAGAAATAATAATAAGTTAAGACAATTAATGCTAGAAGTTTACATTTTGAGGATAAAAGATATTGTTTCATACAAAGGCTTCTTTTGATTGACAGAGTAATCAGTTTCTAGTTTAATTTTGGATTTTAGCCATCCTTACAACTAAGGTTTTTGATCAAACGGTGCCAACTTAATTGTGAGAACTGAACTTCAAGATGATCACTGTAGATAAGTATATGTGTATAAAAATTTATAATTTTCAACTATCCACAGAATAAAGTATTTCGTAAATACAGTGAAACACAACAAACTATTTCACACAAACAACTAACAAGAATATTTGTATTAGTTAATAATAACAGTCTGATATTAGGCTACTATATATAGAAATTAAAGCATTACCAATTTGAGCGTCTATTAGAATAGGAAAATACATATGTTTTATATCAAATTAGCAATAATTTTGTCATTTTTGGCCAGGAAATTTACCATCAGAAAACAAACTAACACAACTTGTTCTGCTATATTATATGATATACTTTTTCCTTCTTTTTCCTTTTGAATCAATTGATGTTAGGTCACTTTTTTATCTATAACAAATGCACAGCAAAAGTACCATTAAATTAATTTTATTTTATAATTTCAATTGAATTTATCCAATACAAAATAAATGCCTGTGATAAGCAAAAATAATAACTAAATAAATTTATGATCCAAATAAAGAATCAGTGTAGTTAAAGTTCAGTTCATTTATATAAATTAGATAAAATAAATGAGCAAATTACAAAAATAAAATAGTTTGATATGAGCCCTGAAATATGAATTCAAATAAACAAATTTATAATATAAGTATGAAAGCAAACCGCCTACGGGTGTATTGAACAGTAGGATATTCAATATTTTTTATGTGACCTAAATTACAGTTATGTGAATTTGTTTTCTCAATAAATTTAAAAAAAAATCGAATGACGAAATTATTTTTTTCGGACTTTATCACGTAAACAGAAACGAAAAATTTCATATATAAAATTTCGGGATCTCGAAGATTTTTACAATATTGACTGGTTTTTTTATCATTACCTTACGTTGCTACTACGGGGTGCGGGTATTTTAGAAGCGGGCCTAGGTATTCCCGTGGGTCGTGGTAAGCCACTAGCTTTTACTGGATGGGGTTTTACAAACGTGTTGTCGCCAACTAACGTAATTTTTTCTCTCGGCATCGGTTGTACCTAACAAAAAACATATTTACAATTAAATAAAAACAATTGTGTGTAATCTAACGCATTGTCGTACGTGCGCGGCAGAAGCGGGCGACGCGGTGATATTAAAGCTATGATAATTTATTGGTGTGTCGGACGTAGCAGTAACCGCGCGGCTTAAGCGTTTTTGAAGCGGTACAACCTGTCTAAATATTTGATATTTCCGCGTCTGCCGCTTCATTCTATGCCGGTCAGACACCTTATGTGTACATCATTTCGCTACCATAATGGCAAAAGGTCGTATGTGACATTTTTTGCATTTTTCACATATTTACATAAAAATATTCGTGAAAGTCCACTTTATAGTAAGACAAAACGTCGTATGTGTTATTTGACTAGTAATCGAGTTTGAACGGATACTCAAATAAATTTGTGAATAAGTCGTAACACTTTTAACGTGGCAAAACGTCACATGTATCATATTGCACATGAGACAATCTTTCAATTTTTTAATGATTGTAACAAAATGTCGTATGATTGTATAAGGGACGACAAAAGATCGCATGTGCTACATATGATGTTAAATTTGTTGGTTTTGTCAGTTTGTAATGAACGTACAGTCATATGTGGCCACATACAACATTATGTTGTAAAAAATAACAAACTATGACAGAATCTTCATAATCATGAAGTGTACTTACGACGTTATGTCAGTTAATAATCAACCCTAGTTTGAAATAGATTTCAGTTATATCAGTGAGAACAGAACAGCCCCAAATATCAGTCAAGTCAGAAAGATCATTTCAAAACACAGGTAGGTACGTGTATAATCATTACAAGCTGAAAATTTCTTTTTATAGTTTTAAGTTGTAGTTAAGTCGGGTGGTTTTTGTAATGTAAGCAATTTTGAGGTTATGTTTAGATTAACACACTTTGTAGACGCTATATTTTTCAAACGTTAGGTTGTAAATAAACTCTTTTTGCTTGTGTATTTTTTGCTGGGCTTCTTAACACCTGTCTTTTTTTCTATTGTAGAATGAGTTCTCGAGGGAAAATTTTAGTTTCATTGGCGCAGGCTACAATAATGAAGAGTCATAGCAATAATAATTTCTCCTCACATAATCCAGACGATGAATTAGCTACAGCATTACAAAGCCCCTTAGTCTTTCTTCAAGAATGTGTGGAAAACACTGAATTAAAAGAGCCAGACATTAATGTGATCACTGTAAACTCTGATACCTTCAACAGTGCAGAAGATAATAATACTATTATCATTCCTGAAACAAATACCTGTGTGTACAATCTGGCAAACAACAGTGATAATGTGATCACTCATTCTGTAGCTAATAGTGATAATGAAAATACACATGGTTATGAATGTACCAGTAATCAGCAAGACGACTGCCAAAAAGTATATTTTACTATGAAAAACATTGTCAAAAATACAAGTGTAAACTACTCTAAAAATGAAAATACCATAATGTTACAAAATGTTTCTAGAGAAGAAGTAAATTCTGATATAGGGGATCCAGATTATGTCGTCGATTCAAGTGAAGGTAACACCTCTAGTGTTGAAAGTGTAGAAGAAAACAACTGTGTTGAGGGTAATACTGTACCTGAAAATATGGTTGACCATGGCGTCACAGAAAATGTATCAGAAGACAAAGAAAGCGCCAACGGTACGAGAAAACGAAAACGCAACAGTGACAAATACAAGAAGATAGGAAGGAACAAATTGCGGAACCTAGGAAAAGAATACGAAAGTGTAAATGGAAAAATAGTATCAGCGAGGAAAGTGACTGAGAATGATTGTTCAAAATGTTAATTAAAATGTAATAGTAAATTCACTGAAGACGAAAGAAAAGTAATTAACAGCAATTATTGGGCTATAGGTTCGTACACCAGGCAAAGAGATTTTATTTGCCAAACTGTCGATTATGTGACAGTATCAAGAAGAAGAGCCGTTACAGCCAATAAGAGGGAAATAGATGGTACATATATATATATATATATATATATATATATATTACATGGGAGGAATTTTCTTGAATATATATATATATATATATATATATATATATATATATATATATATATATATTATAATATTAATTATGTTCTTTAATAATATTTGCCCCACGTTTGGGTGACAAATTATTATATTTCGATGTTTTAATAATTTTTCAATAGTTTAATTTATGAATGTGTACGATATGAATTTTCTTTGTTGATGTCACAATTTATGATTGTAACTACACTCTTGTGAATATGCCTTTACCACTGAATATAACCTATTGAAATTTTTGATAGCAGTTGTTAAATTAATATGCCCGGCTCAGATGAATACTAAATTTTATATTGTGAAAGATAAATCAATACACAATCGACTTACTCACTCTTATCTCAGGGAGGGATCAAATATTTCAAATAATAATTCAAATTTATAAATTTTTAAAGAATTTTCCAAATTACGTATTACGCTATTCCAAATCTAGAGTAACTGTTTGTTCAATATACTATAAGACAATTAAATCATCTTATGACATATATGATTTTACTGTCAGGAAATTAACCAAATGTCACTTATTATATCAAATTTTCTATAGCCTGAAAATTATCAAATACAATGAGAAATGAATATGAAATGAGTACCAAAGAGTGATTGGAATTCAAATTTATATAATATATTATCAAATAACAAATTACAAGAAATTAGAACTTTTCAAAAATATTATAAACGCAGGAACAAAGATAGAATTTTTTATTAACCTTAAAATTAAGACAACCTATAATTATAAATCTACTTGCTAAATAATTTATCGAAGTTCAAAATGTTTGATTATATGCTTGATGTATATCAATGTCAAAATACGCAAATTTCCGTTTAAATTGTCTATTCCAAAATTATCTTCGCTTGACGTTGAATTTTATTTGAGTAACGTTACTGTAATTTCAATCGAATTTATTACCATAAGATGCATCTAATTTTGAAATATTTTTACTAAAGGCCTATTAATTCTTGAGAAATAATGTAAATAAACTGGACAGGACTCACCAACTAGGTACTGGTTAATTCGTTCGTATTCTAAACCGTGTTTAGAATTCAGGAACAACTTTCTAAATTAGTAATTTAGAAATCGGAAAATCACCCGCACTTTATCGATGCAATTCGTTGCGAATTATACACGCACTGGCTTTACAATGCAGGATTTGATGATCTGATAATATTCATATAAATTACTATGATATTTTTAAATAAATTTGAGGCAACGCTTATATCGATGTTGCCTCGTGGAAATATCAAAATCAACTAACTCAACTTTCTATATCAATAATTCACCTCTCCTTTGGTTACCATAAAAATTCTTTTTTTAAAAAAATATAAATATACGTTTTCCTATAACAAAGAGAGATTTTCATTCTTTTAATATAATTGCGATTTTGCTAACAGAGACATCTGTATTCTTGTTTTCAAATCGTTATAAAGTATATTCTGCATTAATCTCATCTGAAATTGAAATGTCAAAATTTATTTGTATATTGATAATACAGTGTGTATCACTAGTATTACATCCAAATATGCACATTTTTCCTTATTTCAATATTTTCTTTATATATATATATATATATCATCTTAACAATCCTACCAACGGATCCAAAAAAAAAGTTTGTAAACGATTATTTTTGAGAACGGTTGATATTGGCGAAAGAACAGTTTTTGTAGCAAAAAAGAAACAAGTGGATGAACTATCTTCTTTTGTTAGTGACGATAAAAGAGGACGACGTCCGCCACACCATAAATTGTGAGGAATAGATAGACAAAGAATTAAAACTCACATTGTATCATTTCCTCGGTTAGAAAGCCACTACTGCTGCAAGTGAACAAAACGACAATATTTGAGATCAGTTTGACTTATTTAAAGAAAAATGCAATAATGACAATATTCAGTGTAATATTAAATTTGGGACATACAGCAAAATATTCAATACAGAATATAATCTAAGAGCACTTAAAAAACCAAGACTTGGCTAGAGCAGAGAAAGACAAAATATTAGCAAAAGAAAATAGCAATCACAAAGCATTTATCTTTGATTTACAAGCAGTTCTCTATTCTCCATGTTCAAATGTAGAAGGAAGACTTCTATTATACACATAAATTTTGACTGTAAATGATCAAGCAGAAAACAAAGGAATATATTACGTATGGAATGAAACATACTGAAAACGGGGTTCTGATGAGATTGGGACAGCCTTATTCAAATTATTGTGTTCTCTACCACAGACAGTAAAAACTGTAACACTTACATCAGACTCTTGCGGTGGTCAAAACCAAAATACGTTCATAGCAGTTATTTTGCTGTATGTTGCAAATACAACACATTTTGATGAAATTAATTTACAATTTTTGGAAACGGGCCACAAGCAAATGAGAGAGCCAAGAAAGGAACTATTGTTTATTCTCAGCTTGAGTGGCCAGTAATTATCATATGTGCAAGCAAAAAATACCCTTTAAGAGTTGAACATTAGGAGTACAACGGTTTTTTAGATTTAAAACATTTAAAAATAAAGTTTCTTCCGA
Source organism: Galeruca laticollis (assembly GCA_963921935.1). Lineage (NCBI taxonomy): Eukaryota > Metazoa > Arthropoda > Insecta > Coleoptera > Chrysomelidae > Galeruca > Galeruca laticollis. Next base: position 162,910,897 of record OY998178.1, on the reverse strand, counting down.
CTATAAATCAGCAATCCAATGAATGAAGATAAAATGGCTGCACGTCAAGAAAGATAATATATATTTTAAACCAGATATGAAGATGAAAACTTCAAAGAAATTAACCTGAAACCTTCAAGATGAAGTAAAAATTGAGACTAAAGCATTTGAATAAAGAAAAAAATTACAGAAACTTTACCAATAGATGAGAAAAAATTGAAGAGTTTTATAACACTTTGTAATCGAGGTGACATCCCCACAGTTTAACATGACTTTTATAAATCACTCAAGACCAATAAAAATAGTTCTGAAGAATTTATTAATGACTGTGTAATGAAGTAGGACGAGGAAGAAGAGATTTTAGAATCTTAGGTCCTACCGATTTACCTCTTATAATTTTTGTATTCAGTTTATTATAGACCAAGTAAAAATATGTTGCTATAGCGTGGTTAATTAATGTGACATAATGTCTTAAGTGTAGGATACGTTTTTTTCAGAGTTGCCATGCGTGACAACATGTCATAAGTACATTTAATTTTGTTAATAAGAAAGTCATATTAATTTAATTGTTTTTATTTTGTTTGCAATAATAAATAATGTGATATTGTAAAAAAATCATTATTTAAAAAAAAATGCAAATAATTTTTAACATATAAATTGTGCATTTTTTTCTAACCCCATTATAGGGATGCGCAAAATTTTGAAAACATCGATGTTGACATCAAATGATACCTCGAATATGCACTATCGATGTTGTAAAAACATCGGCTTGAAAATATCGATGTTTCTAAGCATCGATGTTTTTAAGAATATGACATATGGCAGGAAAAAATGAAACTGTTAATAAATTGAACATCATTTCTATTCAATGTATTTTAATGATACATCTAATACAATTTATATGAAAGAAAAAAATACATTCAAGAAGTAAACAGAATAGAAAAGAACTAAAACCTAGTTTGATACTCAAATGATATGAATGAGATGACAGCAAAGGCGCAACAATGCCTCCTTACAATTTTGTATAAGGGCATCTTTTTCCATTGCGCGTAAGTAAGACAAAGAAAGTGTATGTTTTTCAGTTAAGCTTGGCAACAAACTACGACGCATATTTTAAAGCATTCATATTAGAGAATAAATAAATCAGAGATGTTCTATCAAATGTTTAATTTACTTTCTGCTTTCTTTAATCAAAATAGAAGAAAACATCGCAAAAAAGTATCGATGTTCCCTATAAATATCGAATAAAAAAACATCGATATAAACATCGAAATACAAAAATCGATGTTTTTGAAACATCGATACATCGTGCGCATCCCTACCCCATTATCTCAAAATAATGCAAATGTCACATGTCACCTTCTGCCATTATGGTAGCGATTTCTGACGCATTTTTGAATTAGTAATGTCAAAACTACCCATGTTCTTTGGGACATATTACATTTCGGTGATTGCTTTCACAATATAGTCAAATGTTTCGGGTAAAACTCTGCTATAACCGGACCTCTTGGACAAGTTTTTCATACAAATGGTGAAATTCTCCATAATTAGATATTTCTCCAAAAGTAGTATTTGTCAAGTGTCTTTTGTTGAGCCTGTTGTTACGCCATTTTACGAATTATTAGTATGTGCTCAGTTAAAATAATTGTGCGCAACGTGGTCCACGACATCTTGAAATCTGTGAAAGACACGAGAATCGGGCAGCAAAAGTTTTCAACATGCTCTTGTTAGGTGGGACACACTACTCGCGTTTGCCGCCTATGCCATGCCGGCCGCTTGTTGCCGTTCACATAGACAAGAGTTGGAATAACTGATGGTTGGTCCATCATAATAGGAAAGCTTTTTGAAAAAAATCCAGATGTGATCATTCACTCAACTTTTTTAGATATTTTTTGAAGGTCATTTTATATCTCCATTATGTGGTAAATAAATATTATTCGTTGCCTAAAATTACGCCTTTGTGCCAATAAATGGTGAAATTATTATCAAAAAATCAACTTTCACACCCTATGTCCATTTTCATATTATATTAGTTATCTACTCCACTCTTACTTCTCTTCTATGTCACGATAGTGCTGAATCAGTAAATATTTCGTAATATTTGATAACAATGACTGACACATTATACCCTTTTATATTAATGATGGTAGGGGCATTTGAAAAGAGAAAGAGTAACCTGATAAATATATGTTATATATATATATATATATATATATATATATATATATATATATATGCTTTTAACAAAAATCAATAAAATAAAAATATTATCAAGAATATGAAATTTACTACATAATTTGCAATTTAAGGAAAACAAATAAAGCGTTTATTACTTTTTTGTAAAATAATCTGATATATTTTTTGCATTGTTTTTAGAAATTTGTTTTTTGAAGTCTCGTCGACGCGGCAGCTGTTTTCAGTATTTTGTTCATTCAGTGAAGTTCGTGTTAAGCGAGTTAGTTTTGTTTCGTGTTAAGAAAAAAAAATGTGTGCAAATACATAGTACTTTTTCAGCACTGCTTTATTTTTTCACGTCAACTGATATTTCTTCTTAAGCGTTTTCGTGTTAAACGCATTTCATTGTATATGGGTATTTTAATTGAAGAACAAGGCATGGAGTGCCCATGGTATGACAAGAGTCCTCCAATACGATATGATAAACACTTGAGGTTATTCCAAAATGGAAAGCACAAGATAGAACAATTAGACAATAACGTAAATGCTTTGCCAAGAACAGCAAAAAGTCATGACTTGACTCCCAAACTTACAAGAATAAATTTTTAAAATCCCAAGCACCTAGGTAGGAACTTCTGTAATTTTCTTATAATAAACAGCAAATTTTTTTGTATACTTACTTCTACTATATTCAGCGGAACACTCGCTTTATTTAACGTCGCTGTTGTATTGGAACTAATTAGAGGTGGCGCTACTGGTAGATTTGAACTCATGGGTCTTAGGCTCGTATAAGAACCCTTCAATTTTGTTCCCATAGTTCTTAAATTAGACCCTGCATTAATCGGTTGCTGTTTGGCAGTACTCAATTTATAAATATTCGAGTAACTACCGGGTATGTTAGAGTTCATAGGTTTGAGGTTAGAATAGGAATTAGTCTTAGCATTGGGTCTAACTACTGGCATGGGTTTGGGAGCTGCTGTGGTATAGGAGCCTTTCTGATTGATTTTGATTGTTGTGTCTAAGGGAGCGGCTACGTAACCTAAGCTTTTTGGTTGTTGTTTGATGACGAATTGGTCTAAAGATCCTTTGGATGATATGGTCGATCGGACGCTCTTGTAGTCGTCGTTAGATGATTGGTCAGAATCCGATATAGTTTCTGTTGCGGTTATAGGTGATATGAAATTATTTTCCCATAATTTTTTGGAAGCTGTCGATATTTTTGGAGTTGACATTACTTGCTGGAGACCTAGAATCGGAAAAGAAAGAAATGTAATATATATTCAAAATCTATAAGAATAATAGTAGTGTATCAATGCAGATTCTCCAATGAGGAGAATTTCTTTTACAATTTATCTTAGATATATTGGCCAGTGCCTTCTTAATTAGTTGTATATCTTTTTCACAATAAGTGAGTGTAGAATGTGGTAATTCATGTTTACGACTTTGACTGTTTGGATGTGGACTTGCACAAGGAGCCATCTTGAGATCTTTGTCTGTTCTTATTAATGGTATTAAACCAAAATTAGACTTTTGCTGTTGATTTAAATTGTAAACTGCATTGATTTCGTTTTATATTGTTAGACAATTCAGCAGGACTTTGCAATTTCTTAGATTGGTTCAAGTGTAATATAATGCTTATCTTTTAATAAATGTCATTACTGCGATTTTCCCGTGAAGTCAACAATTTAATTATAATTTGGATTGGCTGGTTCTCAATGAAGTATCATCTTATCAATTCCAACAATTTACCTGATTAATATTTATGAAGTATTCTCCTCAGCTTCAGCTTTTCGTTTATATAATTTAACTTCTTTGTAGATTCTTTTTACTTTATTTTTCTATTAGGATAATTATTTTTTACATATCTCTTCAGAAATTCAATCTGTCATCAATGTTTATTTTTCCTAGCAACCATCCATGACTTGTTATTCCTACTAGATTGATATTTTATTTCATATAGAGATTAAGTAAGGACTTCACGCACTACTCTTGAACATTTTTAAATTTTCTTATCTAATGTTTTTTTTACAAATTAACATTTACACTAATAATTATTGGATTCATAATAATTATATCAGTAAAATTTATATTCTCTCAACCACCTTAATAATTTACTTTAGTAGAGTTTTCATTGAATTTATCCTTTCAAACCTATCAATTCTGATTTTAGTCCAATATATTGTTATAGATAGAACGAGCATATAACATTCATAGAATCCCAATAAAGTATAAAATAATAATATCTATCAATAAAAGTAATTTGTAATGTAATGTTTTTGTTATTTATTTAAACAGGAAACGGGTGGGATAAATTTTAAACACACGGTAGGTTCACTTACTTAATTTATTTAAACACTAAACTAATCACTAACACTTAATTTATATACACTTATATTCTTGTTTATATCACGATGTCAAATTATCAACTCCCTTATCCCTGATCGGTCCTTTATATATATATTAATGCCTTTTTTTACTAGAGAATTCTACTCAAAACAATTGGATTTCTGGCATTTTCTAGATAAGACTGGTCACAAAAACCAGTTCTAGATAAGATAGTCACAAACTCGTAAACAGTTTTTTATAACTGCGTATCCGCCATAATTTTAACTTTTATACCTGGCTTAGACAGAGTCGGATTTAGGGTCTATACCAGTGTGCTGTTTCATAACATTACCCCCTCCTTAAATGGAAGTTCCTCCTGGAACTTTTGTGTAGCCGAGACTGGATGTTTGAATCGGCAACTGGCCCCATTTCTACACTTTCCGATCTTATGGAAATAGCAGGGCACGGTCTTCATCGGATACTGATAACGGGGGTTGTAGCTGCAAATTAATATCTGGACACCGGTATCTTCAAAGATAATCTCTACCATGTTCCTGATGATTCGCCAATCCAACTGGTTACTCGCTATCTTAGGCATAGCCAGTTTCTTCACGTTGGATTCCAACACATGGTCTCGGAGGTTTCGAAGTGCTTCCCACACATCTCGGTAGGTAGATCGATCTTGGAATTCATTTTTAGTTACCACGTAGAAGACGTACCGCGAATTATGTTTCAGTGTCTTGCCAGGGGCTGGAATCTGGTCTTCAAGTTTTTTAATTGCCCGAACTTCTTTCGAAAGACGGTTGCCAACCCTCGTGCGTTCTTGATACGGGCGGGGATGTTGTATGCCAGTGAATAATCTTCCGGGAGAGTGAACAGATCTTATTGTTGTTCCGAAGTGACTCCATATCTAGCTTTCCCGGTACCTCCATACGTGCCCATGAATTCCTCGAAGGTAGGGTCAGACACATCTCGAATAAGGTTTACTCCTTCCCCCAGGTCATGGTCTCCTTCGAATGGCGATAGTCGGTTTTGGTGAACTACTTTTGGTTTTCCGTTGGGGATCTTGCTTATGCGATATATAACATCATTGATCCTTTTCTTGATTAAGTATGGACCTTCCCAGGATTTTTGTAATTTTGGAGAAAATCCTTTTCTCCTCGTCGGGTTGTGTAACCATACTTTGTCCCCTTCTTTAAAACCGCCTTATGTGGCCTGCGTGTCGTACCGACTTTTCATTCTGTCGCTGGCAACTTGAAGATTGGTACGAACTAATTCATGAATATCGTCCAGCCTTCTTCTCAATTGGATCACGTAGTCTTCGCCTGCTAGATCTTCACCAGGCCGACAGCCAAATTCCAGGTCACAAGGAAGCCTCATTTCACGTCCAAACAGGATTTTCGCAGGTGTTTCACCCGTGGACTCATTGACGGCAGATCGATAAGCCAATGCGAATAGGGAGAGATACTGGTCCCAATCTCTCTGATGGCTGGATACTACTTTGGACAGGTATTTTCCAATAGTCCTGTTCATTCTCTCGGCTATTCCATCTGACTGTGGATGTAATGCTGTTGTTCTGGTCTTCTTCATTCCCAGCTTCTCGCAAATCTCCTGGAATAGATGACTTTCGAAATTTCTTCCCTGGTCGCTGTGGACTTCCAAAGGCACTCCATATCGGCTGATAAATTCTTTCACCAATACATCTGCGACAGTTGTGGCCTCTTGATTCGGGATAGCGTAAATTTCCACCCACTTTGTGAAATAATCCATTACAACCAGTATGTATTTGCCACCATTTTCTGTCGTCGGAAATGGTCCAGCGATATCTAAAGCAATCCTTTCGAAAGGGCTTCCAACATTGTACTGTTTCATGGGTGCCTTTCTCTTGCGATGTGGTCCATTACTCGTAACACAAGTCGTACATTTCTTACACCAGTCCTTCACATCGTCGGAGCTGTTCATCCAATAAAACCTTTCACGGACTCGCTGTAGGGTTTTCTTCTCTCCCAGATGACCTCCCGATGGACTGTCGTGTAACTTCTTCAGTACCTCAGCTACTCTTGTTCTCGGGATAACTAGCTGTCTCCTCATCTCGGAACCATCATCGTTTTCGAGGACTCTTTTCAACAGCCCTTCTTCCAGGACAAGAGAGTCCCACTGAGCTCAATATGCCTTGAGTTTCGGTGAAAACTTTGACACTTCTTGCCAGGTAGGTCGCCGATTTTCTTCCTTCCATTGCCGGATCATCTTCAGGTGAGGATTATTCTCCTGATCTTCTCTGATCCTGGTGGGTGACCATTCCTCGTTGACTACTGTAATTCTTGAAACTGCAACTTCCTTAGATTTCGAGTTGTTGCATTGTGAATAGTCTACAGGGCATGGCCGTCTAGGCAAGGAGTTGGCTTTTTGGTGATTTACATTAGCTGGATGTTCACCCCTGTCTGATTTCCCCTGTGTCTGGAGTTCTTGGGTTACAGGAGTCTTGGGGAGCTTAGACGGACTGCGTACGTGCTCTAGCTCGCCACACTTCCGGCATTTGATCTTCTTCGGCCTCTTGTCTGCCATACCTTTCAACAAGTTGACGATCTGATCAAGTTTGTCATCGTTATCTTCTTCCTGCATGGTTCTACCTTTGTTGTACCGCGAGCTTTTCTTGGCTGCTTTGCATTTAAGAGGTTCTTGGTTTACTGGAGTCGTAGGACGCTTACACGAACTGCGTACATGCTCTAGCTCGCCACAATTACAGCACCTGATTTTCTTCGGCTTCTTGTCTACCATACCTTTCAACAAGTTGACAATCTGGTCAAGTCTGTCATCGTCACCTTCTTCCTGTATGGTCCTATCTTTGTTGTATCCCGAAGCCATCGTGGCTGCTTCATATTCAAGAGCAGCAGTCAATGCATCGGCCAATGTTTTAGGATTGGCTAATCGAAGCGTCTTCTCCATATCGTGGTCACACAAGCCGTCAATAAAGGCCTGGATGCCTAAACATTCCATCATGTTCTCTGGTGCTGATGGATAAGCAAATCGAACTAGTCGGAGAATATCCATTTCATACTCTTGAAGGGGTTCGTCACGTTTCCGCCTTCGGTTCTTCAGCTGGAATCTGTACAACTGTTCCAAATGTTCGTGACCATATCGCATGTCCAACCTCTTCTTCAGCAGCTCGAAGTCATCCATTTCTTCAAGCGGTATCGTTTGAAGTACATCTAAGGCATCTCCCCGAAGCGCGATGGTTAAGTTTATTGCCTTCTCCCTATCGGACCAATTATTCACGCTAGCAGCTGCTTCAAATTGTTTCACATAATTGGTCCACGACATTTTGCCATCGAACGTTGGGGCCTTGACTCGGGTAAAACTGCCAATGTCTTCAAACTTAGGTAGTGTTTCTGGCTTGCAGGGTTTCGTTTGCTCGGTCTTCTTTTCTTCCTCTGGCGTGCCTCGCGTTCTTGAATCGGCAATCTTTTCCTGTAACTCCTTGATTTTCTCGTCTATCGTTGTAATCTTATTCTCGATTTCAGATTTTAGAGACGAAATTTCATTTTCAACATCAGCGGCAATGTCGTTTTTCATTAATAAGATATCGGCAGATATATCGTTCTTCAAAGTAGAAATTTTCTCGTCCATATTAACAGAAATGCCGTTCTTCATAGCGGAAATATCGTTCTTTATAGCCGAAATATCACTTTTCACATTCGTAGAAATCTTCTCTTCCATGCCAGCAATCTTCTCGTCCATGTTAGCCGAAATATCATTCTTCATAGTAGAAATCTTCTCTTCCATGCCAGAAGTCTTCTCGTCCATGTTGGCAGAAATGTCTTGCTTCATAGCAGAAATCTTCTCGTCCATGTTAGCAGAAATTGACGAGATTAAGGTGGAAGCCTCGTCAGTAAATAAAACGGTTTCTGGATCAAAGCCGTCATTTTCGAGTGCCACTTTAAGTCTTTCTACTAATTCACTTTTCTTACCGGACGTTTCCAACTCACGATCTTCCAATTCTGCTCTTAGTTCCGCCACTTTGAGGTCACATAGTCTCTTGGCCATTTTTACGTAGCAATTTATTTATTACCCCACACCTGACACCAATGTAATGTTTTTGTTATTTATTTAAACAGGAAACGGGTGGGATAAATTTTAAACACACGGTAGGTTCACTTACTTAATTTATTTAAACACTAAACTAATCACTAACACTTAATTTATATACACTTATATAAATTGTTTATATCACGATGTCAAATTATCAACTCCCTTATCCCTGATCGGTCCTTTATATATATATATATATATATATATATATATATATATATATGTATATATATATGTATATATATATATATATTAATGCCTTTTTTTACTAGAGAATTCTACTCAAAACAATTGGATTTCTGGCATTTTCTAGATAAGACTGGTCACAAAAACCAGTTCTAGATAAGATAGTCACAAACTCGTAAACAGTTTTTTATAACTGCGTATCCGCCATAATTTTAACTTTTATACCTGGCTTAGACAGAGTCGTATTTAGGGTCTATACCAGTGTGCTGTTTCGTAACAGTAAATAAAGTACCAAAATTAATAAAATATCTATATAACAACATAATCAATTAGAATCAATGGGCATAATCATAGAGAAAATAAATAAGAAAATAAAAAGAATTCATAAACAATTATTGATAAAACATTTTTTAAAATAATTCTGTATTTTAAAAAACAACCTTAGACAGAACTTAACAAGCAAACGAAGATCAATAAAATAACGTGACGCCACACGGAACATTAGATACCTAAAGCATCTGCTTATATTTAAAGAATAAATAGAATAGTAATAATAAAATCAACAGTGCTACAATGATTAACTAATAAATGAAATTTTAGAATTAGTAAAAATATATATAAGATATGTTAATCAATATTCAATCATAAAAGTAAATAGGAAATATAATAATATATGTAGAAAACTGTAATTATAGGTAATGTCAAAAAACCAAAACGAGATATAACAGTTGACGACAAGTATACCAACATAAAATGTAATTTGATATGAAATACAAGAATAAAAATAAATTATTACCGACCTAATTTATGTATATAGATGTAATAATATAAAACAAAATAAGAAATGAACTGTATCCATATGTATTATGTAAATATTTAGGTTGTAGGAAGTATAAAATTTGTATATTTGTATTGATCATACGGAAGATTTCAAATAATCAATAACATGAAAAAACAATGATAATAAGATGTTAGTGAATTAAATCAATGACGATAAGGTGATAGTGAATAAAAAACAACATTTAGTAGCAAGTTTAAGTCAGAAAAACAATAAAAACATTAATAAACAAAGTGACAGGTGAACAATAATCAAAGATTTTTCTAGAACATTGCCAGCTTCCGGTTATAAACAAAAAAGGGTTTTGGCGGATAAAAAAACCCGCGGTAGTTAGTTAAGCGTTGGTAACCAGACAGTAAAGAAGTGAATTGTATGTTATGAAGTTTTTCTTATAAAATTTAAAGTAATAGGTGCTAAATGTATAAAATAATTAAATAAGTGCAAAGACAAAAATTTGTGTTGAAACAAAGTCAAGCCACGTAGGAGAATTATCACCAGATAATTATAAGAAGGGAGATTGCCACCTGAAGCGGGAAAGCGTCATGGATGGACACAATTGAAGGCGTCGGCTTGGTGAAATATAAAAAGGTCTGTGGTGTGTTTAATTAATAATATTTGGTACCAAATAATGAAAAGTGAAATTTAAATAAAAAACACCTGGTAATAAAAATTTTAAAATGATAATTATAAACCAGGAAACGTGAAAAAACTTACCATTATCAAATTTGTAGATACATGTAATAATTTCTTTCATGTTGTATTTTTCTCCAATTACATATATATAAAACTTTCCACAAAACAATAAGCCACAACTAATTTCAGTTTTTATCACGTACACTATTATTATAATACGTTAAAATATTTTTAAAAGATCTAAATTAAGTAGATTAAATATTTCAAATATCCTCTCCATTTCACGAACCGATTAAAACTAAAGCAGTGTCTAAATATTTTCAATAATACTATTTAGAAGAACAAGCAGAAAAAGTTACAATATTTGAACAACTTTAAACACAGCTGTTCATTTTTCAGAGAAAAATAATGTTTACAAACGATTATGCAAAATTATGCAAATGAGTCTGCAAAAGCCGTCTCAGAAGAATGAATAGTTTTTAAAATATACATAAAGGTTGTGTGATGTGGAAATTTAGATGTATATAGATAAAATCCATATTTTACGTTTTATAGTATAAGAATATTTTATATCTAATAAAAGGATAATCATTTATTTTTATATAATAGGTATATGACACCAATAATAAAATTAAAGCGTCAACTGTATTTTATGTATAACTAATATTGAAAATTTCAAAATTTTTGTTCTTTTAATTAATCATATAAAATAAATTACATTGATTAGTGATGTTGATTTTCTTATGACTTTGCCCAGGGACCCTACTGAGATATAGAGTAGTGTATAAATAAGAGCAGCCGAGGTAAAATTTAGGAATTAAATGAAACCACATGATATAAAATAGCATAATGAATAGGAGAAAGTAAGGATAAAATACATACTAATAAAAATTTGGTGTATATATAAATTAGCTAGCCCAAAAGTATAATATTTCAATAGTAACACATCATTACATATCATAATTCAATTCAAAATTCTCAACTATTAATATATATTTAAAATAAATAAGTAAATACACACAAATATAATCATTAACAAAATATATGGTGCTATTAACTGACATTATCCTATTTAACTATTTCAATTAGCACAGTAAGTAGATACCTAAATAATATATATATATATATATATATATATATATATATATATATATATACAAACAACTATCCAACAAACGAACACACTCACCATCCAGCGAGGAGCTCCCTCCATCTGATGACATAAACACATATTTTAAAAAACGTCCACTGAAAGCAAAGTACATCTGAAACTAACTTTACAATCGAACCAGAACCCATTGCAGCAGCTACAACATTTTTTGAAGACTAAACCCACCCTCCTATACTCAACATCGATCAGTTCAAATGTCTGTTCGAAAATTAATACGGCTTAAAGGACACAGATGCATTAAACTTAGCAACAGAGTACACTTCAAACATACAGGGTCTAATCGGACTGCACTTACAAGTTTATCCATACTTAACCGAGAGAACCACAAAAACTCGCTGCACTAAATTAAGAAAAAAATTGGAAAAACATCTGGATATCGATACCTCTAGTGACAGCACCTATTGAAACTTAAAACTAATCTTCAACTCAAGCAAACATGCTCAAGTTATTATTAGCCGAAAACGCACCAGGCATCATAGCACTTCAAGAAACACACTTTAAAAACGACGAAACACACATCCTTAAAAACTACATAAATTTTTCTAAAAATCGTAACCGAAACAGAGCAAGCGGGGGAGTTGAAATTTATATAAAATCTAATTTCAAGACAACACCACTAAATCTTCAAACAAAAACCTTGAAGCAATAGCTATACGAATAGAAGAAATCAAATTACACATATGCAGCCTGTACCTACCTTCAGACGTTGTGTTAGAGGAAAACGAACTGGAAATACTCATAAATCAAATACCAAAGTCCCCGCATTATTTTGGGAGACTTTAATGGACATCATTACTCTTGGGGTTCACAAAAAATAGATGCAAGAGGTCGAAAAATAAAAAACTTCATAGATAACTCTAATCTTGCTTAGTTAAACAATGGAAGCATGACTCGTTTCAACGCATCTAATAACACTTTCTCGGCCATAGACTTAACTATGTGCACTCCAAACCTAGTAACACAACGTGGCTGGCAAGTTTTGGATAGTCTACATGACAGTGATCAGTTTCCTTTAATTATAAAAAATATAAATCATAATCCAGCAACACAAATCATTAATCCTTCACCAAAATGGAATCTAAAAAAAGCAAACTGGGAAGGATTTGCATCACATATTGAAAATAAGATACCTAATACTAATTTCTCAGCAGACATTAACTCTATGATAAACAGCTTCAACGATTTTGAAGGCAGCATACAAAGAGATCGGCAAAACTCGTTACACAAAAAGACACAATCCTGTACCGTGGAGGAACTATGAATGCGAGGAAGCAATCAAAGCAAGCAAGCACGCGTGATATCGATACCTAAAACATTAAACAACCGATAACCTCACAGAATACAAAAAGCATAAAGCCTATTCAAGACTTGTCATTAAAAACCAACAAAAAGAATCATGGCAAAAATATGTAGAATCAATAAATAGCTCCACCCCTATCTCAACTGTATGGAAAAAAATTAGAAAAATCTCCGGATATTCTACCATCTACGGAATAAAAGCATTACAGAAAGACAATTACATCACCACAAATAATGCAGAAACTGCTTAAGTACTAGCAAAACTATATAGTAAACATTCTAGCAGCAAATATACGATGCAGAATTTCTTAGTTATAGATTGAACAAAGAGAAACTAGACATACATATTGAAGATTACTCACATCCTATAAACACCCTGATAACAGAGTAAAAATTCGAGGATGCTTTATCCTCTATGAACAATACATCACACAGCCCAGATGATATACCAGTTATCTTTCTTCAAAACTTACCTATCAGTGCTAAGAAACTTCTTTTGCAAATATTTAACTCTATATGATCCAATCACACATGTCCAGAAATTTGGAGGACAACAAATCTTCTTTACTACTGGAATCATATAGGCCGATAGCACTCACATGCAATCTATTTGAAAAAATAATCAATCGTCGATTACTTTCGTGCCTTGAAGCAAATAATCAACTTATACCCGAACAATCTGGTTTCAGAACTAATAGATCAACTTTGGACAATATCATCGACTTAAAGTGAAATACACAAAGCCTTCAACAAAAAACAAAAATGGCAATTTACTACAACCTCAATCATGCTTTTGTCAGAGCTTGGCACCACAAAATTCTCCTAAACCTACAAAACTGGGGATACCAAGACACCATACTAGTTTTTGTCAAAAATTTTCTCTCAAATAGGAACTTTCAAGTAAAGGTGAATGGAACAATTTCCAATACTATAACACAAGAAAATGGAACCCCCAAGGCTCGGTTTTAAGCCCAACACTGTTTATTATTGCAATTAATGACATTACACAAAATATTGATACACGCATACAAGCTCGACTATATGCAGATTACTTGATTCTGTTTATGAAAGGAAAACACTTGAGCAGCACAGCTAATCTGCTACAAAAACAACTTCTTAAACTAGAACTATGGTCAAAAACATCTGGCATGACCTTCAGTGCTAATAAAACAAAATGCATAATATTCTCCAAAAGAAAAACAAGGCAAAAACCACCACTAAAACTCTATAACAAAAACTTGATATATGAACAAGAAATAAAATTTCTTGGCATGGTATTCAACCAACACCTAAACTGGAAAAATCATATTCAAAAACTGATCTTCTCTTGTCAACCTGCACTAAACATACTAAAATACACATCATATAAACACTGGGGAGCTGAAGGAAAACTATTGTTACTGATATATAGAACACTCATCAGATCCAAAATAGATTACGGATGTGTAGCTTACGCTTCAGCTACACCAAATGTTTTAAGACCATTAGATACTCTACACACCAATGCACGACTAATACTAGCGGCATACCGTACAACCCCCACAAATAGTTTAAATTGTGAAGCAGGAGAAGCTCCACTCAAATACAGACGACAGTACCTTAGTCTTTCATATGCAGCTAAAGTATGAGCCAATCCCACCTACCGCACCATATTCGGCAAAACTTCTTAATTTCACCCATAACGCAGTACCACAATATACGGAAGAATACACCAATATTTACAAACCACTTGCAACGACACTTTCCCTTCTGTAATTAACTGGCCTTCAATCTTCCAACTAACTCCTCCCTGGCTGATCAGTCCTCCGTCTGTTAACGCATCTCTTTCACAATACAGAAAACAAGATACCAGCCCTCACATATTCTCAAAACTCTTCTCAACTTTCAAGGTTACACTGAGATATATACTGACGCGTCTAAAACCAGGGAAGGAGTTGCAGCAGGTGTGGTAGCACCCAGTGAGATAAAAACAGTCAAGCTGTCAGATACTGCAAGCATATTTACAGGCGAACTTCATGGAATTCCTGAGGCCACAAAACTTTTACATAATAGCCCCAAGGACAAACACATCATAATTACCGACTCACGTAATGCTGTAGCTTTACTAACCAAGATATACTCAAAAAATCCAATTGCTTCATACATCAAACACGAGTTACACAACCTTAGTAATCTTAATAAAAATATTTCTTTCCTATGGGTCCCATCTCATATGGGAATAAAAGGGAACGAAACAGCAGACACACACTCCCTTACCGCAGCAAATCAACCGGATAAGTCCACATACCACACAACTGCATCAGATTTAAAACCTTATTTCCGCTACCAGATTCTCAACAATTGGAATACTGAATGGAAACAAAAAACATCCAAACTCCAGCAAGTACAACCCAACACAGGAAAACGGCAATACCACACAAATAAACGTCAGCACCAGTTCATCATCACACGACTCCGTCTCGGACACACCAGGCTAACGCACGAACACCCAATGACTCGAGAGTCTATTCCACTTTGTGCCTTATGTGATAAAACTATAACTGTGTCTCATATTTTATTAGAGTGTCTATCATATGAAACTGAAAGAAGAAACTCCAATATAGGAAGAACCTTCAAGAAACAATTGGAGAAAATTGCAACCCTCAGAAAATTATTTCCTTCCTGAAAAGCATAAACATTTTTCACAAACTGTAACAATTCTTATTGGAAATTTGTATGTATTTGTAAACTACTCCGCTAATTACCCTAGAGGTACAAGCGGTTATTGTAAATAAAAAAAATCTGCCTTGAACTTTGCATTATAAAATTGGGCTTTACCCTTGTAATAGATAAAAAATCCCAATGGCCCAAGACCAATTGGACGTCTTATTTCAGTAAAGTTTTTGCATCTGATTCAAAACAAAACAAAAATTTAAATTTTCTTAAATAAATGTTTTCATGTATGTTTTAGAAAAAAGTGTTTCATACAAAAGTTCTAGAACGTGTTAAGTTCTAAAAAAATCTCAGTAACTTTTTTGCGTCAGATCAAAAACAAAAGAAATACGAGTTTATTCAATTTTGTTTCTACTGGGCCGATTTGGCCCGTTAACGAACTCATCCAAGATGATATTGGCCGAACCAATTTTTGTAGTGAGTTTGGTTTCGATCCGTCAAAAAATGCGCCCTCTATGGTGCTTATAAATTCCGTTATAACACATACATACATATATATATATATATATATATATATATATATATATATATATATATATATATATATATATATATATATATATATATATTGTTGTAGATTATTATTTATCAATATATAAATACAGAAATTGTCATCTGCCACGCATTTGGGTTCATCAAAATTGTTATATTATTTATTTTCCTAGTCTTTTTTTTTAACTCTTAATAAATTATTTGTACTATGATGAATGCTCTTTAGTTTTAAATTTATTATGTTGCGCCACTGATTATGATTTGTTTCTAAACATAAATGTTATTTTCCCGACTATTGAGACTCTATTTAAAATTTGTTTTAGTTTTGATTTATAATGGGTGAGTCCGGCACTAGCTTCATTCAACTATAATCCACCCGTATATTGAATGGTGTATTATTGGTTGTCTAATTTAAACAACATAGAATGTTTTCTGAATTTAATGCTAAGATATAAAAAAAATATCGACATCTCTTACTTGCTTATAATATCAAATAAAGAACGTAGATATGTGATATGAAAAATGAAAACAAATAACGACTCAATCTAAAATATTACTTGATGATTTTAGTAGTATTAAAACTATTTATCTATGGTAGTATGTATATTATTCATAAGTAAACGTAATTATAACCTATAATAAATGTTTATAGTTAATGTTTCAAATAGTTATTATATCAAATAGTGAATTTATCTAGTTACTCTGAAAAGGAAATGAAGAATTATAATGTTACTGACTATATACTGTGTGACTAAATCATCAAGCTTTTCTTCAAAGATATCTTTGTAAACTGTGACTAATACTACAAACAAGTAAGTTTATATTAACTATACTTATAACTAAACGAATAAACTACCATGTTTGTAAACGTTCAAACACATAAAATATTAGTAAGTTCAGTTGTTTATTGTAACGCAAAAGAAATTATAAATGAAATAACTTATCTGTGTCCAATTCAGTTAATATATCACATAATGTATTACAGGTATCCATTTCATTCATCGTATCTCCAATTTGCATGTCTTGTAATGCATTATTTTGGGTTATTTGTATATTGTTAATTCCTTTGGAGGTTTTGATATGGTCCTTTCAAGAAACTTTCTAATTTTTCCCTGTTAATTTCTATTTTAGTTTCTCAAATTTTATTACATGTCTGCTTCCATTTAATCAAATATCTATCTCCTTCAATCGTTTTCAATAAATTTCGTTGCTAACCTCCGTTGCTATCAAACTGTTTATACTCTAATAAGTTTATATAACATATGGTGTCTTGATTTTTCTTATGAAATTCTTAAATTGCTTTAGTATTATTATGTCTTATGTCATGGATAACCAATCAAAGATAAAGATTTTATATTGTTGGTTTATTAAACATTTTTCTGGCAAATCTTCACAATATCACTTGTTACTTAAATTTCCGCGCACTTTAAAAGATAATTATTGTAAATATTATTATATACAGTATGTTGCATGACAATTACAGTTTGTTTTTTAATTGCTCTAGTTCTTTATTTGAAATTTATGTTATTGATGCCTATGTGTTTAGATCATTGAAATAGCTTATATGATAATGCTGTTTTACTACATAACAATATACTGGATGTTTGTTTTAAATTAATTCTAGTGCAATAATACCTGTTTCATCCTATGCTGATTTCCTTTCTCTTGATGGATTAATTTATCAGTATATATATATATATATATATATATATATATATATATATATATATATATTAAACTGGATAGAACGGGGAGAGAAATAATGATTTAACATTATTATTAGTTTTTTTATTTTATGTTCGGTATACAGGGTGTTGTTTTACTCTATGTTAACATCCCCTAAATTTTGCGTTTATCAAATTTTTATGTAAGTAAAAATTTTATGAATGCAAATTTTACTTCAAATATTTATAGAATTCTTTTCTTTTTAAACTTCTCCATTATTTGTTATATTTGTATAAATCTTTTATATTGAAAATACCTCTTATTTCATCACTTTCTATATATCTTAAAACGTAACTATTTGTTCCATTCTCATTCTCTACAACATATGGTCCCTCGAAAGGTGGTTTCAATTTTGCACATACATTCTTACTTCTATCTGATACCCTTAAAGCACGGATGATTACTAAGTCTCCTTTATTAAATGTAGTTTTAGCTTTTCCCTTCTTTTCCATTCTTCTTAGATATTTGTCTGCATTGTTTTGCAGATTTTTATTTACTCTTTCCAATACCTTTTCAAATTCTTCTGTAGAATTTATTTCCCATTTCCTTTGAGGTTTCAATTGTTTCATTAAATAAATTGGACTTTCCATTGTTACTGTGTTTTAAATCAATTTTAGAAAATATTTTAGTATTCGTAATGCGCCCAAAAATTGCTTCCACATTCATCGGAGCCTCGTATTGTGGTACAGTGTATTGATTAATATTTCTTGCATCTAGGCATAATCTTAATTCACCATTTGCCTTCTTTACGACCACAATAGGGTTTACATATCTTGTGTTACATCTCTCTATAATACCGTCTTTTAACATATTTTGTATCTCTGGATCAACTTCTTTTCTATATTTATAAGGTATGGGATATGTTCTTATTCTGAAATTTTCTATTCCTCTAACTTCTATCTTATGTACATAATTATTTGCCATTCTCATCTCCTTTTTAATCAATCCTTCATACTTCATAATCAAATTCTTCACTTTCTCTTCATATTCTTTATTTCCACACACTAATACCAATTCCTCCATAATTATATTCCTTTCTATATTCCATAACTGCCTATTATCCTCTCCAATTTCCAATTCGTCCATATTTCCACTCCTTTTTATATTCCATAACTTCCTATTATCCTCTTCAATTGCCAATAATTCCATATTTCCCTTCTTTTCTATATTCCATAACTGCCTATTATCCTCTTCAAATTCTAATTCTTCCATATTTTCTTTTTCAAATTCAATCTTATTACCATTTAATTCAATCTCCATCTTTTCAAAATCAATTCTTGCTTTATATTTCGTTAATTCATCTATTCCTATAACTATGTCTGTTTCTAAATTATCCACTAGCAATAATTGCATCTCAATTTCTTTCCCATCCTTTAATTCAATGCTTTGTATTATAGATCTGCTAACTTCACACAATTTCTTTCCATTTGCTCCTATTAATGTAGTTTTCGGTATCTTGACTAGCTTGTTTTCATAATTTTTAATATTTTCTTCTATCAATTTTGTTTTTATTATGGACGCTTCCGAACCTGTATCTATTAATATTTTAACTTGTTTCCCATTTAATTTTCCTTTAATTTTTATTAATCCCGTTATTTCCTTTAATTCCAAATCTTCCCCAAATTTAATGTATTCCCTTGGATGTTTATATGTTATCACTCTCTCTTCTCTCCTTTGAATACTGTTCTCTGTAATTGTTATTTTTGTTGTTATTTTATTTGAAGTTTCTGTTATAGTTGTTTTTGTTTGCTATCGTTCTTATTATAGTTATTGTTATTTCCTAAATTGTTGTTATAATTGTTGTTTTTTTTTTTATAATATTCATTTGTATTATATCTGTTAATGTAATTATTTCTGTTTTTCATCATTATCTTTATATATCCTAATTTCTATCTATGTACAACATTATATTTACATATGTTTTTTTTTTAACATTATTTGTTAATTATAAACTTCTTATTTACATGTTGTTTTTTATATCCCTTATCGACCTTTTACAATTCCTTATTCGTCTTCTAGATTCCGGTCCTATAATACAGCCTTATTATTCAATTTAATTTTCTTTTCCTAAATTTCGTTTTATCCTCTTCAATTTCTTCTCAACATGTCCCAATTTTTCTTCCATCAATTTTATTATTAGATCCTTAGTTTGTTTTATTTCTTCCTTATTCTGGTCCATCTTTATATTCATTTCTTGTTTTAATTCTTCCTTATTTTTATTCATATCTTCCCTAATATCATTCATATCTCCCCTAATATCTTCTTTATTTTGATCCATTTTTTTCATCATCATTTGAAACATACTCATTACGTCCATTTCCTCTTTCTCTTTTGATTTTTGTTTGACCTCTTGTCCTGTTTCTTCTGACAATGGTAAATCTTCTTCTTCTTGTCCATGTTCTGCAATGTCTTCTTCCAAATTTTCTCTGCCCTGTTCCAAGTATTGTACCTGAAAATCTCCTCTACCATTGCTCCTTTCTTCTCTTTCTTCATCAGGCCTACTTTCGACTCCTACCTGCTTTCCGTCTCTTAATGTCATTTTCCGTTCCATTTTATGTATTTAAATTCTTTTAATAAAGTCAAAAAAATTATTTCAATGCTTTTTTATTAATTTACAAAATTTCTATAATAGCCCCACGTTGCGGTGACATGTTAAACTGGATAGAACGGGGAGAGAAATAATGATTTAACATTATTATTAGTTTTTTTATTTTATGTTCGGTATACAGGGTGTTGTTTTACTCTATGTTAATATATATATAAATAATCAATGAAAAGATGAAATAATAACACGTGGAATACAAAACAAAAACAGAATTAGCGGGCATATCACGCAAAAGAGGTTACAGAGAATGAGTGGTAACCGTAGACTTGCATGTTTCTGGCTCATTAGCCTTCATCGGTACGGCATAACCAAGAAAAGGTGTACAACTTGGGAGCAAGAATGTTAATTGAAACATGAGAAAACACAAACAACGGATTTCAACAAGATAACCAAACGCACATTTGTGCCTTCAAATGGAAGATCCCGAGTTTTCAGGACAACAACCAACAGAGACACGGAGGCGTCTATAGCTCTCCTGTCTAAACCTTCCGACCCTGGAAATAGACAAATAATCAATGAAAAGATGAAAGAATAACGCGTGGAATATAAAACAAAAACAGAATTAGCGGGCATATCAGGCAAAAGAGGTTACAGAGAATGAGTGGTAACCGTAGACATGCATGTTTCTGGCTCATTAGCCTTCATCGGTACGTCATAACCAAGAAAAGGTGTACAACTTGGGAGCAAGAATGTTAATTGTTAATTTGTGCACAAATGTGCGTTTGGTTATCTTGTTGAAATCCGTTGTTTGTGTTTTCTCATGTTTCAATTAACATTCTTGCTCCCAAGTTGTACACCTTTTCTTGGTTATGCCGTACCGATGAAGGCTAATGAGCCAGAAACATGCATGTCTACGGTTACCCCTCATTCTCTGTAACCTCTTTTGCGTGATATGCCCGCTAATTCTGTTTTTGTTATATATATGTATATGTATATATATATGTATATATATATATATATATATATATATATATAAATTTACTCTCTACAATAGTTCTATTTCATTCTGAAATAAGCCTAAAAAATCATGGTGTAGCATCATTTTTACTCTACAATGGAGTGCTTCAACATTTTCATCGTGTTGTATAAATTATTGCGACAATAGTTTTACTTGCACATTATCACAGTTCTATTTCATATGAATATATCCAGATCTTGTTTTCCATAGACACTGGTGAACTTCCACCCAGCAACAAATATCATTTTAATGTCTACTTGTTATAATTTGTTTCTACTGTGTGGTGTCTAGTGGTTGTGGTAGATATTTTACATTACCTTTTAGCGATTTTTAAGATAATTTAATTTCGATACTTTTTTTCTTCATTTTTCAAATTTGGACAAAGTGATCATAGGGTACGATTTTAGGATCCTTATGATTTTGCTAGATTGTTTTGTTTGCATATGTACCCGCAAAGGAGCAGTGTCATATGAGTATTAGACACATTAATTACAATAAGACGTTTCCTTGTGGAGCTGCAGATTTTATAAGCTTGTATTTGGAAGTTACTTCCAGGTAAAGTGGTACAACAATAATTGATTTTATGTAACAGGCACTCATATAAAAATTTGTGGGACGCTTGGTTAAGTGTTAAATAGTTAATCATCAGTGAACGAGCTTCAGACTTTTGATATTTTCTCTAATCCTATTTGTTGTAATAATGTTATGGGCGACATATCATTTAATCAGATAACTCAAAATATCAAATGAAAAATAGGAAATGATCTGAATATGGAGTATAGACCAGTTTCCTTGTAATGATAATGCAGAATCTACGCTGTTGCTGCTGATTTATCATCGTATTTGAAGGTTGAAGAGACACAAACCACCAAAAAATAAGAGACATTGATGAATGGAATTTATTGGAATAGCAATACCATACAAATCTTTTAAAATCATCATTTTATGGCAGAAAACCTTGTTAGTTGATTTCCTTTTTAGACAATGCAGTATCTCATTAGTCGACAATACGGTTTGGAATGTGAAAAGGCAGGTGCAGCAAAAACTGTATTCACCCGGAATAACTTTGATGTTCTGCAAATAATCGCCAAATAATACCGTCATGTGATAAATACTGAAGTCTATTTACTGTTTTATTCGAACATCTATATGAAAACTTAAAGACAGAACCCATACATTTATGTGGATAATAATATGATGTGAAAATGTTTTAGGGCACAACAATATAAAAAAAAATTAAACAACTTTACAAATTTCAAAATTATATAAAGTAGTATGACTATCAAACTATTACCATTTGAAATATTAGATTTTGTTTAAAACAATGTAATTAATTTGCATATTTTTGAACACAATTCAAACATTAGATCCTTGAACTTTTACGATTTTTCGTTATGTTGCCAGATCAAATAATTCTAAGTGGAAATAAAACTATAGTAGTTTCATGTCTATACAATTCTGTAAAGTGAAACTAATGAAAATAGTGAACTATAAGAAATTACTATCAAAACACAAAATAAGACAGGTACATTTAAACATATTTAAAAAATGTGCATTTCGATTAATTTGGAGCTAAGAAACTAAACATGACACTCTCTGGAGACCCACCGTTTCCCATTAAGTTTAGAATTAAGCTGGAAGTTAACTAAAAGTATTTACGACAATAAACACTGAACAGTTCATAAGGAAAAGAACAACATCACAGAGAGGTGACGAGAAACAAGAAAGCTAAATAGCTTACTATACTAAGCTACTACTACTATATCACCACCAATTTCTACTTCAAGATCAAGAATGTTCTCAACATCATCGTTATGCTCTATTTCACTATTCAATGAATTGGAAAAATACCCGATAAGCAACGAGTCTAATTCACAATTGATACTTTACCAATAATTTCAGTTTGATTTGAATGAATTGCAAACCATGATAGTCTTGAGTCTGAGCAAAAATTATCTTCCAGTAGACTACTCTTGACGACCAAAACAATTTCAATAAATATTATTTTATTATTATTGGAGTTAATGAATTTATCACACAAGAGTTCACCTACACACTAGAGGAAATCCGGCTTCCCCCAGCCATATTCTAGAGAACCCCATCAAAGCTACAGACAGGGAATAATAAAACAGGAAATGCGTTATCTACGATTTTAAAAACAAATCGCAACAACACTGGTCAAATTCACTCCTTTCAGTATCTAGACACTGTCGCAGTAGTTCTTCGCCTTGCTGATAGCACAACCAAAAATTGGACAAATATTTAATATTTCTATCATCTTTCACTTAACTCTAAATGTCTCAAAAAATCCTTAAAACTGAAAAAACTGCCCCAATCGCACTTCCAAATTCCGACGTAGTACAAAAAATGATGACAAATATTTTCTATCATCTTTCATTTATCCTTAAATATCTCCAAATATCCCAAAACCAGAAGAAACGGTTCTAATTAAACTCTTAAAATCAGACATACTTTTTTTCACTTATCAACACAAGTTCCGAGCAATAGCAACCATGGAATAAACAAAATTTATTTGTACACAAACGAATATCAATTTTATTTAGCATTTCATCGTGGCAACAACGCTACTTATGTTTAGGAGTCACATTTGCTTAGTATTCAGAATTTCGAGTAAAGTGCTATTTGTAGTAATAATATAAATTACCAGTACTGCATAAACGAATATTACGGACATAGTAAAATGTAAGTTGCTACAAAGAATGGTGGTGGGAAATTTAAATTTGATTGGGACACATTTACAAATGTCATACAAAAAGTCAATAACCTATAAATCTATAAATATATATATATATATATATATATATATATATATATATATATACAAATAGAAACGCATGAACGTCCTTCAAATAACAAACAACTACTCCACTAGCTATTTGCTGTAACTAGCACTGAAACACACTCTACAAATGCAGGATATTCATAGCTAATCTACATGTATATATAAATGTTGAGGATGCATAACCTATAAATGTTTATGACTGTCTGACACCTTAAAGTTCTTTTTCTACTTCCGTTACTAAAATCGCACTTTGCACACGGGTTTGACATGCACAAAACGACTCTTTAAACACTAGTGTTTAAAATGCGAAAAGTCACATCTCGTTTATCTTTTGTTTTTTAAATGTCAAATCAAGTGTATCTTTTGTATGTTAAATTTCATATTTCATGCTCCGTCATAATTTTGTTATTCTGCGTCATTTGATTTGTCAGTCAGCTGGCAGCCATCGTTCGTCATGTAATGAATATAATTCAAATATTAAATATATAATTTTTTCTTTCCCACGGGCGAAGAAAAAGCATAGTAAGCACCTCGTGTTAAAAACGTCTTTAGTCACTCGTTTCACAAGGAACTCGTGACTAAAGTAACCTTTTTGACACTTGGTACTTAATATACTATTTTCTACTACCGTGCGTAAAGTACGTATTTTAGACATAGTTTCGAGTGCGTAAAACTTTACTTTACGCACTAGTGCGTAAAGATAAACTCTTTACGCACTAGTGCGTAAAGAAAAAGTTCCAATTTGTTGTAGTTTTATCTAGTCTTATAAAAATATAGGTAGGTATAATAAACGGATATTAAATCGGAGTTTTCTTTAAATCAGAGATTGAAACAAATAGAATTCAGTAAAGTACATACGTAATAATTATTGGGTACTGGAAAATAATGGAATACGGTGCATAGGTAAGTTGGCTGGGAGTGACTGACATTTTCCGACTATACCTAGGGTAAGCAAACGTATTTATATTTAATTTATATTTCAGTATTGAACATTGTTAGGAAACTATGAGGTTATTTTAGATTCTTTTTTTAGAAAACGGAATAGATAGGTTCATATAATTATAAAGATGGATTACTCTGACGATCTCTCAGGAGATTATTTTGAAAATACACAATCTAACATACTACACGTAGCACAGAATGCTTCTAATGATTTATTGCCCCAAAAATCTGTGAATATTTAAGAAACAAAATACAATTTGTTTAAAGAACGGTGTAGGAAAAATAAAATAAAATATTCCGAAAATGTCCGAGTGCACAAATTGCACCTTCAATATTAGTATTGTTAATAATTGAATTCGTCTGTTGTTTTATTAATTTGTTGTAATAATGTTCAAAATATTAATCAGTATATAATATATTTTATTAGGAATCAATAAAAGCGGTATAGTTTCTTCTAAAGAAATATTAAACCTACTTTAGTGCGCAAAGAAAATAACTATTAAACTTCTGTATTTTGATAAAATTTTCGGTAGTAGAAAAAAAAGTGTATGCAATTCGCGTGTAAAGGCCTTTTTTCGACTCATGTGATTGTCAACAATATTCACATTCGTCGAAAAAAGGCTACTTTACACACTTGTTACATAAATAACTATTTCCTACGATCACTACCCAAAGTAGGCTTTTGCACACTCAAATCTAACCGCAAAGTTGATGTTTTCCGTGATATGTCATAATTTGACATTATTTCCGCTCTAGAGCGTACTTTTCCGCTCGCATGTTTTCATTTACAATAAACTAAAGAAAGTTAGTAAATAATAGGTATATTAATAGTACATTATACACTAAGCGACTAAAGTGACCCATTTAATCCCGCGGATGGGACCCATTTAATCCCCGGGGGAATCAATCCATATACATTTTTAATAAAAATGAATACTACTTAGGATGGCTGGGCATCGAGGATGCACTTTTATGAAATGAAACATGGCTGGGCATCGAGGACGGACTTTTATGAAATGAAGCTTGGCTGGGCATCGAGGACGGACTTCAATTTTTTTGTAGTAAGTCAAAGTGCGCCAATAAAAAAATAGCGTAAAGTATTCGTGGATAACTGGTCTTTCAAACACGCGCGATTTTTCGAGCGCGACGGCGCAGTGTTATGAGACCTTACAGATTAGACCGATTCAGACGTCACTTCAATTATTATTTTCTATCTTATAAACCATCCAAAACACCTATGTTTATAGTTGTAGTTAATATTTAAAAATATTCAAAGTGTATAACTAATTACTTCCAATATTTTTCGAACCTCAATTTGTTTAACCTTGTAAATGTCATCTTAATGTAGTTTAAGACTTTTGTAAGTTTTAAATTGTCATTAGTTGCATTTACGCCGTTTTTGATAGATTAGGTTAATTTTCTTCTCGAAACCTTGACTCAAAACATCAAATTGCAAGAGGTTATGGACACAGGACACGCGTGAGACACCATTGAAGCTTCTGGAGTTTGTAATTTGTTGAATTTTTGTGTTAATAAGTGATATCATGAGCCAGCTTCCGCTGATCGAGCATCTAAAAGGGCACGAGAACTATGGTACGTGGAAATGCGCGGTACAGATTTATTTAGAACACGAAGAGCTTTGGGACGCAGTAAAAGGATTTTTCGTGTTTTTTTTTAATTATTTGTTTAAAAATAAGGTGATCGTAGAAAAAATCTTATGTGCAATTCGAGCAGAAAGTGCGTTGCCGCATTCGGCAGATTGCCCGCGCCTCAAGCGGCAAAGTATCACTTTCCGCTCTTAATACACAAATAGCTATTTTCTTATAGGCTCGTTTTCACTAGCTTGAAAAAAGTACTTTTTGCTACTACATTACAAGGCAGTTTCTAGCTTGTAACTGCGTATGTGTTTATACTGATGTGGGCTTGTAATGTTGTCAATATAGTCCAAAGGTAATAAATCGAGATATAGTAAATCATTTATTGCTTAAATTTTGCCAATGATAATTCTACAATAAGAAATGTAGTTAACAGCACATATTTTAGAATTCACCTCCTTCAGTAATTCTTCGAGTTGAGCAACTATTATAGCTCTTCCAGTCACATAATCAAGATGTTTGGTGTTGTGCAGTACTTCGTATTTTTTATATAGCGCAAAAAAAGTTCTAATTCGGTCAACAGACCACTTTTAACTCTTTTTAATGGAATCCATAATTAACAAACATCTAAGAAAATCATAGCTTGTGCCACAACAAGTAGAATCAAACCAACTTTTTGCTTGTAAAATGAGCTTAGAAAAAGTCGCTTTTTGTTGTTTACATTTGGCTTGTATAAAAAGCAGCTTGTCGCTTGTAATACGAGCTAGTGAAAACGGCCATTATGGGACACATTTTCTCAAAATGGTGTTGCATCACAGTTGAAATTAAAACTTACAGAAGCAGTTATTTCACTCGTTGGCCTTTGATGTGTATGTTCCAAGTTTTTTACTGCGCAACCTGAAATGGTTTCCCATGTGCATGGAGGTTGAGCAAACTGATACAATGATGATTTGAAAACTTATTAAACAGCCAACCACTGTGCGTAATACGTGCGCATCTTGAATTTATTTCCTAGGAGTGGATGTAAGTGAGAGAAATGATTGGGACAGTAAAATCGGCAGAGTGACCTAACTGCTTCTGAAGGAGATAAACTGTGGTTGGATACTAAACAGTTATATAAAAATGGAACGTTTTCAAAATATGTCATAAATTAAAAAAGTTTAAAATGTGGTTACTAGCTATCTAATAAATATTATTTACTATTATAAATTGGTATCTTATCGGAACTTGTTTAGTTTTTTATTATTATTGATACCTGACACCATAGATATGGTATAAGGGTTTATCCGATTATATATAGGTATATTATTACTGATGTGAAATTTCAATTAATTATTAATATATCATTAACGCTTACCTTTCAAATAAAATCTTCAAAAATTATTAAAAATGGCCAGAAAATTAATAAAAATGTCCTAGACAAAAATATACATTCATTTTTAATGACTAACATTCAAGTTATTATGACACAAAATGTCAATTTTGACATGCGACAAATGTTAATTAATTCAATGAATGTTATGTATAGCCTGACCAAGCAAGGATTGGTTAATACCAAAAGTAAATACCGTTCTAGCGAGGATGGGTATTAACCGTGACGTCATCGTTTGATGTCAAATTATGTCACGGTTAAAACCACCAGTAACCCTGTCGGGAGCAGAGCTATAGCGGTTGAAAGATGTGATAATTAACATTTGTTTATGGCTTATTCACTAATACTACAGTTCTTACGTTTCTAAATGGCAAAACGGTAATGAACACTGAAAAACAAATCAAAATAGCGAACATTTAACTAAACTAATACTCTAGACCGTACATAAGGTAAATCAAAACATTGGTAAATACCCCTATATCAAAGCGACCAGTATAACCGTGACGTATTTTGACATTTGTTTACATTACCACTGTTAATAACCACTCGCTCGCACGGGCAGGTTACTAGTCTTTACTACATACTTATTGGATGTAAAGGCATGTTTTTTTTATTCACCGGTAGATATATCAATCCACTAACTACGTTTTTATATTCACTGGTGGATTTCAGATTGAAGAAATGACGCGTTCATTTATTACTGTTGCATCAACCAAAATTGCAAACCATTCCACTGCTGTTTCGAGGTGGTGGATAAATTGGGTGGTTTACAAAATGAGAGCTTAACCTTACAAAAAACATGCTTATTAGTTCATCTTCGGAACTATCAGATGAACTGCTACTCCGAGATCTGAAGGCTAAAATAACTACAACACTTTTCAAAGTATTTTCATTCGTTTCCTCAATTTTTGATAATAACAACAATCAGCTAAGAAATCGATTGTCAGTTGTCAGATATAATGATGTATATAACAACATCTGCGTTTTTTATGTGCCACTGGTGACTCCAACAAGTCGGTGCTGTGGAGACTGACGTCAGTCAACCAATGGTGCATAAATTATGTAAAAATGCCTTAAGTTATCGATCAATTAAAAATTTTTCTTTATTACATATGAAATTTTTTCACATTGGTAATCTGTCACGTTTCCCTATTGTATCACATTACATTTGTGATTACAAAAATTTAAGAATAAGTTAGTATTACGAAATAGTATATTAAGTACCAAGTGTCAAAAAGGTTACTTTAGTCACGAGTTTTATTAGGCACGAGTGTAGCGAAGCGGAACGAGTGTCTTGTGAAACGAGTGACTAAAGACGTTTTTGACACTAGGTGCTTACTATACTTTTTCTTCGTCCGCAGGAATGAAAAAATTATATTATATTTTAATTATATTCATTACATGACGGACGATGGCTGACAGACAAATCAAATGACACAGAACATCAACATTATCACGGAACATGAAACTTAACATACAGAGTATAAACTTGATTTGACGTTTAAAAAACAAAAGATAAACGAGATGTGACTTTTCGCATTTTAAACACTAGTGTTTAAAGATTCGTTTTGTGCATGTCAAACCCGTGTTCAAAATGAGGTTTTACTAACGGCAGTAGAAAAAGGTATTTACAATTGAACTTGATACTGCTCCAATTTTCAAAACCAAAATATTTCTAAAATAATATACCGTGTCATTATAAAATGTGTTGGATGATTGTTATGTAAGAATATCTCCAAGACTGACTCTCCGTGACTTTAAATATTTGTAACTAATTGAGGCGTTAAATATTTAATTTTTTTTAGCTCAGTAGGGGTGGTCGAACATGAACAATTCTTAGTGTTAGCAATGAAAAGTCTGTATAGGAGACAGTATATTTAATTTTTGAAATGAAAAAATTTATAAATTTATTAAAATTCCATCTAATATAGTGTTTTTTGTTGTAATGTTATTTATTAAAACGTTTTTATTAAGGGTGGGATAAACTTTAAACACACGGTATGGCTATTTACGAATTTATTTAAACGCTAAACTACTCACTAACACTTAATTTATATATACTTAACTATTCACTTAAATTTAATTTATATACACACAAACTTCATTAATTTATATCAACACTTCACTGTTCGCTATTTCGGTGTATTCTTGTTTATTTTACGATATCAATTTGTCAACTAAACTAACTTTCTTGGGTCGGTTCCTTATATATTAGATAATTCTAGATTGCGGCTTACTCAAAAACAATTGGCTTTCTGGCATTTTCCATATAAGACTGGTCACAAAAACAATGTTTAGATAAGATAGTCACAATCGTAAACAGTTTTAGGGACTATACCAGTGTGCTGTTTCGTAACATTACCCCTCCTTAAATGGAAGTTCCTCCTGGAACTTTTGTGTAACCGAGACTGGATGTTTGAATCGGCAACTGGCCCCATTTCTACACTTTCCGATCTTATGGAAACAGCAGGGCACCGTCTTCATCGGATACTGATAACGAGGTTGTAGCTGCAAATTAATATCTGGACACCGGTATCTCGAAAGATAATCTCCTGATAACTCGCCAATCCAACTGGTTACTCGCTATCTTAAGCATAGCCAGTTTCTTCACGCTGGATTCTAACATATGGTCTCGGAGGTTACGAAGTGCTTCCCACACATCGCAGAAGGTAGATCGATCTTTAAATTCATCTTTAGTTACCACGTAAAAGACGTACCGCGAATTATGTTTCAGTGTCTTGCCAGGGGCTGGAATCTGGTCTTCAAGTTTTTCTAATTGCCCGAACTTCTTTCGAAAGACGGTTGCCAACCATCGTGCGTTCTTGATACGGGCGGGGATGTTGTATGCCAGTGAATAATCTTCTGGGAGAGTGAACAAATCTTGTTGTTCCGAAGTGACTCCATATCTAGCTTTCCCGGTACCTCCATACGCGCCCATAAATTCATGGAATGTAGGGTCAGACATATCTCGAATAAGGTTTACTGCTTCTCATAGGTCATGGTCTCCTTCAAATGGCGCTAGTCGGTTTTGGTGAACTACTTTTGGTTTTCCGTTGGGGATCTTGCTTATGCGATATAAACATCATTGATCCTTTTCTTGATTAAGTATGGACCTTCCCAGGATTTTTGTAATTTTGGAGAAAATCCTTTTCTCCTCGCCGGGTTATGTAACCATACTTTGTCCCCTTCTTTAAAACCGCCTACTGTGGCCTGCGTGTCGTACCGATTTTTCATTCTGTCGCTGGCTACTTGAAGATTTGTTCGAACTAATTCATGAATATCGTCCAGCCTTGTTATCAATTGGATCACGTAGTCTTCTCCTGCTAGATCTTCTCCAGGCCGACAGTCAAATTCCAGGTCACAAAGAAGCCTCATTTTACGTCCAAACAGGATTTTCGCAGGTGTTTCACCCGTGGACCCGTGACGGCAGAACTACTTTGGACAGGTATTTTCCAATAGTCCTGTTCATTCTCTCGACCATTCCATCTGGCTGTGGATGTAATGCTGTTGTCCTGGTCTTCTTCATTCCCAGCTTGTCGCAAATCTCCTGGAATAGATGGCTTTCAAAATTTCTTCCCTGGTCACTGTGGACTTCCAAGGGCACTCCATATCGGCTGATAAATTCTTTCACCCATACATCCGCAACAGTTTTGGCCTCTTGATTCGGGATCGCATAAATTTCCACCCACTTTGTGAAATAACCAGGATGTATTTACCACCATTTCCTGTCATCGGAAATGGTCCAGCGATATCTAAAGCAATCCTTTCGAAGGGGCTTCCAACATTATACTGTTTCATAGGTGCCTTTCTCTTGTAATGAAGTCCATTACTCGTAGCACAAGTCGTACATTTCTTACACCAGTCCTTCACATCGTCGGAGCTGTTCATCCAATAAAACCTTTCACGGACTTGCTGAAGGGTTTTCTTTACTCCCAGATGACCTCCCGATGGACTGTCGTGTAACTTCTTCAGTACCTCTGCTACTCTCGTTCTAGGGATAACTAGCTGTCTCCTCATCTCGGAACCATCATCGTTTTCAAGGACTCTTTTCAACAGCCCTTCTTCCAGGACAAGGGAATCTGGTCTGAGCCCAATACGCCTTGAGTTTCGGTGAAAATATTGACACTTCTTGCCAGGTAGATCGTCGATTTTCTTCCTTCCACTGCCGAATCTTCTTTAGGCAAGGATCATTCTCCTGATCTTCTATGATCCTGGTGGGTGACCATTATTCATTGACTACTGTAATTATTGAAACTGGAACTTCCTTAGATGCCGACTTGTTGCATTGTAAATAGTCTACAGGGCGTGACCGTCTAGGCAAAGAGTTGGCTTTTCGGTGATTCACATCAGCTGGATGTTCACCCCTGTCTAATTTCCCCGGTGACTGGAGTTCTTGGGTTACAGGAGTCTTGGGGCGCTTAGACGGACTGCGTACGTGCTCTGGCTCGACACACTTCCGGCATTTGATCTTCTTCGGCTTCTTGTCTGTCATACCTTTCAACAAGTTGACGATCTGGTCAAGTTTGTCATCGTCATCTTCATCCTTCATGGTCCTACCTTTGTTGTACCGCGAGCTCTTCGTGGCTGCTTTGCATTCAAGAGGTTCTTGGTTTGCAGGAGTCGTAGGACGCTTACACGAACTGTGTGCATGCTCTAGCTCGCCACAATTACAACACCTGATTTCCTTCGGCTTCTTTTCTTCCGCTGGCGTGTCTTGAGTTCTTGTATCTGTCATCTTTCTTTCTAACTCCCTGATTTTCTCGTCCATCGTTGTCATCTTATTCTCAATTTCAGATTTTAGAGACGAAATTTCATTTTCAACGTCAGCGGCAATGTCGTTTTTCATTAATAAGATATCGGCAGATATATCGTTCTTCATAGCAGAAATGTCGTTCTTCATAGCAGAAATCTTCTCGTCCATGTTGGCAGAAATTGACGAGATTAAGGTGGAAGCCTCGTCATTAAATAAAACTGTTTCTGGATCAAAGCCGTCATTTTCCAGTGCCACTTTGTCTTTCTACTAATTCACTTTTCTTACCGGACGTTTCCAACTAACGATCTTTCAATTCTGCTCTTAATTCCGCCACTTT
The DNA here is from genome assembly GCA_963921935.1 of Galeruca laticollis. Lineage (NCBI taxonomy): Eukaryota > Metazoa > Arthropoda > Insecta > Coleoptera > Chrysomelidae > Galeruca > Galeruca laticollis. The sequence goes on along the minus strand of OY998178.1, from coordinate 162,877,908 downwards.
CAGATCACATAGTCTCTTGGCCATTTTTACGTAGCAATTTATTTATATTACCCCACACCTGACACCAATGTAATGTTTTTCTAATTTATTAAAACACTTAATTTATATATACTTAACTATTCACTTAAACTTAATTTATATACACACAAACTTAATTATTAATTTATATTAACACTTCACTGTTCGCTATTTCGGTGTATTCTTGTTTATTTTACGAGGTCGCTTTATCGACTAAACTAACTTTCTTGGGTCGGTTCCTTATACAGGGTGGTCCTTAAGTAATTGTACATAGAAATATGGTAGATTCCTGACTTTAAAATATTACGATTTAAACCAACTTACTTTAATAAAATCTTGCTAATAAGGAATATACAGGATGTTAAAGGTTAAATTTTAAAATTTCTTTTTTGCAATAACTTCAACGTTTTTGGATATGTATACATGAAAATTTGGAAATAGAGGTTTTTGGGCACGAAAAATCATAATCTGGTACCTACTTCGATGTAGTTTATAGAGGGCGCTACATAGGCCACCTTTGTGGCATCAATGTGCCCTAAATTTTTTTGCTGTTTAAGTTAGCGGTAAAAAGGTATACTTGTTATTAACCTTAAAACATAACGGTTTTCGATATAATCGCATTTTATGGATCAGCTGCTTGATTATTATTAAAAACATTTAGAAAACAAATTAAAAAAAACTAAACTAAATAACATTATAACTTCAGTTGTGTCACATTAAATGATCGATATTTCCTCCATTCTCGTCGATGCATTTATCTACACGTTCCATAAAAGATCGTCTCATATTAAACAACATCATTGGATCAAAAACACCCGCTGCTCCATTTATTTCTTCCCAAAGTAATAATTATTCATTTCGGAAACTATTAACATAGTAGGCTGACGTCACTAATGATTTTGACAGCGAAGCATTCGATTTGTTTCAATATTATGTCAGTCTTGTAATATTTAGTTTGCATTTTATTAGTTAATTTAAAAAAAGCAGAAAATGCCGAGGCATAATAATTATTCTAATACAGATATGAGAGATATGGTTGCTATTTACTGTCAGCAAAATTTTAATGGGCGAGCTGCGAAACGAGAATATTTGAGAAGATATCCAAACAGGCAGCAACCTAATCATCAAACATTCCAGAATCTATTTAGGAATTTAGGCGATAGTGGTTCGTTTTGTCCTAAGCGTGATAACTTAGGCCGACCAAGAATAATTACGCCTGATAAAGATGACGAAATAATGGTTCGCATTGAAGATGATCCTCAAGTTAGTACACGGCGTTTATCTGCTGCTTTACAAATCAGTAAAACTTCTATTTTAAAAAGACTACACCTCGAGAAGTATCACCCATACCATTTTACTCCGGTACAAAATTTATTGCCAGCAGATCTACCGTTAAGATACCAATTTGCAAGTGCTATCCGAAACAGGCAAAATCTTAATCACACCTTCGTCGACAGAATATTATTTACCGACGAAGCTACATTCAACCGCCGTGGTATTTTTAATTTAAGGAACAATCATCTTTGGGCTATTGAAAATCCCCATGATAAACGAGTAAGCCATTTCCAATATGAATTCAAAATAAACGTATGGTGTGGTATCATTGGTAACAATTTCTTAGGACCATACGAGTTACCTCGTAATTTGAATGGTGAGAACTACTTACATTTTTTGCAAAATGATTTCATTAATCTATTGGAAGAATTGCCACTGAATATAAGAAAAAATATGTGGTTCATGCAAGATGGTGCACCGCCGCATTATACGAGAGCAGTCAAAACATATTTGAATAACAAATTTCCTGAACGCTGGATCTTTTATGGAACGTGTAGATAAATGCATCGACGAGAATGGAGGACATATCGAACATTTAATGTGACACAATTGAAGTTATAATGTTATTTAGCTTAGTTTTTCTTAAATTTGTTTTCTAAATGTTTTCAATAATAATCATGCAGCTGATCCCTAAAATGCGATTATATCATAAACCGTTAAGTTTTAAGGTTAATCACAAGTATACCTTTTTTCTATTAAAATAACGTGGCTTCAATATTCTTTTACAAAAATACCGCTAACTTAAACAGCAAAAAAATTCAGGGCACATTGATGCCACAAATGTAGCCTATGTGGCGCCCTATGCAAATTACATCGAAGTAGGTACCAGATTATAATTTTTCGTGCCCAAAAACCTCTATTTCCAAATTTTTATGTATACATATCCAAAAACGTTAAAGTTATTGCAAAAAAGAAATTTTAAAATTTTACCTTAAACATCCTGTATATTTCTTCTGGCAAGATTTTATTAAAGCAAGTTGGTTTAAATCGTAATATTTTAAAGTCAGGAATCTACCATATTTCTATGTACAATTACTTAAGGACCACCCTGTATATATATACAAAAAATAGTGCTAGCAGTAGTCGAATACACACGTACAATTTTGTGTTCCTGCTTAATTTTCAAGTTTACACTGTATATGCTGTATAATTTGTAAATAAACGTTCAAGTAGCAATCTCTGTATATTGCAAGTAGGCAGTGATAGGACTATGAAAAAGTGCAGTGCCAGTGCAGTAAAACAATATAAAAATAATATTTCAAACTGTGAGTACCATTCACCATTTTACAATAATTATTCATCATCATAGAACGTACTAATTACAACAAAAACTAGTATGCCTACTATGTCAACTTGTTCGAAGCCAGTAAAAACCAACGATCGCAAACTCCAGTGTGATGGTTGTAAGCGACAAATACACATGGCATGCACCGATGTTTCAGCCGACGACCGGGTTACGCGGCAGAGGGTTCGTGGCTTGTCTATACTCTGCAACAATTGCAGTTCAAATGTTTCAAATTTCTCGGAATTAAAAACTCTTCTGCTAGATTTTAAAACAGAAATTTACAAGAAAATAAACTAATTTGATGATAAATTAACTCAATTAAATAATAAACTGAGTAGTTCGATGCAGTTAATTCGACCGAATTCACTGACAACATCGCAAATGAGGCGGTAGATCGCTTAGTGCGAGCCAAAAATATTATAATCAGAGGCGTACCTGAACCCTCCTATGGGGATGCTCAACTTAGAAAGGATGATGACACGAATAAAATTAGGCTTGTCTTGGATACTGTCGGATGTCATGAAACCCCTATTACCTTCTACAGAGTCGGCAAAACCAACCAGAAGTTTCCTCGCATGATCAAAGTAGTAATGCCTTCAGAACACCATGCTAAGAGCATATTGAGAAATACATCCAAACTTCTCGAGGAGAAGCGTACTGAAAATTTTTCTATAATATATGACAAGACGCCCACACAACAACGATTACGAGAACTTCGAAGTGAACTATATACCCGTAAAAATAATGGCGAACATGATCTGACAATCAGGTACACCAACGGCATCCCAAAAACCTCGAAATTTCGTTCATAACTTTTCTACCCGCAAATTCAATGACTGGTTCTTTTTATACACAAATTTAAACTCACTTCACGCTAAACTTGGCGAGTTCCCATGCACAGTGCAACTTCTTAAACCACAAATTATTTTTATTACCGAAACCTGGCTTAAACCTGCAACTCCAGACTCCTTAATTAACATTACTGGCTATACAATTTATCGTCAAGATAGAGAAAATCGTGTCGGTGTATGCATTTATTTATCCGACGATATTACCGCAAATTTTTCTACTAAAATTTAAACTATTAGACATACCTGGGATAGATAGTATACACGTAAATATTGCTAAAAATTTATTTTCTCTTAACCTGGTATGTATATATCGTCCCCCTGATACACAACTTGCGATGGACAACATATTGTTTTATCACTTCTTGATAATCTCATCATTGCTGGAGATTTTAACTTCCCAGAAATATCCTGGCCGATAACCTCATTGTCAGATGTTGTAAATTCACAGAACGTATTTAAAAACTTTGTTGCAAATTCGAGCCTCATTCAACTTATTACAGAACCCACAAGATTCAGAATTAATAATCAACCTTCCATTCTAGATCTCATTCTCACCAATGATGAACAGCTAATCTCATCTCTCGAAATAGACTCTCCTGTTGGAAAATCAGACCATGCAGTCATAACTGCCCACGTTCAGTATATCTAGACATTACCGGGCAAAAATAAAATCACAACTTCTGCTACTACTGATTTTTCTGAAGTTGATTCACAGCTGTCCCGACTTGAATGGGACTCCATTTTCACACATTTATCCGATCCCTCGTTAATGTGGGACGCATTTCATGATACTACTCTCTGGATAGTCTCTGCACACACTACTGTCCATGAGATTTATAAAAACCATCTCAAACCCTGGATAAACCACGCAGCACTACAACGTATCAAACACAAACGGCTCCTCTGGCGTAAATATCAGCGTACACAGCTTCTGAGTGACTTCCTGAACCATCGCAGATTTTCTAATACCCTTCAACTATCTCTCAAAACTTTAAGACAAAATTTTGAAGAAAACATCATTTCTAGTGGTAACAGTAAAAAAGTTTTCAAATATATACGATCGTCCCTATCATCAAAAGTTTCCATTCCCCTACTTCAAAAACTCGACCATACTGTATGCTCTTCTAATAAAGAGTCTTCTGAGACGCTCTCTCTAGCTTTCTCACAAGTTTTCACTCAAGAACCCAATAATGACAACCTCCCATTAATTAACTGTCCTCGCCTCAAGGCATCTTTAGAACTTGTAGTATTTACACCAGACCGTATAAAACAGCACTTACTGAAACTTCGCACTAACGCATCACCTGGTTTAGATAGTCTAACTCCAATACTCCTAAAAAGCTGCGCAAACTCGCTTGCAACTCCCCTGTCGTTAATTATGCAGACTTTACTCTCATACCTGGCTTAGACAGAGTCGGATTTAGGGACTATACCAGTGTGCTGTTTCGTAACAATAGTTTTTTAAATGAATATGAAATAAAAAAGGATATAAAAGATAATAAACTTGTTAACAGTATCTAAAGGAATCCAACAAACAAAACAGCAATAGACCAGAACAAACAGGGACAGTAGTCCCAATAAAAGCGGGAACATTCAATCAAGCAGAAACAGTCCCAATAAAAGCAGTCAAAAAGGTGGATTTGGCAGAGCCTTATAATATTGACAGCCTCAAAAGAATTCAACAAAGTCTGGAAATTTTATTCAGACAAATTCTAATCGTAGGTTATTCTCAGGACTTCAAGAACGTAAGGAGGAAATACTGGTCAATAGTACCTTTTATATAGTCAAAGGTTAGTTTACTAACATAAAAATTTGGTTCTAAATTAAATAATTTCATTAATGAATAGGTAACATCGAATATACTGGTATCGGGTTAATTTCTTACGTTTTACAAGGAGAAATCATAAGATATTTAAAAAAATTCAACACTAGTTCTGGTATTTCAATTTTGTTCATCTTCCACAAAAAGTATTTAATTTATATTATAAAGCGAAATAAAAAAATTCAATGTAAATATTGAAAAAATACTGAAAATAATCAAGAGGCAGCCACAGTTGTTCTAATGGGCTGATTTTAATGAAATTTGAAACATTTTACACACAATTTTTCTAAGTAACTTAGATACGAAGTTTTATTGAAATATTCAAACCCATTCTTTATTTAACATAATCAAAAATCAATCAAGTGGCGGCTATAGAGGTTGCATTCGGCCAATTTTGCTCGTTTACGAAGTTAGCCTCAGATTTTACATTCTGAACCCACATAATATAACGGTTGCGTTTTTGAGTTATCGTGTTGACAGACTGACCGACATTTTAAAAAATAGGTTTTTTGAACTCAGAAACGTGTACATCCACTCGAAACTTCAAAATCACTCCATTACAATGCTTCCCATATATATATATATATATATATATATATATATATATATATATATATATATATATATATTGTAATACAGTTCTATTATTTAAAATTTCAAAGAATTTCGTTCAATTTTATTTTGCAATACTTTTGGCAAACCCAGTATTGTCTATAAAATCAATATGGTTGAAAAACACTGTATATGTAATATTTGGCAGATTATTTAATTTCTGATGATATTGACATGTCACAGTTGAAAAAGATATTGTAAGTTAAAGAAAAGAGAATTCATGATAAGACATTTAGATAATAAAAGAATTCCAAATCTTTGTTACAGAAAAATAACAAATAGTTTTTTTTTGAAAAGAAAGAAAGTGTGTAACCACAGCGTAATGTGGTTATTTATTTTATAAAAAATAGTGAGTGGAATTTGATATCGCGAACGGAGAACATGTAATTTAATAGTTCTCCAATATTTCGCCAAGTAGTAGTTAATTAAATATAATAATTAATAATAGAAATTGTTATCCAGTGCCCATAATTGTAAATTCTGTGCGTGCTATTTTTATTAAAAAAGGTTAGTCGTCAGTTCGGAAAAGTGAACGATCCTGAATTCTAAATTAGATTTAGAATTGTACGAGTTTGGAGGAGTTTTGTAGACTTGGTGAGTCTGTTCCAAATTATTGATAATATAAAATAATGCATTATTTCGATAACAAAAATATCAGGCCTTAATCAAAATTAATCATAGATGCATCTAATTAATCGATTACAAAGAAATTTGATTCAAAAAAATACAGAAATTTAATATTGAACAATTATATTGAAAAAATATATTGAAAGAAGTTGGGACTGTGAATGGGTATTTAACATTCGCGAAGTAAAAGTGACAATTCGTAAATCATTCGGACATTTAGAGAAATTTCTCAATTTAGTTTGTAATTAATTTAATTTGTATCCTTATAGATAAGATTTTGCCATTTAATAATTTATAAACTTTCATCGTAATTCACTGAAATTTCATTCATTGTAGATAAGATATTTGTTATTCGATAAAAGGAAAAAGGAAAACTAATATTTGTCTATTTTCTGTGAGATTTAATAATTGTATATAATTTTTGGAATTTGACTTACGTTAGATATTGTTTTGTAATAGATTTGAACTTATTGAAATTAAACTCATTTAATTTGATTAAAAATTCTATTTGTGACAGTGACATTTGTGGATTCTTGGTGACAGAATGCTTTTTGAAATTTATTGGATGTCAGAAAGAAATTGAATAGCCTTTAGAATACTGAACAAACAGCCACAGTATAGTAATAGGTAGATCAAACAGAACAAAATGAATAATCAATATTTTATTTAGACAATACTTTGAAATCGTATAAAATTTTTTCTATTTTATGGCGCATTCAACCCACCCTGAGATAAGAGTGGTTCGAATATTTTACAATAGATTTATCTATCAATAAATTATATTTTTTTTGATAGCCGGGCATTTTTGACAACTACTGCCAGAGCGAAATAAATATCATACGCTGCTAAAGCCGTGTGCACAATAATTGTCGCTACAACGTAGGGCAATTATATAAATTAAATCGATATATAATAATCTATTATAATTATATATTATAAATTGGATATTTAATTGCCCCACGTTACGGGCGTCAATTTATAATTATTTATTCCAATATCCTGTATAAGTATATAGATACTATAATCATTTTTTTTAAATGTATGGGTAATGAATTGACTGTGAATCCTTATTCAGACATTGAAGATAACGAATAGTAGTTATCGCTTATTTTTTATCAGTTTATGTGACGTAAATAACAAATATATTAAAACAGGGGCTTTTACCATGTGATTTATATATGTAAGATTCTTTTCGAATTTCATTGCAAAATGTTTGCATTAATGAAAACCAACAACAATTTTGTTATTAAGAAAAAGAACTTTGCTATGGTTGCATTATTTGACAAACTAATGGCTAAAAAAATTGAGATTGATAAACTCTAACGTATTTCTTCTAATATACCTCATAAGACTTTCATGTAGCTAATTTTAGAAATAAATTGGTCACATCTGCTAAATTCTTGCTATATTATATTAAGATACTGTTAAGTAAACTGAATTATCAATTCCCTCTTCTTTTTATAACTTTCGAGCATTACTTGTCACGCTTTACATCGTGCTTGTCCACCAGCAGTAATGGATTTACTTTTCTACAACCAATAATTTAAATATCACGTCTCGTCACACTTATTTTAAGGGGGACAGATTGTAGGCTGGTTTTCAACTAAACTACATCAGCCCTCTAGCGGGAGCGGACACAACCCCAAAAAATCTTAAATGGAAAGGGGTATTGACTGGTACCTCATTTTAAACGCCGTTTAACTACAGTTTCAAAAATACCATATTCTTGACTCTTTTTTGCAGTTCGTGAGAAAGAAATTGTGTGTGAAATGTTTCAAATTTCATTAAAATCAGCTCATTAGAACAGCGCCACTTGATGATTTTCAGTGTTTTTGAAATATCTCGTGAATACCTTGCAATATTTACATTGAATTTTTATTTCCGCTTATAATATAAATGCAATACTTTCTGTGGAAGATGAACAAAATTGAAAAACCAAAAGTACAGTTGAATTTTTTTAAATATGGTTATGATTTCTTCTAAAACTTAAAGAAATTAGCCTGATATAGTTTATTTACGATAAAAAGACGATGATGTCATTTTTAGTTACTTTCCTGCTTATCAGAATAAATATTAATTTACCAACCGTCAATACAATTAATCCTCAACACCCAGGGCAATTTACAGCTAACGGGTTGACAAAACTTCAAGACGTTGTCAAATCAACTGGTAAAATTCCCCAGTTTGTTTTGACGTTTAATGGCATTCGATCATCGTCTAATATTTACAAGTTTTTTTGATGCTTTTAAATTCATTGCTTCTTTAAGATTAAAAAAAGTTATTTTCATAACTAATTATTTACGCAAATCTGCAGTGTGTGGTTAATAAAATGCCGAAGCAGCTGAACAGAAAATGTCAAGAGATGGTAACATCTTTGTTGAGCTATTTTGAACGAGAATGCCGAAATGGGGGCGCGCTTCTCCCACTTACTGCTGTAAGAGACGTAAGTAATAGTATTCGCTATTTGTATGCATCATTATTAAGATTATTGTTACATATTTAAATGTAAATGATTAAATGTTTTTAATGTTAGGTTAGGTTAATTAAACTTGATAATATATTATTCTTTCATAAATTGAAGTAATTATGTTGTAGAGAGTTGCAGAAGCTTTACAACTTAGCGTTACCACTGTTAACCGTATTGCCGCCAAGCATAATAGAGGTGAACAGCCTAAAAGCCCACCTAAAAAGAGACAACGCATAAAACCTACTGTTGAAATTGATAACTTTGATCAAAATGCTTTCCGAAATGTTATATACGAAATGTATGGAAACAGTGAGTATATTGAATTTACTGTTTTCTTTATTCTCAATTAACTAACACAATATTTTACAGACGAACACATAACCTTGAAAACTTTAAGAGACAAACTCCAGGAGCGTGAACTCTTTAATGGTTGTTTAACATCAATCTGGAAGATAGTGAAAAATATTGGATTCAAATACCAAAAACATGATCCTCGTCGTGGTTTAATGGAGTTGCCACTTATTGCATTAAAACGTGTACATTTTCTATATGAAAATGTCAAGATGAAAAGGGAAGGTTTATATCAGTTTGTGTTTTTGGATGCGACCTGGATATTTACTAGTTACACTATTTTATTTAAATCTATATAATTGTTAATAGTTGTTTTGAGCTATGCAGTCTATCTAGGAAACCTAGTAGTAATTTGTTATTTCCTTATTGTAGGTATATAGTATTTCATGCTGGTTCCTCTTCTGGATTTATTCCTGGAGCAGGGCTGGTTTTTTCTTCCAAAAAACAAGATGGTGATTACCACGGTGAAATGAACCGAGAAATTTTTTTGCATTGGTTTGAATACAAGCTTTTAGTGAACTTGGAAGAACTTGCCGCAATTGTAATGGATAATGCAAGTTATCACAGTACAGTGATCAATAAAGTACTAACAACAGCTACCAAAAAGGCTGATATACAGAACTGGTTGATACAAAATGATATTCCTTTTGAAATTACTTTCCTCAAAACCCAATTATTGAATTTAGTCCAACGGTAAGTTGATATAAACATTTTTCAACAAATTATGGTAATACTTAGATAACTTATTTTGTTTAAATATATGCATTTTTGTAGGAAGCTGACATATTATCTGAAAAATATTGTCACAAAGTGCTTCGACTTCCCCCTTACCACTGTATGTTCAACCCAATTGAGCATATTTGGGGCATAGTTAAAAAATGTATAGAGATCATGTGGGAACTGATGGTTCTTCAACAGAACAAGCAATAGGTGTATGGAAAAAGTCTTTAGAAAAAGTGACTCCTGATATTTGGTCAAAGACAGTAGAGCACACTGAAAAAATTATACAAGATGGGTGGGATAGAGAAGTAGTATTTGGTAGACAGGATGTGCCTCCACTTATTATTAATTTTGACAGGGACGATGAAGATAGTGATGATTTTGTATTGGAGTAGTGGAAATCTTGTGTTTTATTTTTTGTATATTTTTATCCAATTTGCTTTATTTCCACCTTTTCAAAATCACTAATAACTATTATTAAATTAATTAGGTACAGTTATTTTATAATACACAAATTAAAACAACGACCACAGTATCTCTACATGAATAACACTGATAAAATGGGAGACTTTTTATTTTTATATCTTGTAACAAAATTTTATTTTGTGTATCTATATTTTTCTTTTCCATTCTATTTTTATTATATAATATATATTGTATAAAGAAACAATATTTAAATTTGCATGAAGATGATTGCAGCTTGTATTGATTACTTTTAGCGTAAACCCTTGCAGTGCTCTTGAAGATGGTTCTATAGAGCATAGAATAAGGTATAAGGACCTACAGTTCGCCATTTAACCCTCTTCTATGTAAAATAATTAAATGTTAATTCGAATATAGAATGATTGGTTACTGTTTCTTGTATCTTATCCATAGTTTTTCATGAATAAATATTTATATTAAATTAATCAAGCCTATCATACAAGCCTTTTATTTTTAAATAAATATTTTTGACTCACGCCCTACGAGGCACGGAACAATGAAAAAGAAGAACTGTCAATCTAACATCAGATTGACTTTTCTAGTTTTCGTTAAGTATAGGAAAAAATTACAGCTTGGCAACATCACAATATTTTGTTTTGCAACGTCATCGTCTTTTTATAGTAAATAAACTATACCAGTACATTCAGTGTTGCCTATTCATAAGTGAAATTATTTAATCTTGAACCAAATTTTTATGTTGGCAAATTAACCTTTGAATATATAAAAGGTACTATTGACCAGTATTTCCTACTTTTGTTCTTGAAGCCCTAAGAACAACCTATGATTAGAATTTGTCTGAATAAAATTTCAGTTCTTGTTGAATTTTTTTAAGAATGTTTTGTTTGCTGGACTCCTGTTTGTTGGATTGCTGTTAACAATCTTTTATACTTTTTTTATTTCATAGTCATTTAAAAAACTATATCAGATTGTATTTTAATAAATTTATTCATTTAAAAAATTGAATAGACTGTCTCCTATAAAGATCATTGCTAACACTATGAATTGTCCATGTTCGATATATATTTGTCTTTGCCGACTAATTAGGTATAAAACTAGAAATATTGTAGTAACGGCAAGGTTATTGAAGAAAGAAGGATTATTAAATTGAGATTGATATAATTGTTATAATAAATTCTTTATAAAAGTCTTTTTTTTGGTATTTGGTTGTATGTCTAAAATATTTTATGGATTTTGAATTTGTTAGTATTTTAGACATACCTACAACCAAAAAAATACTTTTCTTAGAAATGGCTCACATATTTCAGGAATCCAATACTATTAACAAAAAGAGTGACCATAATAATCTAAGTGATATTTATTATTACTTACTAACCATTGATAATAAAAATAACTAGATTTTAAATTTTTATTCGTAATCAAAGCTTATATAAATAAAAGTTATAATTATTTGAAAAATTTTTATTTCAAAAAATTGATATTAATATTTTAGAAAATTTTATACAAAAAGGATTCGTTATATTTTATTATAATTTGAAATATCTATAAGCACATTTTTTTATTAAAATTAACGTGTCTCGGCATCCAGCGACCACTGACACAGGATCTGTGATACATTTAGTTACAAATAGAAACCAAATTAGATTAAACAGTTGACAGTCCTTGAGGAACTGAATCACAGCACTAAACTGGTTAGGTAGTCCGAGAATGTTTTTGAGGAGAGTTCCACTGAGCTGGTTTTTGCGACGAGTATAATGATGAAAGGGAGTCTGTACATATGGCAAGTTGCTGTTATCCGGTACTGAAGTACTTGTAGGCTTGTAGAATTCCATATAGTTTGGCTGTATGTATACTACATACATCAGGAAGTTTGTATGTTGCTATTGTTGTATCTACTGTAGTAACAGCACATCCAGTACCATCAACTTCTTTGGAGGCATCAGTGTATAGGATCTTGTCGAACAGCTGGTGGTTTATCAGCTTTCTGAATTTTTATCTAAGGACTATGTTAGACGTTTCGCACTTGTTGTAGTTGCTTAGGCTTGTATTCAATAGTGGCGGTTTTTTGGTCCATGGAAGAATATTAGAAAGTTTTATGGGAGTTGTATCTCTAAGGTTAATGTTTCTTAAAATAGGGCGTTTTCAGGTACTGGTTGTATAGAGTCAAATAATTTAATCTTGTGAAAAATAGGATAATAGTATGAAAAGAGGTGGTTCAGAAGATTCAATGTAGATGCTTTTGCTGGGACTGGATCTAAAAGCACCTAGACATATTCGCAATGCTGAGGTTTGGATAGTGTCAAGAGATTTGAGATACGTTTTGCAGGTGCTCATATAAAGGATACTTCCATTATCCAGTTTGGAGGGGACCATTGATCTGTAAATCCTTAATATTATTTCCTCTTCTGCTCCCCATTGGCGATGTGCTAATGATTTTAAGATGTTAACCCTATTTAAACAATTGGCTTTGGTTTCCTGAATATATTGCCTCCATGTGAACTTTTTGTCAAATATTACTCCTAGAAATTTATGTTGATTAACCACTTGTAGCAAATCGTCATTGAGACTTAGTTGTGGAAGAGGATTGAGTCTTTTGCTGAACTGGATTACTTTGGATTTGGTTGTTGAAAAGTGGGATCCAGATTTGAGAGACCAATTGTGGATGTTATCTAGAGCCTTCTGAAGTAAAGTAGAAGTACCAGCCATGACTTTACCCTGGCAGTAGAGAATAAGGTCGTCAGCATACAGTACATATTTGACAGGTGGAATTATTGAGGAGCAGATACCGCTGATACTCATCAGAAATGAGTGGAGCTAAGAACCGAGCCTTGTGTTACTTCATTTTCTGGCGCGTCCGATGTAGACTTTTGCCCATTTTCAACGACTTTGAAAGATCTGTTGGTTAAGAAGTTTTGTAGAAACGAGACAATTTTCCCAGTTTGGTTAATGTCTGTGAATTTCTTAAAAATTGAAGTTTTACGGATTGTGTCGAAGGCACTGTTAATATCTAGACTCACGGCGCTTATATATTTTTTACTTTCAATGGATAGTGAGATATCTGTGTGTAGAGTAACCAGATGATCCAATGTGCATCTGTTTGATCTAAAACCTGCCTGCGCTGTAGATAATAGGTTGTGCGATTCTAAGTACCAGTGTAGGCATCTGTTAACTATTTTCTCGAGAATTTTACACAGTGTACAGGTAAGAGAAATTGGCCTAAAGGAATTTGGAAAATTAGTACTCGAGTCGTTCTTTTTTATTGGTATAATGATTGATTCTCTCCATTGAGCCGTAAATTGTTGGCTGTACCTTATTTTATTTTAAAGTTCGAGCAGTTTAGCTTTTGCTGCTGTATGTAGGTATTTTAGAAAGATTATAGGAATATCGTCCAGTCCTGCAGCTGTGTTTTTTAGTGAAGGTAAGACTGGATTTAATTCGGAAAGGGTGAAAAGAAAATTGAGTAGGTGAAGGTTGTAAGGGATTTGTTCAGGAGTTATTTGTTGAGTTTGGAGGTTCGGGGTTGGATTTGGTTTTATTTATAAAATGTTGGGCAAGGATATTAGCAATTTTTTGGTCATTGGTAATGACTTGACCCTCGTGGGGTTATATATTACAACTGGTGTTTTTTCCTTTCATCTGTCTTATCGTGGTCCAGATTTGAGAAGGAGAGGTTTCATAGGTTATAGTGTTTAGTGTGTATAGTATTTATTCCACGACTCTCGTTTACTTTGTTTTAGAATCCTTTTGGATTTCACTCTCATTATTTTGAGGATTATCAAGTCTAAATCATTTCTGGTTCTTCGGTATTTATTAAGTGCCTTTTTGCACTCCTTCACTGCATTGTTACAGGATTCATTCCACCATGGAATGGTTCATTTTGGAGGATTGACAGAGTACTTTCCTATACATTTATTGGCTGCAGAAATGAGGGAATTAGTCAATTGACCAACAGCTTCATCTACATCATTCGAATAATTGATATTGTCTGTATTTCCTCCAACGTTTGGCTGTTAAGTTTCCAGTTTGCTTTTCCGATTTTCCACTTTCCCTTAATGTCAAGTTGTGTTGATTCATTGTCTGAAATTAGGATAGGAAAGTGATTGCTATTGTAAAGCCTATCAAGGGTGTGCCATGTTAGTAAGAATCCTGGATCTGAAATGCTGAGGTCTATTGAGGAGAAGTATCCGGATTGTATATGAAAATATGTGCAGCTGCCGCCAGTATTTAGTAGATTAATGTTACAGCGGTTTCAATCATTTTGCCATGGCCAAACGTACGTTCTGAACCCCACATTGTGTTGTGAGTATTAAAGTCACATACTAAGATAAAATGTATAGGAAGTTGACTTATGAGATCCATTATATCTGTGTCTCTTACAGTGTAGTTTGGAGGGATATATACACTGCAAATAGCAATTTTATTAGGGCACCATGCGGCGATGGCAACTGCTTCTAAGTTTGTATTTAAATGTAATTGTTGGTGAACTATATCAATAGAGACAAAAACTGAGGATCCACTGCTAGCACGTAAATGAGTAGTTCTTATGAAATGATAACCAACATAACTTTTTAAGTGAGGGTTGTGAGACTTTGCAAAATTAGTTTCTTGTAAACAAAAGAAGTCTGGTGAGTAATCAGTTAAAAGTTGTAATCGTTCCAAACGAGATTAAAAACCGTGTCGCAGTACCACTGTATTAAAGAGAGGGGCATGGTAATAAGAAATTTAGTATGACAATGTTCGTTATACGGGTAATTCTGTTCTTTATGGATTTATTTGTGAGGTCCGGGTGAATTAGATTTAGGTTTGAAACTAGGTCGATAATGTTATCTGTGTGTTTCAGAGCTTCCGAGTATGGAAAAGCCAAAAGTACCAAAAGTATTTTCTATGAAGTCATTAAGGTTTTCTATGGGAAGTATGAAGGCATCTGGCGTTTCAGGTAGATAGAAAGATTCTGTTTATGTTGCCGTCAAAATGGGTGATTAATGAAGCCTGCAATTAGAAGTCGTCTGATGGGGGAAGAACCTAAGCTTGTCGCCTAAAACTTGATATATGAGAAGATTCGTCGCCTGGAATACCAGCTCTCAGAAACGAGACAGGGGAGGTTAATCGTAAACCAAGGCTTTTTATAGCATATTCAGCGAGATCATGGGGTATATAAGGAGATATGTTCGAGATGATTATTCTTTTTGTCGGAGATAGGAGCCTGCAAATGTTTATGACATTATTGTTGATAGTTATGGATGGATGGGATTTTAAAAGATCGTCAACAAGATTAGAATTGGCTAAATAGATACAAATTCTGTAATTCGAGATCCTCGAAGCAAAAGAAATATGATTGGTGCCTACAATATCGCCTATTGCTTTAACATAGTGAAATAATTTTAGGTTATCTTTGGTGTGCATCACTATGGCTTGATCCTTTTTTGGGAAATATGGTTTAGGTGCTGACTTAACGTCTGATTCAAATTGTACGACATTTTGGTTTCTGTGGGTTGAGGAAAAACTGTTTGATTTATTCCTGCCCTTCAACTCAAAAGCAAATTGTTAGGTTGGCTTAGTTAATTATAACTTGTTGGTTTCATTTTAGTGTTCAGAAATATATCCATAATGAAATGTTGCCAACGCCTCTGGTAATGAGGGGCAGGTATACATCAATTTTTTGTAACAATGATTAACTATAATTTTAACTTGGTAAATCACTAGTAATGCGAATAAACTGCGGAGCAAAATTCAAACGATGTTGACTCCTTTAAGCACACGCATCAAATAACACATATTTAAACGACATAGTATAATAATTTGACATTAAGTTGGATATAATAAACGAAGAATATTTTAATATCTATTAACCGTTTATTATATATAACCTATATTCTTCTTTTGTTTTCAACAATTTCAGCATAAATAAAAAAAGAAAATGTTTATAATAAAATTTCTATCAAAATGACATTTGATTAAAACACTTTTAAAAAGTTCAAACATCAGGATATTTACCAATTTATTATAACACTTATATCAATCTCAATTTACAAATCCTAGAAAATGGAAATAAAATTTTCCGAAAGCTTGGAAAATCAGTGAGAAAAGTTTTCTTTTTAACCTTCCCGTTGCCCCAATATATATATATATATATATATATATATATATATATATATATATATATATAAATTCGGAAGCTTGTGAAAATCCCTGGGCCCCAATTTGTTTTGGCCCTGGCATCAAGCATTATTACAGAGTTCAACTTGGCAGTATATTTGTATAGACCTCCACCACATTACTTTCTTCCAGTTAGGCAGCAATGATAGATTTACTAGCAAGAGGATTGATCGAAGAAGAACAACATAATGGCCACCACGATCGCCCGACTTAGCATCTCTAGATTTCTTCCTGTTGGGGCACCTAAAATCGATTGTTTAAAAATACAGCCTCGGGATTTGGAAGATTTGAAGAGAACAATAACAGCTGCGTGTAGAGAGCTTCAGTTTTTTGAAATGTTAGGGAGGAGTATGAGAGCATACTTTATCACTGTTTAGAAAATAATGGACAACATTTCGAAATTTTAAAGTTACTTTTCATTAATTTTTTATTGCAAAACACTTGATACATAAATATCTTCACAGTTTTACTTGATTTCTCCAAAAGTACTAAAAATAAAGATCAAGTATTTGCTATTTTTGAAACGACCTTTAAAATAAGGTATCACTTAACCCCCATTTCCATTTAAGATATTAGGGGTTGTGTCCGCCCCCGCTAGAGAATTGATGTAATTTAATACGAAACTGCCCCCCTTAAAAATAAGTGACGTGGCTTTGCATATCTATAGGGGCCGAAATTACTATCAATGTATTCCCCATTCTATTCCACATAGTGAACAAGTTTCTTGAACTGAAGTAGAGACCCACATCTAAGTGAAAGATCTTGACTAAGTTAGAGCTAAGTTTCTCTTATAAGTTATGAGGTGCGTTCTTTTTGACTGAGATCTCAGATCACTTCAGTTAAGGTGATCTGAGATAAAGTGATGTGAGTAAGCACCAAAAAGAACGACATCTCAATTGAAGCGCGCGATCTGTCCGCATGCTTGAATAAGAAACAAAACATATACTAATAATAATGCTATTGTATCCATAATTTGTAACGAAAGAAAAATAGATTATGTGTGTTTATATGTCAATGGTTAAAACTATAGATAACCTTGGTTAAAACTACAAATAACCCAAGCAAATCAAATATTTGTTCCTCCCCTCCACTTTATTTCCGACTCAAGTCCAACTGATTCCCCCTTACAACACATTCAGCATCGGTAAAAGGGGAGGAAAAATCTCAGCTCACCTAAAGTGAGTAAAACAAAAAGAACGCTCCCATTACTGATGTGAGCTGAGATTAACTGAGATCTCAGTCAAAAAGAACGCACCTATGGTTTTGAATGGGACAATTCCTACACTCCCTGTGTAGAGCCAGAAAGTGTAGACTTTAATGCCAAGGATGTTGAAACGATATGAGACCTAGATAATCTTAATTTTTTATTGTCAAGCTGCCATGTAAATATTTATATTAGATAGATTTTCTTTACCACTCTTATCTTGCCATTTACAGTTACTAAGTGTGGTTTACTGAAAATTAGAATTTAAAGTTATTGGCATAATAGACTGAACTTTACATCTGTGCTTACATGCTCATGCCATGTGGAATGTATCAAAAACTTCTCAGATTATTTATTAATTATTAGACTTATTTTCGAAATACTTTTCGTAAATATTTTGAAATTTCCATAATATTTTTACAATATTCACAGAAACCCCGGTAACACACATAAACTGTTTTTTTCTTATCAAAGGTTAAAAGTATTTTATGTATGTTTTAATTTTTAATAATAACAGTTAATGATAAGCAGCATAAAGTTGTAAAGTAGCGCTTTATTTAAAATAACTTTCAGAAATCTAAAAACATGAATCTGATATGTAGAATAGCTAAATTATTTCGAAAGAAAAGTCTAAGATACCACCAAAAAAGGACGAAACACGACCAAAGCGAAAGGCATGTACCCTTAACGCAATTATCTCAAGATGAACGTGACTTGCAGGAAAATGTTGCGAAATTTTCTAGAACTAGGATATTACCATATGTAAGAGAAATGGAAAAAGATGGTAAAATCAAACAATCTGTTATTGATGCTTGTTTTGAAAATGGTTTGTTCGGACTAGGAATTGATGAAAAATATGGTGAGTAAGGTATCTCATAAATTCAGTAAGATAAGAGCAGTCAGTATTGCGTATCTTTATTGTGCATGGGCGGAGGTAGAAATGTTTCCTAATAATAAAATGTTATAGGAACTCATTTAATAATAAATATTTTTATTATCTATTATGTTAACATCATATTGTTGAGACATTTAGTGTACCAGTTTTAGGTAGATATAAAACTTAAATGTTTAAATTTGTTTAAGTTTAGTTGTGAACTGCCCACCTAACCAAACTGAACAACATCATGTGTGTCAAAACAGGTCTGTTTAGTTGACGATATTCATCGATCTCATCAAATAATCTTTCCGAAGTGCAACAATCAGTCGTGATTTCATAATTACCATACGATTCTCAAGTTTTTTATGTGTATTCTAATAAAACGTTTTGTAAAGTGTCTAAATACCTATAATCAGGATAACCACTTACTTCTTCTCGAATCATTTTTAAAGTAGGAATTCTATTTTTTATACATACACATTTTATTTTCTTAATTTTCCGTTTCCTCTATGCCCATTTTTTAAATACACGATAAATTGTAGCTTTTGTTGTCAATATGTTGACTTTGTAAGTGTAAATCTTGATTTTTAAATTATAAGTTTGTTCAGGATTTTCGGGCGTTATCCTTTATTTCAAATGGTCTCCAGAAAGACATAGTAAATGAATAATAACACAATAACGATGAAACCGTTAATATAATGTGCAAGTATTGTTCATAAAAAGTGAAAAGTATAATGACGTGTAAAAAATTTGGTGACATTTTTCATCCAGCCTGTTTAAAACAGGCAAGTCCGTTGAAAAAGGCTGATTGCAGACATGAACCCAACCAACAGATAATCAGCACTGAATTAACAGAAATAAACGAGGAAACCTACCTTAAGGAAGAAAATAAGTTACTGAAACTAACAATAGCTGACAAAGACGTTATAATTTCCAACAAAATCCGCCTGATCAACCTGCTCGAAGAGAAAATCACATATCTGGAAAACGAATTAACATCCAATAACAATCATATTTCAAATGCAAACCAGTCCAATATTGTAGCAAAAAAACCAAAGTCATTAGCAGATAAAACAAATGACACAAAAAAAGTAACTCCACAAGAAAGTGAACAATCAATAAAAAATTATCAAAATAGACCAACATTAAATTGAAATACGGGAATTCCCAATATACAGGGTAATTCTAGAGTGCAGATTAGCCAAGTATCAGCAGAAATTATGAAATTACAAACTTAACAGAGAACCAATGAAATAATAAACCTTGCAACCGATGATCATATTGAAAGAACTCCATTAGTAGCAGCATTGCGTACATCAAGTGACAATGAAAGGGATCAATTTACGGCTGTAACAAGGAAAAACAGGAAAAAAGAACGCAAAATGGGTAGTGGAAATGGCGATGAAAACTTCAAAGGCATTGATAACAGTAATAGAAAAATCTGGCTATTTGTATCTGGAGTGCCAGATGCTGTTACTGAAGACAACATAGAAATATACATAAAAAATCGAACAAACTATCAAGATATTTATATCAAAAAACTTCCAACATACTTTACCAAACCTAATAATCAAGCTTTCATGATAGGTGTGGAAACAAACTTGCAAGATTCCGTTTATCAAACAAATTTTTGGCCAAAGAATATTTTTTTATTTTAGTTGTTTTAATTTTAAGCAGGGGCAAATATTTTTAGTTCTGCAATCGAGGTAAAAAAGCATCTATGTATCCTTACCATATATCGTAGCTCCTCTGCTAACTCTAATATACAAATTTTCCTGGATAAACTGGTAAGTACTTTGAATTGTGTAACAACTAAATATATATAAGTCATTGTATGTGGAGACTTCAATATTAATTTTATTGGAACAAATCATCATAAAGAACAACTTTATTTTATTTTATTTATTTGGGATACAAACAGGACAAACCCATAAAAGTATCCACTAATAGTTACACAGTATTTTACAAATTAGGTAAAAAAGAAAATATAAATATAATCATATAACTACATTAAATAAAAGTAAATACAAGCATACAAAAAAAGAGAGTATAAGAGTAAAGGTAATAAAACAAAATTAAATTTGCAAAAAATAGCCTTTCAGTAGTTTTTTAATCAAATCTGCACTATGGTAAAAAATATCCATTTCAACAATACTGGACAACTTATTGTAAGTGAGCAGGAGAATTTAGAAAATAATTGGTGAATGCCTGATGTGTGATAACGGTATAATTGTTTCTAGTTGAGTGGCGGGGAATACGAAGTGTTATGAAGTTTGTAAGTTCAAGGCAATCTATATTGTTATTGAGGATTGTGTGAATAAACAGTACATCCGCAATTTGCCTACCATGCTCTAGTGAAATTATCTTTAAATTAGAACGAATACGTTGCCTATCCACATCGGGATATAATTTTCTTTTACGATATGAAATAAACTTGTTCTGGACTGTTTCTAATTTTGAAATATAGACCGAATAACGCGGATTCCAAATAGTAGAACCGAACGTTAATATACTATTTACGTATGCCATATATAATGATCTAACGGTAAGAGGATTTTGAAGTTCGAAACATGTTCTATATATGAAGCCCAACTGCTGATTAGCTTTTCTAGTTATATTACAAATATGCCGATCGAAAAGTAATTTAGAGTCTAAAAGAATACCAAGATCCCTAACCGTATCTACAGCGTGTAATACGCTATTAGAAATTTCATATGTGTTGTAGTTCAAGTCTGAATTACAACGAGAAAATTGTATATAATTACACTCAATTCAAATTGATAACATGCCAATTTGAATATTTTAACGATTAAATTGTACAATGATATTTCTTCATATATATAGATATTATATTATTGTGAACAACCTTAATTAGTATTCTTTGATAATGATAATAATAAATTATCGAAAGCTTAGGATTAACTAAACAGAGTTTTCTTTATCACATTGCCGCATTCCCCAATAAAAAAGTTACCCTAACTAGTTTCGGCAACGAACTACTTTCGTCTATATATATATATATATATATATATATATATATATATATATATATATATATATATATATATATATATATGTATATATATATTATTAATATATATTCTATATTTTATTTTATATACTTACTTATTATTATGAAGTTTAGATAATTATAATTTTATATGTTGAAATTTTGTTTTAATGTGGCTAGCTCAGTATTTATAATTTTATATGTTTTGTAATGTATTATTATTTTATTCGGGAGCATGAAACTTTGTCTGCTCTTTGAGTCCTGGCATTTAAAGATATATTACCTTTATTTCAATAAAAAGAAACACCTTACTTTTTAAACACATTTAATTTTAAAATAAAATTTTTTTAATGCAATGGTTACCTCAAACGAAATTATCAATTTTTATATTCTCTCCTGTGCGCATGCTTAAAATCCAGTCATGCGGACTTAAATATATATATATATATATATATATATATATATATATATATATATATATATATATATATATATTGTTATATTTTACTGTGACTGTTCATATTTAAATTATGCTTTGATTTATTTTAATTAATTATTTATTTTTTTCGCTGCTCAGTCGGGGTCGCAATCAAAATAACTCTCATCTCAGGTGGGATCAGATTGGGTATGCAACTCACATTACCATGTAATAGATATTTTAATAAATTTTTATTATCACACCAGAAAAATAAAATATAATGCTTTGACAAATTGTTAAAATTTGGTTGCACTGGCAACGACGCAAAATAGAAATATCGCAGTTCTATGTATACCAACAGATAACTACTTACAATGAAAACTGGGTAAATTATCCTTTAGTAGAATATAACCCCAAAAAAAAATGAACAAGAAGAAGAATTATAAACTATTAGGTTATTATAAATATTTTGTTAATGTATGAAAAACTTTCAATAAGGATTATTACTGGATATTTCTGTTTAATAATATGGAAAATGACGTCACCTTCATATGGTAAGAATTAATATTATCTGTACAACCTACAATTCTACTTAACTTAACACTTTTTAGTTTGTTTAACGCAAAATTCGAAGTTCTACCTTGGTTTGGATTTTCAACAAATCCAATCCACACTGCTACTTGACGACACGTGCTACCCAGATAGCCAGGAATTGAATTAAATACAGAAATTGAACAATTAAATACAGGAACTTCAAGTCCAATTTTGGTAAGTAGTTTATAAATTCTGAGGTATATAATTTTATTCACTTACCAACTTGTGAAAACTTGTATTTCGTATCGACTTACTGTTTTATATCAATTAGTATCAGAATTTCTATTATTTTCTTTTCTTTTTCAGATTCAAGTCTCCAAAAATTATCGGCAACTCATTTTTTCTGTCGACCCCAACACCTTGTCAACAAAAAAACTCTCTCCTAACAACCCCTTGGTTACCATCCTCCAATCATGATAATTGTTCAAATTTTAATTATTCATCACTGCATTTTATTGGATGTGATGTTTTTATGAAAACTTTAACAATATTAAAATTTTATATACCGGTATGTACAAAATGTTTATTTCGCTAGAACAAAGCATTATATTCTATTATATCTACAATTTATTGGTTTTTAAATAATTTTAGACAATACAGTGAATGGTTCAATCTCTGATTGCTCAATCCAAATAAATACTTTTATTTTAACACAGCCTTTGATTTTATCGAAAACTGTCATACAGGTTGTCCCAAATATTTTAATTATTGATATAAATTTTGAGATATAATTAAATGTGTGATATATACTGATATAGCAATGATGTAAGCTCCTACTGTAATTAAAATCCACAATAATATATATATATATATATATATATATATATATATATATATATATATATATATATATATATATAATGAATATTTTTGTGGGGATGTGGCAATAAGACTCCAGAGTAAATTCTTCAAGATATTTATTCCCGAGCTTTCGAATGATTTTCATTCATTATCAAGGGCTATAAATAATTGGTCAATGTTATCATTAATAATAATTAAATGAAATAATGAATACTTACATAAAATCTATAGCGAATTTTGGAATAGTTGTAAATTTTTATAATAAACTCTTTTAAACATAATTCAATGAAAAACTCAAAAAACAATATGACAATAAACAAAATATTTGATCTTGAACTACTACAATTTTTATTTTTTAATCATAAAATTAAAGATTGTTATGAATCTTCTGTTCTTTTTTCATAATCTAAAAGATATGCATAGATAACACTAAGGTTATTTAAATCTGTTTTTTTATTTATTACATAATTTTGTTCTGCAATATATGTTGTTTCCAAAAAAAGGCGTTTTCTATAATTACTTTCTATTGCTAAGACTTTGGCAGATTGATAATCCATAGAATGGCCTTCATAAAACACGTGTTCCGCTAAAGCACATCTATCAGGATATAATCTACTGTCACTTTTATGAGAGGCGATTCGATTGGTTAGCGATCTTTTACTGTGACCAATGTATTTCTTATTACAGATATTGCAAGGAATCTCATAAACTATATTAGTTAATTTAGTAGTAGGAGTCTTGTCTTTGATCTTACTGAAAATTGATTTTATTGTAACACATTGTTTATTCGCAATTTTGATATTATGTGGTTTGAATACTCCAGAAATTTTAGGTGTGATAGATTTTATATATGGAAATGAAATATAAGTTGGAGATGTAATATTAGTAGTTAAAATGTCACTGTTTTCTTCGTTTCGTATTATGTCAACAGTAATGTCATTTATATTGTCAGAAGGCCATTCTATGGATTATCAATCTGCCAAAGTCTTAGCAATAGAAAGTAATTATAGAAAACGCCTTTTTTGGAAACAACATATATTGCAGAACAAAATTATGTAATAAATAAAAAAACAGATTTAAATAACCTTAGTGTTATCTATGCATATCTTTTAGATTATGAAAAAAGAACAGAAGATTCATAACAATCTTTAATTTTATAATTAAAAAATAAAAATTGTAGTAGTTCAAGATCAAATATTTTGTTTATTGTCATATTGTTTTTTGAGTTTTTCATTGAATTATGTTTAAAAGAGTTTATTATAAAAATTTACAACTATTCCAAAATTCGCTATAGATTTTATGTAAGTATTCATTATTTCATTTAATTATTATTAATGATAACATTGACCAATTATTTATAGCCCTTGATAATGAATGAAAATCATTCGAAAGCTCGGGAATAAATATCTTGAAGAATTTACTCTGGAGTCTTATTGCCACATCCCCACAAAAATATTCATTACAAATAAGTTGGCAAATATCTTTTTTCAAATTAAATATATATATATATATATATATATATGCAGATGATACCTCAGTTATAATTGCGGCCGACAGTTTAGATGAGTTACTCAAAAAAATAAGGAAAATCATGAAAGAGTTCACCTCTTGGTGTCAAAGAGGGCAAAACTGTTTTTGTTCAATTTACATCACCACTCTAGGAAGGCAATGCCCTTGTTTTTGATTTTAATAATTGCACGTTCAACACTTTTGAAAAACAAAATTTTTGGGAATGGAATTGGATGGTAAATTGAATTTTAAAAATCACGTTGACTATGTATGTAAAAGGTTGAGCAGATTATATTTTGCTTATAATAGTTTAAAATCATATTTATATCAAGATTATTTACTAAATTTGTATTACACACTAATATATTCTGCAATCGGCTGCAATGTAATTGTGTGGGACAGAGCAAGCGAGGTTGGGCGAGTATTTATTCTCCAAAAGAGATTTATTCGTTTGATCTTTGGCTTAGGCTACAAGGAGTCCTGTAGGAGCACCTTTAAGAGCAATAACATGCTGACTTTCACAGGTATATATCTCTACAAACTTCTGATCTACACCTTTATTAACAAAAACAACCTTCAGAAAAATAGTGACATACATGATCACGATACGAGATCTAAGAGTGATATTAACTTGAACAAATTTAATCGTTCCCGATTGAAGAAGTCGCCAACATATGCCGGGGGTGAATTTTTTAATCGGTTACCAGATGATATTAAGCAAATAAACCATCTCAAAAAATTTAAAACTAGTCTTAAAAGGTTTCTAATACAATATTGTTTTTACTCACTGGATGAATTTAGTGGGTGGCGTAGCATCTCTCAATCCTAATTACTTACCTAATTTTTTGGATCTTTTAACATTTAAAATTTTAAAAACGTAACCTTTTATTTATTTTATTTGTTTCATTTTCTTCGTATTCTTGTTTATACCAAATGATTGTTATACTCTGTTGCCTGTATACATTTAAATTCTAATTCTAATTGTTTTAACTATAGTTCAACAAGAGGTCAACTGAAACTAACTTACTTCTTATAGCCCAAGAAATATCAGAAATAATGGATGCCGGTAAACAAATAGACGTAATTTATACTGATTTTTCAAAGGCTTTTGACAGAATGGATCATGGGATTTTAATCGAAAAGCTGAATCGGTTTGGTTTCTCTTCAGCTTTGTTGAAGTTCTGCCAATCTTACCTTCATAACAGGTTTCAATTTGTTTTTTATAATGGTCACTCTTCAAATAAATATCTTAGTGAGTCAGGTGTACTGCAAGGCTCAAACCTTGGACCATTGTTGTTTCTTTTATGTATTAATGACCTGGAGGTACACTTAGATTCGGGTAGACTCATGTATGCAGATGATTTAAAAAAATTTCTTCCCATAACATCCATAGACAGTTGCTTAACACTGCAATCCAATTTGGATAGAGTATCCGAACGGTGCTTAGAGAATAAACTGACATTAAATATATCAAAATGCCAACATATTAATTCTAAGGTTGCCGAAGCATCGATATTTTATGGATTTGTGATTAGAAACTGCTGTGGATTTAAAGATATTTGTAGTTTAAAAATGTTATATTTTTCGTACATACGCTCTAGTTAGAATATTGCTCTGTTGTATGGGATCCCTATTACAATGTTCATATCAGCAAGGTTGAGTCGGTTCAGAAGAGGTTTCTAAAATATTTAGTTTTGAAGGTTAGTGGTATTTATCCACAGAGAGGCTCTGATTATCCGATTTTATTAGGTATTTTTAATTTTGAAAGTCTTGAATTTCGTAGAATTTGTAAATCAATCTCCTGTTTATATAAGTGTTTGCACAATTTAATTGATTGTTCAGACTTGATATATAAAATTAATTTTAATGTACCACAGTTCTACAATAGACAACATTTACCTTTTTATTGTGATTGGTCTCGAACAAATGTTTTACTTCATTCACCAATTAATGTTATGTGTAATAATTTTAATTTATTGTGCAACACATGCGAAATTTTTATAGATAATTTATAGTTATTAAAGCTTGTGCTACTGAACGTTATACAACTATGTGAAATGTGTTTTTTGATTTTTAATTTTAATTTTTTTTTATTTCTTCTTTTCTTAATTTAATTTAAGGCTGTTTCTTCTTTTATTATATATTCATTGTTTTTGCTCTGTAAAGGGATTTGTATAAATCTGTTGGGCAATAAAGGCTATTATTATTATTATTATTATTATTATTTTATACTGTATCTGACTTGTCTTATGTCATATGTATGATGGTAAAGACTAATAAATTATCCATCTATCTATCTATCTAATTATAATATTTTACACCTTTTACTTACACACAAAACAGCAATCAAAGTTAGAGAAATTCGATCTTTAGCTTTTTTGAAGAAGTAAGGACTGATTTATTAATGAGTGTAAAATGCAATAGGCCAGACTATTCAACCTAATTACATCAGCGCGCACGCATCACTGCTTGTCTTTCTGACTGCGAAGGCAGTATACCATTTGCTCAATGGTTTCAGCAGCTATTCAAATGTCAATATACAATGATAACAAAATAGGACAAAATTTCCATAAAAGTATGCGAGATACTGTGCTTTAACATTGAGGCGATTTCAATTAGTATTGGATAAACTATACATTACATTTATCCATAAAGTTCTAAGCCACATTAATTTCAATACAATTTATGAATTGGAGATAGTTTTACGATTCTTATCTTCAAGGATACATAAGCCAAAGTTACATGTGAAATACTAAAGTGTCATAAAAGTACCGGGAATTGGTCAATGAAACTCTCATTCTAGCATGTGTCCAGAGACCCTTATGCAATTAAGTTTTGGATAAAAGTCAAATCTTTTGGCACTAATCGTGGCAACGCTTTAAATTCAAATGGTATGAATATTTCAGCAGCTATCTCTCTCAAACTTAAACAAGTATTTTCAGTTACTATGTCATTGACTATCAATGTTAAGTTCAGTTGAAGGCATCAATAGCCAGTAAGAGAGAGGCAAAACATTTGCCACACTTCGACTGCTATAGAATGCACTGACCAATTTTACATCATAAATAATTTCAACAAATGATATTTTCCCAGTACCTCCTTGACTGAGTGTATATCCAGAAAAAACAAATCTGCATTTCTCTTCTTTGAATAAACATTTCCCTTGATCTTCCTTCCTTAACATATCGACGGGTGCAACGAAAACTGTAGTAACTCATTATTTATACTTTTGAGTGAGAGCAGTTTAAATGGATGACAAAATTTCAATTTCAAAGCAACGTATGTCATTTATTTATTAAAAATATGTTAATTAGAGGACGAATCAACTGCCAAAAAAGTTTTTGAGGTAAAATAGCCAAATAGTATTTTGAGTGAGTTACTACAGTTTACTTTGGAAAATAGGAAAAATTAAATGAGATAAGTACTTAAGAATTGTTGGTATATTTTAAGTATTACATCAGTCTACATTGTAAACCATACACACAAATTAATCCACAAGTTTTAAACTATTTTCTAAGGTTAAGATAATAAAAAACGCATTTAGGTACCTAGTAAGAAATAGCATGACACAAAACACACTATTTTTAAACCTATTTAATTATCGTTGAACACTTCATCTTCTGATTCTCCACCTTCACTGGCTTGTTTGCATTTCAGGCTTCTATAAAATTGGTTATACATTGTTGGAATTTTGTTTTTATCACAGAGCCACAATAGCCCCTTTAACTTATTTTTCTTCCACAGGAAGTTCAGCGTTGTAGTCTCTTTAAATTTTTTGGTAAAATATTGCTATTATCAGCCTTTGGTGGTCTCCCCTTTTTTTCTCTGATCCCAAAAAACGTATCTTTAAAATTTCGCTATCAGCTGAATCGTATTCGTATTTAAAAAATATGGTCGCCGGCGCAGAACCTTTGACAGAGACTTCCCTTATCATGATTTGAGTATCTGTGATGTCCTTGAAATTAAAAAAATCGTTTTGAGACATTTCAGTTATATTATAAATTTGTCCTGTTACTTTTGCCATTCTGATTAATGTTACCCATTGCTCAGGTACATAGAGAACTGACTGGCGCTTCTTGGCGTTTTCTATAACAGCATGCATACTATCGCCCTCATTTTGGGTGTGTCCTTTTTCAAGGAACCTATGGGTAATGTCAATCTGATAAGTAGTAGATGCCAATGAAAACATAGAAAACAGAAACTTATTTCGGTTTTGGCCTCCACAATTATCTGAATAAAAAATTATAGATTTTACACCTTTTTCCTTTTGTGTTTGAATGAACTTTAATAAACAGCTTGCAATCTCACATGGACCTCTTTTTGATATCTTTTGGTACCAGACATAACAAAATCCTTGATTATTTCCTACATCAAAAACCGTAAAATTGTGAGTTGAATATTTACTTTTGTAGTAGAAGTCACTGACGTTGGACTGGGGAGTAGCTAATACTTTTTGTAAGTCAAAACATGCCACATACTGTTTTGTCAGCTGTAGCAATAATTTTGTCAACAACTTTTAACTCTCTAGCCACTGTTTTGTTTTTTATATGAGTATCGTATTCAGTTTTTATTTCTAATTTCTTTTTAATACCCGATAGGCTATAAACCGAACAAAAGTCGCACTGTCCTTTCTTTGCTTTAAAGAAACTTATATTGAACCCCTGATTAAATATATCGCGATAGTGTCTGATTGTTGCCTTTTCGATGATCTGAGAATATATGTGCAGTACTCAGTGTAGAGCCTGTACATTTTTTGTATGTTTAGACCTTCTTCCAAATACATTATTTTTTAATCCTTGCGCATATAATGTGAAGGAACCATGGGAAACATTTTAATATGATTTCGTACACTATCTTTAATGGCTTCTTTGATTCTTTCTGGTCTATTATCGTGATTTCCTCGTTGGTCAGCAGTTATTGTGGTTGAGTCTTTCACTTTTGAAAGAGCAGTTGTCACCCATGATTCTGAGATGCCAGGAGTATTCAAAAACATGGATTTACATACTTTTATCTCATCTTCATTAATTTTAAACTAGTAATTTCTGGAATTTAGCCTTCTGAATATTGACCCTGCACCAATCGTAACCTACTTCTTTTTAATTTCTTTCACATACCTTTATCATTAACTAGAGGGTTTTTTATAGTTGGATCCAATGTAGACACACGTTTTGGTTTGAGAACCTGTTTTTCAGCTGGTTGAACTTCATTACATAACAGTGCATTAGGTTCCTGGTGAACCTGGGACATGGAGTGATATTCTAAAATAAAATACTCATAAACTAAATTTGCCTTAACTTTATGTTAATCGTAAAACTGACCTTGATTTTCCTCAACGATCCTTACAGCATTTTTTACTCATTTTTGAACGAAGTTTTTTGTTTAATATCACGCACCAGACTTATCACAAACGTTCGAAAAACTTAGGTTAGAAAACCGAAACCGCGTTCAGAACAGACAAAAAAATAGTAAGTCAAGTTACTATGGACCCTTCCGCAAGTGTTTCCGGCGAAAACTATTGTAACTTGATATACTGCAGTTTTCGTTGATGCGCGTTGACTGGAATAGAGTTACTGCTTATCTTAGGTGTTTTGTGGGTTGCTTATTTCAAGGATAATATGACTAACGACTTTATTCTTAGGAATATAACAAATAAATTTAAAATTATTCACATGTATCTCAAAATGAACAAAAATTGAGTTACTACAGTTTTCGTTGCACCCGTCGATATGTAAGTATCTCTGCAAGTTTTTCCAGTTAAAATTCTTTTTGACTTTTTAGGTGGAATGGGATCAAACATTATGGGAAGTATAATAGCGATAGAACAAATTGCAAAAGTAGATCCTGCAGTTTCTGTACCAATTGATATTCAAATCACTTTAATCAACACCATAATAATGAAATTAGGCACAGAAGAACAAAAACAGATGTATTTACCACGTCTAGCAAAAGATACTATCGGTGCTTTTGCGCTATCAGAACCCACATCTGGTTCCGATGCTTTTGCAATGAAAACGACGGCCAAGAAAAACGGTTCCGATTATATTTTAAATGGAACAAAAATGTGGATTTCAAGCGCTGGTATAGCCGGACTCTTTATTGTTATGGCTAATGCTGATCCATCTAAAGGATACAAGGGAATCACATGTTTTGTCGTTGAGAAAGATAGTCCTGGTTTGATTGTTGGAAAACCAGAGATTAAATTGGGTATTTGTGCTTCAGGTATGTATTAAGAAATCGTCTCATAATGAGCATAAACCATAATATCTAATCTTATTGTTGTCTACAAAAGTGAGAGTTTTTATAATGGAAATAACCATCAGTTAATTTTAAATTTGGTTTAAATCAAAAGCTAAATGCATGTATTTTCTGATGTTGATGATATTTAGATGAATTTAAACTAAAGAAGACCTCAAAACTGCATTTTGAGATCCATGTGCTGAATAAAACAAGTTTTTATATATCGGTTAAAAACCAGGAAAAATAATCACTTGATAAAGTAAACAAATAGGAAGTGGCTACTGCACCATTATAAGTGTGATTAAAATTTAAAAATTCGTGACTGTTTATTTGAAGTTTGAGATGGATACAAGGATCTGCTCAAGGTGTAAAGATGATGAAGTTAATCTAGTTTTTCCATGTGATTCATGCAAGGAGTACTTATGTGCTCAATGTGCAGACTTGACAGCGTCAGAGATCAAATGTTTACAATTAAAGAATAAACGAAAATTAATTTTTTTGTGCAGTAAATGTGAAACAGATTTTTGGAGAGTCCCAGAACTAATTAAAGAATTGAAGTAAGTAAAAATTAAAATTGAAAAATTTATGAAAAATAATGCATCTGATTTCAATAATGAAAAAGATGCAACTTCAAATGTAACTAAGATTAACAGCGAAGAACTCATGATGGAAGTTGTGGAAAGACAGAAGAGGGCATGAAACATTATTATATTAAATGTAAATGAATCGAAACAAAAAATAGTTGCAAACAAAATAGGAGAAGATAAAGATTCAGTAAAAGAGCTACTAAAGGATATTGATGTTGATATTACAAATATAAAGGTGTTCAGACTGGGTAAAGACCAAAGTAAAAATAGACCCCTAAAAGTTCGTTTTCCCAGTCCACAAGAAGCTCATAAGGTGTAAAAATGAAAAAGGAGTTAAAAATTCCGATTAAAATGTTTCCGGACCAAACTAAAGCACAAAGAGAGTATTTCTTTAATGTAAAAAGAAAGCTGCGGAATATTTAGAGAACCGTGAAAACAAAACTATCAAATACATTAATAATATTCCAACAATTGTTGATAGCAATGCATCTACCCAAAACAAACAAAAGAACTAGTTAATGTACCTAATATATCTTTTAGAAGTGATATAATTGATATGAATGTACAGAGTTTTTTAGCACACCGTGATGAGGTCTAAGTTGAAGTATTTTGTTATCAACCATCTATAGTGATATTAAGTGAAGCAAGATGTACAGATGATATCCAAGAGGTTGAAATTGCAGTAGATGGATATGTATGTGTAAGATGTAATTCTTTAAATCGACACACGGGAGGTGTACTTATTTATCTGCGGAACAATATTACGTTTAGTGTGAAAAAGGAAGATGTTCTTGTGCCTAATTATTGCTGTAAAGTTGTTGGCATTGACTTTAATGAAATTAAATGGTTGATTGGCGGCTTTTACCATTCGCCCAGTTCCAGTGATGCGGCCTTTGTAGATAAAATGGAAGAATGGTGCGAGGATTTCTTATCGGGGAACGTCAAAGCTTTAATTGTGGATGATGTTAATATTTATTATTTTGTAGATAGTTTTTATAGCAAAAGGATAAGGAATTTGATTCAGTCTTATGGCATTGAACAACATGTAAATGATTATACCAGAATAAGTATGGACAGCTCGACATTGATCGATTATGTTTTGTCGAATCAAAATATTTCTGTAAATGTTCATCATTTTCCCAAGATAACAGATCATTCGATTATAAGTATTAATTTTGGGAAAAACGTGGATTATGTGAATGAATTAAATTTCTTCTCTAGAAAGCTAAATATAGATAAATTTCATATTTCATGAGATTAATTTAGAATTAATACCATGTGACTGGTTATTTGACTCAGGTAATGTAAATGAAATTTTTAGTTAACTAGAAAGTAATTGTGGTATAGTCTTAAGCAATATTACACCTATTACTAAGATACAGATAAAGAAAAATCATGTTCCGTGATATGATAAGGAGGTAAAGGTACAAGCCAGAGAGAGGTATAAGTGTACAAAAAGTTTCAAAGAGTAGTAGGTGCAGATAAAAATATATTGTGGAATGAATACAAAAATAAAAGAAATATGGTCGTTAATTCATTGAAGTATAAGAAAAAAGAATTGTATGAACGTAAAATAGATGAACACAAGAATGATTCTAAGGAAATGTGGAAAACACTAAAAAATCTAATTAAAGGTCAAAATCGGGAAATTAAATTTGACTCAGTTAGGTTTTCTGTTTAGGGGAGGAACAAGCCGCCAACAAATTAAATAATTATTTTGTAAATAGTATATGTGAAATAGCAAATTCAATACCTCAAACTGAGGATTGGACACCAAATTTTCTAAGTGATATTCAATCAACATTAACTGATTTTAAATTAATTACATTAGATCAACTAAAAAAATCCATTTTTTCATTAAAAAATAAGGGAAGCTATGACGAAATATTGAGTGCTAAGTTTTTGAAGGAGACTTTTTATACAACTGGCTTTGCAGTATTAAATTTTATAAACCCATCGCTGAAAACAGGAACATTTCCTGATCGACTAAGAGCTAGCAAGATAGTTTCAGTCCAAAAAATTGCAAACGATACAGATGCATCCAACTTGCGACCTATCAATACACTTCCGACACTTGAAAAATTATTAGAAACCTTGGTTCGTGACCAAATTTTAGAATACTTAATTAACAATGGTTTGTTTGTGAGAAATCAGTCAGGATTTAGGGAAGGCCATTCATGTGAAACATCTTTACAATTGACTATATCTAAATGAAAGCAAGTACTTGATGAAAATAAATATATGATAGCAGTTTTTCTGGATTTCAAACGATCTTTTGAGACAATAGATCGTTAAATTTTGATTAATAAATTGAAATATTATGGTTTTGAAGAACAAGTCCTGACCTGGTTTGAGCAGTATATGACTAAAAGATTACAATATGTAAAACTAGGTAAATCATCATCTGAAATGTTAGAGAATAACTTAGGAGTACCTCAGGGTAGTGTATTGGGACCACTTCTGTTTATTATATATTTAAATGACATTAATTATATTGAGTGTGATTTTATTAATCTATTTGCAGATGATACACTGTTAGCATGTTATGGGTATAACCCTAAGGACATTTTTAATAAGCTGAATAACATGTTGAAAGTCTTAACCCAGTTTTTGAATAAAAATAAACTTAAGCTTAACACTAAAAAAACGCAGGCAATGATTTTGGGCAGTAAATATAAATTGAATCAAATAAATTATAATAGATATAACATTAGAATTGAAAATGAGAACGTAGAATAGGTCAATGAATTTAAATACTTAGGAGTTATTTTATATGAAAATTTATTATTGAAACCCCATTGCGAATATATATGTAAAAAAAATAACAAAAAAGCTAATTTTCTTCTCAAGGGTTGCTTCAAATCTCTGTCTCTCTCTTCTCTAGATTAACAGTGTATAAAGCTATTATACAACCTCATTCTGATAACTGCGGATCATTACTTTATAAATTAGATAATAACTGTTTACAAAGACTACAAAAGTTGCAAAATAGAGGAATGAGAATAATCCTTCGATGTAACAGATACACACTGATAAATAGTATAATAATAATAATAATCTTAATTTGCCTCAGTTACACTTACAATAATTAAATATACATTCAAAAGATACAAGCACATTAAAATAAGTTGAGTAAATAAGTAGTCATTCATTTTCATCGCAAAAGAGCGTACATTCACAAAAGCAAGGCTTGTGCGTGAATGTGATAGTTCATTTATCATAAGAAGTAGTTGTATAGAATTTAAAAAGACATCATTTACAAAGACAAACATCATTACTTTATAATTTAGATAATAACTGTTTACAAAGACTACAAAAGTTGCAAAATAGAGGAATGAGAATAATCCTTCGATGTAACAGATACACACTGATAAATAGTATGCTGACAACTTTAGGTTGGATTTCGGTGAGACAAAGATTTTATTATTTAGCAATGATTTTTGTTTATAAATCTAAAAATAGAAAACTTCCTGAGTACTTCAATGATTTTATCATCTATAATAGTGAAATACATAACTACAATACTAGATCTATTAATGATTTCCATATGCCACAAGCGAGACTGGTTATAGCAACAAAATCTATTTTTATATGCGGATTACATGAATTGAATGCTTTGCCTACTGAAATTAAAACGAGTACCTCTCTACCCCAGTTTAAAAAATATCTGCTACAATTTATTTCCAAGCCGTAAACTAACTTTGTGATTTTTGTATGTACGTTTATTTTTATTTCATTTTCTTTTCTTTTTTATTTTTGTTTTTATTTTATTTCGATATGTATTGTATTTTTATTATATTTTGATATGTATTCGTTTTTTAACTTAATACCAAAACTCTTACTTTTATTACTAATTTTATCAAGATTTCATTTTATTTCATCTTGTTATATCTCATTTTATTTTATTTATTCAACTGAATTTGTGTGTACTGACTACAATATGTGATATTTACTACTATGTATTAAGACCTCCTATATTAAATAAAGATTATTATTATTTTGTTTTTGAGATACTGTGCAAAGCATATGACACTCTAAATACTCCATTTCAATGAGTCCTTTCTTTTGACAGGTACTCATCCAGTTCATTTTGACAACGTCCGAGTCCCAGAAACGTCAATAATAGGTGAAGTAGGTCAAGGCTATAAAATAGTCGCTGGTTCATTAAACGAGGGCAGAGTAGGTATAGCAGCACAGCAATTGGGCCTGGCTCAAGGATGTTTAGATGCTACCATTCCATATACATTAGAACGAATCCAATTCAAACAACCCATTTTTAATTTTCAAGGATTACAATACCAGATAGCACAAATAGCAACTCAAATTGAATGTGCAAGACTTTTAACCTACAATGCTGCTAGACTCGTGGAATCGAAAGCAGATTTTTTAAAGCAAGCTTCAATGGCTAAGTATTATTCAGCAGAAGTTGCCCAACAAACCTGTACTAAGTGCATTGATTGGTTGGGAGGTGTTGGATTTACAAAGGCATTTATACAAGAAAAAATGTATAGGGATTCCAAGATTGGAAGTATATACGAAGGTACTTACAATATACAGATGAATACTATAGCTAAATGTATAGAGAAGGAATATAAAAATATGTAATAAATTATTTTTGAAAACAATCGCTGTTTATCAATATACAATAATTAATAAATTATCAATTATTCTGTGAATTAAACATAAAAGAGACTTACTTCTTTCCTGCATTTCTACAATAGCATCTACATCAGCCATATTGAGCATTTTGTTTGAACCTCTACTACTGCTTGACATGCTGCTTAATCTGTCAAGACTATCGGCAGATCCAGCAGAACCACTTAAAGTAGAAGTCCTCAAATTATTTGAGGAACCATTCAATTCTTCATATGCTTCCTCTAATTCTATATGATCATTTTCAATGCAATAACTTAACCTAGAGAAAAATTAGATATGGTCCATAATATAAATCAAATATACATATAAGAAGAATTATGTAAGAAAGTATGAAATATTAAAAAATAATACAAGAAAATATATTCTGTAAAACTTTTAGGCACAAAATCATTCTGCAACGAATACTGAAGTCTATTAATGAATTAAAGCTCATTTTTAAGTTAAAATTAATTCATCAGCACATGCAGTATAAGACAAAAACAATGCTGACAATAATGCCAACTGTAATAAAAACAACTGCAATATGCAGACTCCAGTGGCGTAGCTAGAAATAACGGCGCCGGGAGGCTGACGCCTAAATGATACCCATATTTTTGGTGATACCTAAACTAATAAAAAAATAATACAACATAGTCTTAAACATATACTTTCATGTTTATATTATAGCAGCATAAAATATAAAACAGGAGAACACAATTAAATTTAATGCTATAAACATAAACTAAAATTTATAAATTTAATAAAATAGTAAAATCAGTTTGTAATTAAAGCAAACTAATCGATTATACGTTCAAATTAATTTTTTGTTAAAATCCATTCTCAATATTCAGTATTGCTAGACTATTTAGCATTGTCTGGCTCGTGGTACTCTTTAAATAGCTGTTTGTAAGTTTTGAACATGTTATCTTCGACATAAGCTGACCTAACAGGAAGTGTTAAAAAAATTAAAATAGACAGTTATAAGGACAACAGAAGTGAAAACTCAAAACAATGGAATAACCGTGTTTTTTTTAAAATCAAATATAGTATGATTATAAGTTTGTTCTAACCTACGATAAATCATCGTTTAAGAACCGTTCTGGAATTGTTAGGAATCATTTTATACGCAGGCGCAAACTTTGCACTGTCACAGAACTGATGTAAGTTGGAACGATTTTAGGCCTGCTTTATTATCGTTCAGCAATCGTTTTGTTTGTGTAATACTGTGACCTCACTTTTTAGAATATATTTTTGTATTTAATGGACTTTATTAGTGGTATTACGCATTATTTTTTAATTTGTTGAATTAAACTATAAAAATCTAGTTAGTTGAAAATGAAACTAAAATCTTATTTATTTAAAAAAATGATTGTACATTTTAGAAATAAACGAATTCATGGTATTGAAAAATTACCCAGTCAGAACAAAAGTTGAGTTGCCAACAAACACGTCAAACATAAACAATAAAATAACTGACAAAATACTAACAGTGCATGCCAGTCCTAACAGTTCTTTCTTTCTGCCGAGTATCGAAATTACCGTTCCGTGACGGCTCTAGAACGATCACAAGTTCGTTAGAACGCAAATAGAACCGTAATATTACGGTCACGATTAGCTTGGAATGGCATTAACTGTATGTACTTGCGCAGTCCCGTTCTAGAATGGTTCGTCGCGAGGTTGGAACGAACCTTATATGTCAATACTTTTTTATTAAGTTCTAATAGTGAAATTAAATAATATAAGCTACTACAGCGGCCGACGAGTATAGATCGATCAAGTAGGTCATTTAAATAAATTCAACAATTAAGTATTTATTATTAGTTTTTGCTACGTGTTTCTTTGGATTGTAATTAGCAATGCATTAAGCATGTGATAATAACTTGTGAGGCAGCCAATAGAAACTTTACCAGTGTATCTATTCAAGAAATAAGCAGTGGCGTAACATCTTCGTTGGTAAGTGACTGTTACTCACCTACTTCCCACGATAAACCGGGAATACCACTTTTAGTGTAGTGATTTTGGTATCCAGAATCACGCACAAAATGTCATTATCTACCTCATCTCATCAACCAACTACATCAACTCATAATAATTTTGTCAATTCTTCTTCTCAATTCATTTATCCAAATGCATCTAATGTCACTACCCCCCAAATCCAAAATCGTACTTAGCGGCAACACTCACTAAACCTCCTCCTCCGTCCTTTCCCAAAAGAGAACAAGCGATAATCATGCATTCAATTCCAAACACGGTTCTTTTCGAATACATCAAAGCTATTGGTAACATTGTCTAACCCAAAAATATAACTTTTGCCTCTAGGATTTCAAACAATTGCATCTGCATATATCTCTCTTCTATCGCCATCGTAGATGATCTCCTTAAATCAAATCCTATCGTGGTGATAAACTCTACTTCTGTCCCAATCAGAAGACTAATTACTCCTGCTAAACGAATCCTAATCTCCAATGTAAGTCCGTCCATCCC
Source organism: Galeruca laticollis (assembly GCA_963921935.1). NCBI lineage: Eukaryota > Metazoa > Arthropoda > Insecta > Coleoptera > Chrysomelidae > Galeruca > Galeruca laticollis. Next base: position 162,838,867 of record OY998178.1, on the reverse strand, counting down.
TCATTCGGTAATTGAATCACCTCTCAAAGAACTTGGCTTGGAACTAGCCTCACCAGTTTCGTTCGTAAAATGTGGTGCCACCGTTGATGAATATGCACATATCATGAGTTTTAGACGAATCTCCTACGTAATACCGGACAGTGACAGTTTTAATATTCAAACATCTCTTCCAGTCTCATATGAAAATACGCAATATCGAATATTTATATCTACTGATAGACTAGAGTGTTTTATCTGCAAACTGGACATATTGCCGATACCTGCTCAAATGTACCCAATACCCCCGACATCCAACAACAGCTATCCAACTCTTCTACTAGCTCCTCATCCAATCATAATCCACCTCTCTTTACTCCATCTTCACAACCCACCCCCAACCCATTAAAGATACACCCACAATTGATTCTCAGATATCATCTGATATCCCTTTATTTAACTCAGCCCATCAAACTGGTCAAAAAAGAATTCTTTCTAATGACAGTCACCTTGATTCTCCACTCGAACTTTCACCTGTTTCAACGCCTGTACCTGCACAAGAGACTAGTGAAATACAAACACCAAAATTTACAGCACCTCAAGATATCCCCAAACATGCCAATAAAAAAACCAAGACTTTCGCCTCTCAAGACAACAAATTGAGCCCTAATACCCTTACAAACATTCATAATCTCTACGAAAATTCATCTGATTCTTTCTCGCTTGATGAAATACAACTTATTGCTTTCTTACAAAATTCTTTTCGTAATAGTGACCCCTTGAAAGAAGCTTATAATTTCACTTCTAATATCACAGCTCTATTAAATGATCTATCACTCATACATTCAGAAATGAATGAAATATCCTTAAAGAATCATATTACTAGATTACAAAAAAAGTTAAAATTTCAATACCACCCTGAAGGTTCATCAGATTGCAAAAGTCTCTTGTCGGATACCTCAGTGGATGACCTCACCAATTCATTCGATTCCTAACTGATAAACTCCCTCTTCTCCTTTTCTCTAAAACATCTTCACTTTAGTCCAATGGAACTGTGACGGAATCTTTCCCCGCCTGGAGAGGATTCAACACCTAATCTCACAAAGTAACCCTGACATCTTATGCCTACAGGAAACCAATTATAAGCTTACTAATCAACCTCATCTAAAAAAATTTTAAGGGTACCATTTCATTCGTAGTTGCTCTACAGCAAGTGGAGGGACGTCAATACTAGTATCCAGTAACCTATATTCAACTCATCTTCCTATTAATACTAATCTTAAGGCCATTGCTGTAACTACTTGGTGCCCATCTAAAACCACAATTTGTAGCATATACATCCCTCCAGACCACCCTCTAAAAGAAGAAGAACTTGTAGACCTTATCTATCAGCTACCCTCTCCATATATCCTTGTAGGCGATTTTAATGCCCATAATACCATGTGGGGCTCCAATCAAACATTTGGAAAAGGCAAAACAGTAGAGAATGTACTTAATATATCTAGCTCATGCCTACTAAATACTGGTTCAGATACACATCTTAAAATATCCTCTGGGACATTCTCTGCCATTGATCTTAGTATATACGATCTCAGATCAGCTCCTTCACTTACATAGTCTACTGATGATGACTTGCACGATAGCAACCATTTTTCCATCATTATTACCAATAATACAGACAGTTGCAACCAAGTCGCTACTAGAAGTTTTTGGCGTTTTAAAAAAGCTAACTGGGAAGGATACACCTCCCAAACCTAAGCTCATATACCCTCAATCACTATATATGACAGCATCGATGACTACCAATGCATTCACTCATGTAATAACTTCTGCTGCAGAAACCCACATTGGAAAGACAGTTATCTCACAAAACCAAAAAACTGTACCTTGGTGGAATACCTCCTGTGAAAAAGCTATTGAGCAATACAAAATCGCTCTAAAAAAATTCCGCAGAAACAGAACACAAGAAAACATAATCTTTCTGAAAAAAGCCAAAGCTAAATCCAAATTCATAATAAAACAGATCAAAAAATCTTCATGGCAAAACTACATATCATCTTTGACTAAAGATACAAATCCAAGTCAAGTATGGAAAAAAATCCGACAAATACATGGAAATAAAACGAATCCCAATATCCCTAGTCTAGTAAGCAATGGCACAGTAATAACTGACAACTTACAAATTGCTGTTTAGCAAAAAGCTTTGAAGAAAAATTTAGAAGCAAGAATAATTCTTTATCTGCAAATACTCTCCAACCACTCCCCCTACCAACAACTATAACACAAGATGTCAATTATTTGAATACCTCTTTCACTTATTTCGAACTATCATCTGCTCTCAATTTCTGCAAAAACACCGCTCCGAGTCCCGACAAACTCCCCTACATTTTTCTCAAAAAACTTACAACACCATGCCTCTATAAACTTCTTGAAATTTATAACGTGATCTGGACATCGCATACTTTTCCTAAACAATGGCTCAACTCTATTATCCTGCCCATCAATAAACCCAACCATCCTACATCATTACCTCAATCATACAGACCCATCTCATTGATTTACACCATGTGCAAACTTATGGAAAAATGATAAATAAAAGACTCTTGTGGTTTCTAAACAAGCATAAAATTATCTCTGAAGCCCAATCGGCGATAATCAATACATAAAAACAATACAGCGTTGAAGGCAATATTCTATCCTTCATTCAAAACTTTTTATTCACCAGAAAGTTCCAGGTATCCGTTAATGGTATCCTCACCTCTCCCCTCATTCAAACAGACGGTGTGCCTCAAGGCTCCGTCCTAAGTCCTACTTTATTTATTCTTTCACTGAATAACCTTAGCTCGGACTTCCCAAATCCTGTCAAACACACCCTATATGCTGACGATCTGGTATTATATTGCCATGGAAAATTTACACCCACTATATGCACATTGCTGCAAAATACAGCAGAACGAAGCTCCTAGGTTTAACTCTATGTTCTCAAAAATCTAAAATGATCAAATTCAGCAGTTTACCTCCATCTCAAACTCCTTGCATCCTAATTAATGACTTACCTCTTTCTGTTGTTGAACAATGTAAAATACTAGGATTAATTTTTGACTCACTTCTCACTTGGAAACAGCACATTGTTGATATTAAGGGTAAATTCCTTCAAAGACTAAATATCATTAAAACGCTTGCGCATCATAACTGGGGTGCTGATGAAAATACCCTCCTTAAAGTATACAAAGCCCTGATACGCTCCAAAATTGACTATGCTAGTTTCATTTACATGTCTGCTAGCAAAACATATTTAAACCTACTAAACTCTGTGCATAATACCGCCATACGTCTGTGTCTAGGAGCTTTTCGCTCCAGCCAAGCAGAAAGCCTCTATATCGAACCTATTGACCTCCTCTCTGGCTGAGACGTCAACAGCTTCTCCTTACATATGCAGCATCAGCAGCATCCAACCCCTCAAATCCTACGCATGCTCTCCTTAGTAATATCCCAAACAATCAACCCAATCAATCAAAATTAAAATCTATCCCACATCTTCTCTTGCCAATAATAAGCAACATCAACTTATCACATACATTTCCGTTTCCAACTTCATCTTCCCCCCTGGCATAAACATATTCCTCGCTTAAATACCTTCCTGAGTAATTATGACAAATATGACACCTCAAAGGACCTAATAATCCAATATTTTATGGAAATCATTCAAACAAACTATTATTATCCGATACTATACACGGACGCTTCAAAAAACGAAACTGGTGTAGGCTGTTCTGTCACAACTACTTATAACCCCGTAAAGTCATCTCGTATCCCCTCCCATTGCAGTGTCCACACCGGCGAACTATTCAGCATACTTTTAGCATTCAATAGCCTCACTTCAACAAATAAGAATGTTGCCATTTGTACAGACTCTTTAGCAGCAGTCCACTCCATACGTAACATTTTCACTAACCATCCCCTCATACAAAAGTTACATTATACATATCAAAATCTTTCCTCCCAGGGTGTAACAGTCACTATCATCTGGATACCTTCACACATCGGCATAACAGGCAATGAGCTTGCTGATAGTTATGCAAAAAAATCTGTCACATCCACTACTGGTTCTTCCAACATGCAGAACTACAAGGATTTGAAATCGGAAATAAAGAGAATAACAAACAGCAGGTGGCAATTACATTGGCACCAAAACTCTACCAAATCCGACCGAATCTTGATCGACCGACCTTCCCCGAGCTTACTAGAAAAGAGATGGCCATTATAAGAAGACTAAGATTAGGCCATACAAAACTAACACATGGTTATCTAACGGCAATAAGTGCTAAACCAATGTGTCAATTCTGCCAATCCCTCCTGGCTGTTAAATACATAGAAATTGTATAATTAATCGTAAATGTGTAAATGGCCATAGTTGTCGAGCACGTTAAACTGAATAAAAAAAAATGATATAAGTTTATAAATCATCATTTTGAAAGAAAATAACAAGACATGTATTTTATTTCTGACAATTTAAGCCAATAATTTTAAGAATTTAAATTTGCTATAAAATTTTATGGAATTTTCAATTTTGCAGATGTCAAATATTACAAAAATAAATAAATTTTTCAAAGCAAATATCAATAACAATGTTGGAAATCAATTCGACAATAAATGCTTTGCTTTTATCATTTATTTTTCTACACAAACATATTAGTTATTTGTAAAACAAGTGTCACAGCGACTCGTTTTGTAGTACGGGTGCAGTACTAGAAATATTTTTTATAATTCGCATTTATCGAATTTTTTAAAATAGAATCATTATCCCTGTTTTTCAACACGGAGGAGTGATTTGAATTTAACTTTGTAATTCTGTAGATTCCTGATTTGTCAGAGCACAGCCAGTTTTACTCAGCACTTTTGACATATATGATATGATATATGATCGAACAATTGTGTGTAAATTGTTTAAAAAAGACCTTCTTCGTATATTCTTGCGCCCTCTTCATGTTATATCATTCCTGTAGTATATTTTCACATAGGTATCTCATAGTTTATCCCAAAACTAAAACGTTATGTATACCTACATATGTATTGATCCAATAAAAAAATAAACAATTGACAAATCATTGATGAATAAACGTTATTGTACTTTATTTATTAAAATTTTTAATATATAATTTGTTCCAATTTACCTTTAAGACCATTTAATATATTAATTTACTAGCTAGAACCAGGATAAGCCATTTTATAATTTGTTTTAAGTTAAGGTTGAATTCAAATGTCAAATAAAAATATATACAATAACCAACTGTATGACACTAAAAATTACTAAAAACGTGTTCAAAGAGATTTCATTGTGACAGTGTGAACAATTTTATAATGAAGTCTCTTTTATAGGCGAATTATGAAAAAGTATATTGAGTACTCAATATTGTACTGCACAGTGATTCTACAATCAATCAATTCAAATAATAATTATCGAAAACACCTATCACTGTATCTACAAGAAGCGAATCACCAGTAGTACCAGTTATTTTCCATTCACCAGTGAAATATTGCTGTTACCTAAATATTGCTGTTACCTCAGATTAACAAATGAAATAGATATGTTTGTTTTGACTTTTTCCTGCCCCAAACATTGAGTCACATTCGAAGCTCACTTGCAGGACACTTCCACTGCTTTGCCATATTTACAAATCCTCTTTAGTTGCGGGAAAAAAGAAATGTGTTAAAAAGTTATGCAAATAAAAAAAAGTCATACTAATTTATGCATTTGAGTAGCTGTTTTTAAAATTAATTAATAATACTTGAATTTTATTTAATAATGGCATATTCTTATATAAATTTTAAACAAGAATTTGTTGTATCCTTAGATACCTTTATGGTTATAACTAAAAGTGGCAACATTGCTCAAAATTTCAGTACCAGTTAATGTGTCAATAGTAATCTATTTAGTAGTTTTGTCCTTGTTTAATTACCATATAAAGAGAGATGCAAATATCGTCAGGGTGTGATCGACGATCATTTTAAATACGCCCTAGTATTGTAGTAAATAATGTCAAACATGGTTTGTTTATACGAGCGCCATTACGACTAGAGAGTAAACATTTAGTTCTTTCTGTTTTCTGTGTTTTTCTAGACTTTTAGTGACAAAATAAAATTTTAAGTTAATTAAATTAATGTTTTTGGATTATCATGGTTCGTCGGTGTCAAGTTTGACAGAAAAGCAGCAGAAATTAGCAATGCCATGTATCTACAATACCATTCCCACTTTTTGTAATTCATTTATTATTTCACTACTGGCGTTTAGAATTGTTGGCCGCAAAAATGAACGTGTTTATGAATGAATAGCCCTCTCTATGTTTATTATTACTCTAAGGCTGTTACCGATATATTGCCCAACACTAAGTGCAATACGTCACGAGCACGTCGAGGGTAACGCAGACCTATAAGCTTTTCCACTACCAAAAATCGCTCAACGCGGTTAAATAAGTTTTCACTTCAATAATAAGACAGCAGTGCATATATTGGGAAAATTTGATAGTGGTTTGAAGTTTTACGAAAAAATGAATCGATAATTTCTATAATTGCATTTATATTTTTCAAACCAGCTCTAAATGCAGAGGGAAAATTTAGTATTTCCCCTGCAAATTTTTCTGTTAAATCGTCAGCATATTTTTCTTGTAATATATTAGCTTGCTTGTGAAGCTCACAAACACTAAATGGGAAGGTTCAAAATTTAGACACAATATTTTTGAAACTTAGCAGTTTATTTTTGAAGCGAACACTTCTTTAGCCGCGTTGAGCGATTTTTGGTAGGGGAATAGCTTATAGGTTCGCGTTACCAAAGACCTCAACATGCTCATGACATATTGCGCTTAGTGTTGGACAAAATTGAAAAGTCTATAAAATCTTATAGCAAATTTAAATTCTCGATTCGGTGTCGAACCTTTGTACAGAACAGTTGTGCGCTCCGAAACGATTTAATTAGTAGTTAAAAAGTAATTAGTGTATATTTCAAAGTGAACCAAAACAAACAAGAACATTTACAAGGTAAAACAAAAACTTTTTGTATCGTCACATAGTCATAAATATATACATTTCCATACCTAATTACCATCGGTTATCTGTAAATTCCAAAGGAAGACAGGGCCGCACTTAACAGGCAGGTCCATGTCATTACTTAAAAATGGATGAATATCCGCCGTTAGGAACTTCAAATGGGGGAGTTCAGAACATAGCAAGCACATCATCACTGCCTTATTCATATATAGCCAGCCAAAGCAATTCAACCTTCCCCAAAAAACAGCAAGCAATTGTATTTAATGCACTGGACAATACAAAATTGGAAGAATATATATATGCGGTGGGAGATATAATTACGCCAAAAAATATTTTGTTCGCTTCTCGGATTTCTAACAATAGAATATGTATTTACCTCACCAATGAAAAAATTGTTAACGACTTCGTATCTACTAATAATGGAATTATCACAGTTAACCATCAACGTATTCAAGCACGAAGATTACTAAACCCAAACATACGATTGATTATTTCAAATGTGTGTCCCTCCGTACCACATAACATCATTGAAGCTGAGCTTATTAATATGGGACTGAATTTGGAAACTCGATTGAATTTCCTTAAGATTGGCACACAAAATCCGGAATATAAACACATTTATAGTTTTCGTAGACATATTTACATCTCTCCTCCTGATCAAATCATAATACCTGAATTTCTGGACTTCAATTATGAAAATACATCTTACCGAATATTCCTATCTTTAGACAATGTCTGTTTTACTTGTAAACAACCTGGTCACACTGCAAATAATTGTTCTCGCTCTAAATTACTTCCAAATATGGTATTACTGGACTCAACTCCCAAATCTCCAGTATCCACAAATAAAGTTAAACCAACAGATATCCCTACTCTTGCACATTCACATTCAAGCTGCATTTCTAATCAAGATAACCTCATGGTTCCTAACGTAAGGGAATGCTCTAACGACCATATAAGTATAACAAATCTAGACATGGAGCCAGATTTTAATCCATTAGATAAGCCATCAAACACATCACTTGAAATTACCAAATCCCCAGAGCAATCGCAAAGGCAATCAAATTTATCACTTGACATTCCTAACGAATCTGAACAAACTAAGACGATTTCTGCAGCTTGTAAACGTCAAATCTCTACTTCACCTGATTTAGAAAACCAAAAACCTGATGAAGAATCTTTTAGACGTCCGAAATCTTCAAAAAAATGTAAAACTAAGAAAAACGCAGAAGAATTAACTCACCTTTTAGAACCTATAAAAGATCTCCTAGTTACTTTCAAACCACCAAATTTTATGAACTTTACCGAATTATGTGATTTTATAGTAAATGCATCTGGGTCTAAGCATGCTGCAAGCATAGCAAAAAATTACACCAACGACTTACACAATCTGAAAAATCTACTTACATTCGTTCATAAAAACATCGATAACACATCTGTAAAAAATAATATAACAAGGATTAAGAAAAAATTGACGGAAGAAGCTGACCTAACATCAACAGACGAAGAAAGCGATATCTCTTCTCACTCTGGTTTTTCAAGATAAAGTAATGGCTTACTCAAATTTTATTCTTCAGTGGAACCTAAATGGTTTTTACACCCACCTACCGAACATACAACTCTTAATTAATGAATTGTCACCGTTAATACTTAGCCTGCAAGAAACTCACCTCAAAGGAAATAAGCTTCCTAAAATTAAAAACTACACCATTTTTTGTAAAATTATTGGATTGTACAAATTTAAGTGTTACAAGAACAGTTAACAACATTCCGTCTAACATGAACCGCGCGTTAAGTGAAAACTGTGAAAAAGTGCTCAAATTTCTGAAAGACTCCAATTTTTATCATAAAATATAAGTACCTATTGTATGTTTTTTGACTATAAGTACCTATTGTATGTTTTTTTTGAAACCCCGCTCATAACCCTCGAGGTTGATGCGGTAAAATAAAAAAAAAAAAAAAAAAAAAAAAAAAAAAAAAATTAAATTCTCAAAATTATTGGCTTAAATTGTCTTATTTTTTTCAAAAAGATTATGTAAACTTATATCAGTTAATTTCACTATTAATTGTTTTATAAAAAAAGTATTGACATATAAGTAGACTATAATTAATTTAAAAATTTAAAAAATAACACAGTTATTTCCTTGTTTTGAGTTTTCACTTCTGTCGGCAGTCTTTGTAACTGCTTATTTTAATTGGAAAGAGGTGGTGTTCAAAATCCTGTTAAACATAATTTCTTTAAATTTCTATTATTCTGATAATTTTGTATCTGCACTCACTTCATTTAAAAAAAAATTGTAACTTTAATTCTGTTTGCTATGAAAGTTTTGATTGTATTATAATTTAGGTATCAAGGTATCTAATTAAAGAAATTAGTTAAGTGCATTAACCACCTTTAATGAAAAAAAGAGAGAAGCAGAAACTGAACAGCAGCTATCCGCCTTGGGGCTTTGCCCCCCCCCCAAGCTTACCCGGTAAGCTACGCCACTAGTTGAATCACAGTTCTCTGTTGATGTTAACAACAAATTATTTCAATGGAAGAATCATCTGAAAGATATATGGATTTTCTTGACTGCCGATTACTTTTTACTATATAAAAATAAGAAACAGTCACGGGAAAAAATTGTTTCAGATTTATTGAAATTATATAGGAAGTATGATACATTCTCAATGACACAGAACAACCAATCATAAATAAATGTTAACAATCGAGAACTAATACAAAAGATGAAATGTACCAGGTGATCAGTTAAGGGTAGCGAGCGGCCATATCTCATAAGATATTGGTCATATAGATTTAGAAAAAAAATTCATGATAAAAGTCGCCAAGATAAATTGCTGGAAATTATTTTCGAGTTTGTCAAACGTCCACTAGAGGCCGTAACAACCAACTCTACATAGAAAAATGGGATTATTATAGAATTTTGCCTAATGAAAGTATATCGATGATATCATTTTCATATTTACTGACTATTCACCTACACTTTTTGACAAAAATATTTTGTTGTATCTATCAAAATAAAGCGGTGGGGGAGGTTCAATTGTTTTTTAAACAAACCAAGGTTTCTCCCGTTTCGCTTTACCGATTTTAACAAATTTGGGCTCTTATGAAAGAGCATAATTTACACTACAAAATGCTTACTTGGTTTTGACTTTTGTCTTCTCCGCTAGATGGCGTTAACTGAAATGGTAGCAAATTTTTGAGATTTTTTCAAAAAAAAAAAACAAATGTAATGGTATATTCATTTTTACATATTTTAAAAGAGGATTTATTTTTCTAAAATTTAATGAAAAAAATTAATCATCTACCTTTTTTTGAACCGTTGATATTGAACAAAATATAATTTTATTACATTAAAAAATGGCACGCCACTGCTTTTTATCAAAATAAAAATAATTTTCGTAATCACTTATTAGTTGCTAACAAAAAGAACCCCCTGACTTTTTTTCGTTAGACGAACGGTTTTGTATTGAAAAAATATGATAGGTTTACATACTGTTTAAACTAAACATCGCATTTAAGTGAAGCAGGCCATGATCTATATTAAGAAAGAAAATACCAAATTGTCAATCACGCTGATATTCATTTTGACAGTTCCTGCTATTAACATCTAATTTAATGTTATGTAAAACGTATTTTTACAACAAATCATGCCTTTTACGAATGAAGAAGCCTTTGATATGTTGAGAATTTATTTTCAATGTTTTTAAAATGCCGCGATTGCTTCTAGGCAGTATGCACTGCGTTATCCACTTCGAAGACGGCATTCGAGAATGGTTTTCGTCATTTAGCCTTACGTTTAAGGCAACATGGCCAAGTGCAACCAACTCCAACTTTGAGAAGAAATCGTAGAGTATGAAAAGAAGATAACATTATAAATGTGTTGGCTTATATTCATGCAGACCCCCATTTAAACATAAGAGATATCTCCAGATATTTAGGAATATTCTATGGCTCAGTGCAAAAAATATTAATGGATTTTAAAATGCATCTGTATTACGTCGTGATTCATCAATCCTTAAATGAGACTGACTTTGAACGTAGGCTCGATTACTGTTACTGGCTTAGAGATTTCATTAGGGAAAACCGTCATATTTTGTCACAAAGATTGTGGACAGATGAAGCAACTTTTTACAGTAATGGCAGGGTAAATCTTCATAACATACATTACTGGTTGGACACTAATCCACATTGGTTACATGAAGATTATCAGCAGGGTCGATGGAGCGTCAACGTCTGGTGCGGTGTTATTAATGGTGCTATTATTGGTCTGCACATCTTTAATGGCAATCTAACCGCTGACATGTATTTGAACTTTTTATTGAATGATTTACCAGGACTCTTAGTAAATGTGCCTTTAAAAGTAAGAAGAAACATGTGGTTTCAAATGTGCCTTTAAAAGTAAGAAGAAACATGTGGTTTCAAATGTGCCTTTAAAAGTAAGAAGAAACATGTGGTTTCAACAAGACGGATGCCCGGCACATTATTCTCAAAATGTGCAAGATTTTTTGAACATGCATTTTCCTAACCGTTGGATTGGTAGAGGCAGTCTATTTTTCTGGCCACCACGGTCCCCCGATTTAATTTGCCTTGATTTTTATCTGTGGGGCTGAATAAAGACTTTGGTGTATAAAACTCGACCAACTACTCAAGAAGACATGATAGTTCGAATTCAAAACGTCATAAATAATATACCAAGAGCGGAAATTGAGGCAGCTGTCCACTCCACCCAGAAAAGTTTGGACCAGTGCATTCAAAATAATGGACAACATTTTGAACATTTGCGATAAAACTATTAATTTATTTTTAAAGTTCCGTGTTCTTGTTTTTAGTGTTATTGCTCCTGCTATTGTTGGACAGTTTTATTAAGATTTTTTTTCCAAATATGTAAATTAGAATGTTTCGAGATATGGGCGCCCCATGTAAATTTATTTGATTTTTTTAATCCAAAACAGTTTGTCTAACGAAAAAAAGTCAGGGGGTTCTTTTTGTTAGCAACTAATAAGTGATTACGAAAATGATTTTTATTTTGATAAAAAGCAGTGATGTGCCATTTTTTAATGTAATAAAATTATATTTTGTTCAATAGCAACGGTGATTAATTTTTTTCATTAAATTTTAGAACGATGTATCCTCTTTTAAAATATGTAAAAATGAATATACATTACAATTTTTTTTTTGAAAAAATCTCAAAAATTTGCTACCATTTCAGTTAACGCCATCTAGCGGCGAAGACGTAAGTCAAAACCAAGTAAGCGTTTTGTAGCGTAAATTATGCTCTTTCATATGAGCCCAAATTTGTTAAAATCGGTCAAGCGAAACGGGAGAAATCTTTGTTTGTTTAAAAATTGAACAATTGAACTTCCCCCGCCGCTTTATTTTGATAGATAGAACAAAACATTTTAGTCAAAAAGTGTAGGTGAATAGTCAGTAAATATGAAAATAATATCATCAATATACTTTCATTAGGCAAAATTCTATAAAAATCCCATTTTTCTACTTAGTGTTAGTTGTTACGCCCTCTAGCGGACGTTTGACAAACTCGAAAATAATTTCCAGCAATTTCTCTTGGTGACTTTTATCATGAACTTTTTTTTTCTAAATCTATACGACCAATATCTTATGAGATATGGCCGCTCGCTACCCTCAATTGATCACCTGGTACAAGTAACTGTTTTAAATTAGGAATTGGTAGTAATCACTAAATGTGATTGTTAATCACCGTTATTAAAAGACAAGACTGATTCAATATAATACTATCTTTATATGAAAATATTTGAGACAGCATAATTCTGTTGAAGACCACTAAATCAGAAAGACGGAAAACACTAAAACATTAAATTTTACAAAAGGATATATTTCAGGGTAATATTCATAGTGATTGTAAACAACTGCATTGCAAATCTGTGATAATGGATAAGAAAAGGAAATGTTACAGCCCTTTTATCAATTATCAAAATAGAAACGATAAGTTACATAATTAACACAATATTTCATGTTTACAACTTGTTGTGCAATAGAAGAAAGTAGGATATGGTTCACATTATGACTTCGTGACAAAAATATGCTTTGTAATAATGATAAAGGGCATTTTCCATACCTATTTAAATCTGTGTGCAAATCCATGGTGTCAGATAATTCTTTTTTCATGTTTTCTACACCATTACAGTCTTTTATCAGCACATGTGTTGTATTTGAGTTCATCCTTTGTTGGGGTTCTGTCTCAAATGTTGTATTTAAAATGTTTTGACTCTTTTTAAAATCAGACTTTTTGAATGTACCATTATGTTTAGGAGTTCTACGATATGTACCATTGGGATTCACCCAAGTTTCATTGTTTGGGCTTGCCGAATTTTTAGAAATGTTTTTAATTGTAGTGTCTCCTTCCTTTTCTGAAACAATACAAATACAGCTTATAATGACAATAGCACTTCAACTCATTACAATCATTACATACCTAATTCAACAGGCTTATTAAAAGTTGTGTCTGTATGTTTCTGTCTGTCTCCATCCTTCCATGTATTTCTTTTATATGTTCCATTGAAAGAAACCTTCTTTAGGAAATTTTCAGGAGTGTCAGAGTTTATACTGCTGCAACTTTCAGTTATCGATTGGAACATTGGAGCTTCAGAATCTTGCAATAATACAGTTTCGGAATAGTCAGTATCTCTAATTTCTCTTAAAATAGGATCATTCTTTATAAAACTACTTTCCATAAGATTGGCAAAAGTTGATGAACACATAGAATTCACAAGACTTGGCGGGGACATGTTTTGAAATGAATCTGACTCTCCAGAGTCTGCTATCATTTTGTCAAAATAATAACTGTTAGAGGGAAGAGACAGATCAAAATTTACTGGCATTTCAATAGCTCTTGTAGACTCAGAATTTTCTTCTATTATAAAACTTCTAGAGTTTGTCTGTATGGTAATTGTTTCACTGCTACTTCCATACATCTCTTCATTGTATCTTTCTATAGAAGGGCGTGTGAACCGTTTCTTTGGACGTGTAAATGTCCTAGAGTCAACATTCTTCTGTGAATCTATATGTGTTGTGAGAGGTGTATAATTCGTATCCAAATATTTATATAACCATTTATCCAAATCTAAAACGGGATTTTCACTACTAGAAGGGCACAACCTATAAAACAAATTTTGTACCACTGCACATCTGTAAAGTAAAGTATTACTTACCAGGATTCGTCATCATCAAAATGTATACTATTAATGTCTATGGTATCAACTTCTACATCAGAAAAATATGAACTATACGAAGAGTTTGAATTTCGTCGTCCTCTTTTGTGTTTTAAAAAGTCTTGCGAAGTTGGATTACCCGATGACAATTCCATTTTGGCACAACAAATTTTCAAACATCAACAATTACAATAAGTTCTTTTACAGTACTGTTACCAACTACAATAGATGTTAAATGATTTACCGCTATTTTCTCAGCTATCATAAACTAGTTTCAGAAAATAATAATTAAATTAATACATTAAAAACAATGGCAAAAATTTCACCCGTCCATTGCACTTTCCAATCTCATCACTCCTACCACCGTTATTTGCCTTGATAAATAGATGCAGTTCATTGTTGCCATGAATAGAGAATAATCATCAAAACCCAGAATACTGAATACGTTATATAGTTCGTTTATACCTTATTTAATATACGGGAAAAGTTTTATTAAGACTCATTTTCAAAAAATGTTTCATATTTTTATAGGAATAAATATAATAATTGTGAGATAGATATAAGCTTTATAAAAAGATGAGATCGTTTTCTCGAGAACATAAACTTGGATACGTTGCAACTTCGGAAAAATACAATTATGTTTTTTCTCTGTCTGACTCAGACGAAATACTGTATCCATGCTTATCAGACAGTGGTTTCTGTTTTATTATGAATAACAAGAAATTTCAGAATGTCTGAAAGTTGGTATGGACTATTTTTCCTTTAAAAAATGACAGAGTGAAAAATAACAACATAACCTTTTTTTTTTGTAATATCTAAAAATGGAAAAGTATGTTTTAGTTGAATATTTAAGCACAATAAAATCGGCTATTAGTGAAACGTTTAAAAATACTCAACGTATTAAAGTAAGTAACGTAAAACGTAACCCAATTAACGTAATTGGTAATTAAGTCTGTTTTAGCTAACTTGTTTTGATGTTTCAAATCAATATATCGTTTTGGGAACTAGTAGTGGCGGAATTTATGTGTTCAAACGAACTCCATGTGAATTTCTTAAGCTAATTCCAAGCAAAGTAAGTTCTAAAGTGTTTACCTTCGATTCAACATTTATATTTCACAATAGACTTTGTCTGCAGGATAAGTGCACGTTTGTGTTCATTTTTTGTGCAAACAATGGTCATTGAAGTCAAAGGTCAAATTAATTAAACTTATTCAGTGATGTGAATAAAAACTAGTATAAGCAAATACTAGGGATTTCTTAAGTAAATGCTACGTTTTGTGTGAATAAACACACTAGCACTTGCTAGGGGTAGTAAGTTGTAGAGTTTTCCCGGACGAGTAGTAACTGCTTAAAAAATGGTGTGAATAAAACTTTTGAAGTAAATTGTTCTGTAGCATATGCTTCGATATTTTCAAGCCTGGTCTGGGGCATGCTAGACTTTTTCCTAGCATTTACTACCTGTCAGATCAGTCAACAGTTTGTTGTTGATCATGGCTGAGTTTATGCCTATTCATCAACATAAAATTTATTCTGTTCGCTCTGGAATAAACGAACGTAATTGTAAAGTACTGTTAAGGTTTAACAGTGAGAGTGTTGATTTCCTTGCGGCACAGTTTCTTGAAGAAAGTGATACCCGTGGCGGTGGTATTTCCAGAAGATAGCAAATGGAAATATTTCTGAGGTTTGTGGGTGATCCTGGCTTTCAGTCTGGTGTAGCTCAAGATGTGGGTGTACATCGTACTACTGCTAACAAGACTATAAGGTACGTGATGAGTAGAGTAGTTGAACAATCACATAATTGGATACGGTTTCCAACCAGCTGAAGATATGACCGAGGCTAAAGTTTTGTGGCAGAGACATTTTCGTTTGCCATCAGTAATTGGTCCCCTGGGTTGTACTCAAATTGAGATACAAAAGCCTGGGCTGCACGGTGATGAGTATATTTGTAGAAAAGGATATCCTAGTATAAATGTCCAGGCAACATACAATGCATTGGAACAGTTTACAAATACTAGTGCAGACTGGCCCGGCAGTGTTCGCGATGGCAGAGTATTGAGGAATAGTCATGTCAGAGACATCGTGTCACAGTATGATGGAGCAGTTTGTCTTTTAGGAGATTCAGGATACAGTTTATCGTCGTGGTTGATTACACCATTCAAGCCTGCACAAACGCATCAAGAACGAGAGTTTAATCTAATCCATGCTAGAGAAAGGGTTATAATAGAAAGGTGTTTTGGCCAGTTAAAAAGGAGATTCCCAATCCTGGGAAACTGTGTTAGAGTTGCATTAAACAACATTCCACAAGTGTTAGTCAGTTGCGCTGTGCTACACAACATTGCCAAGCATCTAAAGGATGCCTTTGAGTATGGGGATCTTGATAGCGTCCCAAATGAAGATGACCAACCTGGGGTGGTTCGTTATGAAAATCCCGACACAATATTAAGAGGCAAAGACAAGCGTGCCAATATAATGGCGTATTTGAATATTCAGTGAAGAAATTTTTGCGAAAGAACCTACTTGCACACAATTTTGTATATTTATTTTTTATTTTTTTTTGGGATATGGGTTTTGTTTATTTACTGAATAAAATCATCTTATCTTATATACTAGTTTTTATTCACACCATTACTGTATTATTTCAAATTCTAAGTTTGATTACAATGGTAACAATTATAATCCTAAGAATCCTACATTACAATCCAAAGGAAAATACAAATGTAGCTTACAATTAATTACAATGTGAATAAAGTATGGCAATCATCAACAGTTACATCAGTTTGAGTAGACTTTTCAACGGTTTGCTTCTTCATGGTTTCCAACAATATAGTTTCCTTCTCCAGTTTGATCTTATTCAGTTTGTATTGTTGCAACAAAACAATCCTTTGCAACTGCGGTGTGGACAGGTCTTTAGTTTCATCTGCTTCATGATTCGACACCATTTTTTCACTTTTCCTGATCTTATTTTTGTGGTGGTCGGCAGCAGATTTAGTTGTTTTGTTTGGTTTCCCTTCAGTTTCTGTATTCGGCAATCTTTCTTGGATGTCATCACTGGTTGGTTGCTGAACTGGGGGCCTGGCACTTGTGCCAACTGAAACATTACCCGGGATTTTATGGAATACTGGGTTATCATCTTCTATCAACTCCAAGAATGTTTTTTCCTACGGTTGTAGTTTTATTTTCCTGTTTCCCGTCACTTTTACGTCAGTCTTCTTCTTGACGGTAGACTTCACAATGTGATCCGAAAGGAGACATACAAACAGAGTGCGATCAATTTTTTCAATTTTATTAAAATCATTGTCAGATTCTTCTGATGATGAATACATCTTCTAGCATGTGGTTGAACAGATTGAGAGAGGGATATGTCGCCGATGTGGAGTAGACTGAAAGGTAGTGGAGGGGAGAACGTGTCGTGACAGGAACGTTAAAACCTAGCATTTACTTGGTCTAGCATGTACTACCCTGCAAGTAAGTGCTTGGGTTTTTCCGGATTCTACTAAACTTCCCCTAGTATTTACTACAAATCTTTATTCACACTGATTTGACCGAATACTTACTAGACCATAATATGCTAGTTAGAAAGTGCTAGTTTTTATTCACTTGACTTATTGGATGTGCAGAACATTGTTATAAATAAGTATTGTATCTAAAATTCTTACAAGTTTTATTATAAGTCAGGACAAACTTTAATGCTTATGTCTATAAGTCAGGACAAACTTGAATGCTTATGTCTGAATATATTATTTACTAGAGAGAGGTACAATATTTTCAATTCAAATAGCAGAAATACTTCATAGTAATCAGCTAAGCATTGCTAATTTCTTTGTTTCAGGAAGGAGCAACTGTTCAAATAAAAATATCTACAAATGAAAAAAATGTAGCTTTAGCATCATCTAGAGGTTATGTAATAATTGTAGAAAATGTATTTGCAGATTTTAATTTACGACCTCTTTTGTATACTGAACACGAAGGCAATACAGTAACTGTGATGACATGGCATGGAAATGATTTGTATTGTGGTGATAATACTGGAAAAATTTCAGTATCTACATTAAGTTCAACATTGGTAAGTATTTAATTTGCAATTACAGTGAAATATGATTAACACGAAATTGAGAGAACTGAAAATTTTTTTTTGTGTTAAAAGATATTACAAAAAGTATATATATATATATATATATATATATATATATATATATATATATATATATATATATGTATATATTGAACCACATATCTTATATCATTAAAGCACATTAGCTGATTGAGAATGTTTAATTTAGTATTTTAATAAATTGAAACTATATTAATAAAAGAACAAAAAACAGTCAGAATTAAAATTCATATAAAATCATTTGTTTGGTACAATAAAAAGAGTAACAATAAAATATAGAGAAATTACCTTAATAATCTTCTAAATGTATGAAACATATAACAAGTATGGAAGAAAACATTGAATCTGCCTAAAATGGATATTTTTTGACACTAGGAAATCAGCTGTTTATCTGAAAATAAACAAGCATTAGTAATCAAGTTTAATACAACTTGAATATTAATTATAATCAATATTTGTTATCAAGAATTAGACAAATTAAAAATATAAATCCAAGATGACATAACTCTGATGATATGTCAAACTTTTGTATCAATTTTATATATTAACAAAAAAAGGGAAATGGATAATAAGATGGTGATAGATATATGTCAATATCAGAACTATAAAATTTGGATAGTTTCAAATAAAGAAACCAAGACATATATTAGATAAAAGGATTTGTGTTATAAATTTAGATATTATTTCAAATTTATCACAGATAGAAAAACAAGAATTTATATTGTAATTTCAATGTATTAACCGTGAATTTTATCAATTGTCAAAGACTTAATTTATTTAAATATTAAAGAAAAAATAGACTTCTTTAAGGTAAATTTATAGTCATGTGTTTTCCTGAAACTTTCAAAGTGCAATAAAGTGAGTAGAACTTTATAGCTCGGGAAAGGAAAGCATTGTTGTTATGACAGGACAGTTTAGTTAAATTGTAAAGGAAACAAAACTTTGTTTGAAGAAGTGAGCTGGGAACAAAAAGTTTGTTGATTAAAAAATTGACGATCGGAAAGGAAGCTTGGCTAGAGAGAAGCGTGGCGTCGTAAGGGGATACAAGACTCTATGTGAGTTTTGGAACAAAATTTAAGTAAAATTGAAATAAATACACATGAAAGTTAAAAAATCGTAATATAAAGCAAACACCAAACACTTACGATTGTTGATATCCAGTTATTCCCGATAATATCCAAGATTTCTCCAGAAATTGTGCAGCGTGGTTTCCAGTCGGCTTTTTCCTGTTACCAGATGTGGTAATATCCAGACTACAGACTCCAGGTCAGTGTGTTTTTAATATTATTGGCCAATAATAAGAAACTAATTATAAATTCAGTGATTATTTCCATTTGTAAAGTACTTTTGCGTATATTTGATCGATCAAACTAAAAGAAAAAGACATTTATGTAATTATTCATTCGATTTTAAAATTAAGATTACTAAGAAATTTTCATGAATATTCTTCATTTTGTTAAGAAATAATGGTGGTACTTACGTGATTAATAATCGTATGGCAAACTTGTATTGCAATTTATAGAGATAATTTTAAAACGTATATGTAATGTCTATTTAATTCTTCTGATGATCTAATAATATGTATATATAATCCGACACATAAATCCTTTTATATTATTTTCCATCACCATTCTTATTATAAAGAAAACAATTCCTATGTACATAATATACATAAAAGTTAGCAGGCGTTTACATTCTAACACAAACGTTCGGTTTTCGTTCGTATGATTTCGATTATTTGAGCATGCGCATGGAATGTTTGGTTGTATAAATAATGACTGTGGCTTTATAATGCCATAGGCGTATCAATTATCTATTTTGAAATAAAAATTTTCTAAAAAAAATTAAATTCTAAGCTGGAACCCAAAGAGTAGAATGAGTCTCATGTTCCTGAATTAAAAAGAATTGAGGTAGCTAAATTATCTAATCTATAAAAATAATAATAATATCTAATAAAATTATAATAATAATAATAAATACTATTATAAAAAATTTAATATATATATATATATATATATATATATATATATATTGAAGCATATATCTTATATATTAAAGAACATCAGCTGTTTGAGAATATTTTGCTTAGTATTTAAAATGGATTGATACTATGTAATTAAAAACACATTAAAAAAATCACTATCATAAGTAAAAATGCATATAAAGTCATAATATATTAAACCATTTGTTTACAATAATTAAAAAAAGCAACAATAAATATAAAGAAATTACCTTATTAATTGTCTAAATTTTGAAAACGCCTAACAAGTATAGTGGAGAACAATAAATCTGCCCAATAAGGATGTTTATTTGTCATGAAGGAATCAGCGATTTCATCTGAAATTAAACAAGTTTTAGTTATCTAATTATAATATAAGTATTAGTTGAAACAGAATAATGTAAATTATGTTCATATTTAGTATAAAGAATTAGATAAGTTTAGAAGATAAAAATATCAATGACATAAAGGTAATTTATATGTGTCACAATTTATATCAAATTTATGGAGTCAATGAATGATAAAATGATGATGGATTTAAGGAGATATTTGCTACTATAGAATTTAAATAGTACAAATAATGAAAGCAAAAGATATATATATATATATATATATATATATATATATATATATATATATGTTATATAAAAGAATTTATGTCCATAAATATAAATATTATTTTCAAGTTGTCATAAATGTCAAAGCAAAACTAGACATTGTCATATCGAAATATAACAATGAATTTCACTATCAGTAAAATACTTGTTGTATTGAAATCCGTTGAATAGTAAAAGAAAACAGATAATTTTCAAGTGAAATTCACATTCATATATATATATGTTTCCAAAAGCTTCATAAAGTGTAGCAATTGTGAATATAGTTCGACAGCTCCAGAAAGAATGTGATTGGTGGAAAAATGACAAGACAAATTTTGATCAACTAAAATTAAACAAAACTTTTTTGAAAATCAGTGAGCTTAGAAACAATATATTATTTGTTGATTAAAAAATTGACGATCGAAAGGAAGCGTTGGTAGTTGGTTTATGGCGTCGAAATAGCGAGGAGGTGATGAACAATTTTTCCAGACATTTCAAGTAAAATCACAAAATATCATGAACAAAGTTATAGATTCCTAATAACTATAAAACTTAGAACACTCACATGTGTTTGTATCCAGTTTTCCCGTGAGAATATTCAAAATTCTCAAGAAATTACGCAGCTTGAACTTCAGAAGGCGTATTCCTGTGATTCCAGACGGGATAGATCCAGAATCCAGACATCAGGTCAGTGCTTCTCTAAATATTATTGGCCAATAATAAGAATAATAACTCTCGATTATAAATTCAGTGACTATTTCCATGTATATAATAATTCTTGCGTCTATATGATCGATCTATAAAAAAAAGGAAAAGACTTTATGTAGTTATATTCTATAGATACAATTTCAATATTATTTAAAAATGCCTATTCTGTAATAAAATAATGTTTGTACTTACGTCATTTCGAATCATATAAGAAAAATGCATCTTAATCCATTTATATAGTATTTCTAATTGTATGTATAATTTTGTAACCTATTTCTTCCGAACAATTTTCTCTTTTGTGTGTATATAATTTCTAAACATAAATTCCTTTAATACAAACTCCATCACCAGCATCATAAAGGCAACTATTCTATGATACATCTAATAATCACGCAGATGCATAGCGTCTATAAGAAACGTTCGTTCCGTGTCGAATCCATTTGTTTTTAGTTGAGCATGCGCATAGGATGGTGTATGATATCATTTATGACTATGTTTTGGTAATTCCATAGGCGTAACTATTTTATAAATATTTAAATAAAAATTTCGTTATAAAATTAAATCATTGAAAGTACTGTGTTTCTTTTTATTTTACATAAGCAAAATATATCAAGCAAAGCCAGAACTCGAAGGGTAGAATGAGTCTCATGCTCCCGAACGAATAATATAATAATTACAATATAAAAATAATTACAATAACTGAGCTAGCCACACAAACACAAATTAATCAAATAAAAATAAAATTATTTCATAATAAATTAAATAATATAATAAATATAATTAAAACATTGTTTTTATATATATATATATATGTTTTTGTTTATGTTTTTATGTTTTTTATAAATAAACAACGAAAGGCTGAAAGAGAACTCTCACCAATACGAAGCACTACTAGAAGAAAGACTACAAAAAGTGGAATATAACAACCCTGAACTGATAGACACAATTCGAAACTGCGCCGTAAAAGTGGGAGGTCTGCAACAACGAGGTGAACACAAAAAACTAACTCCGGAAACAAAAGCACTCTTACAAAAACGAAGAGAAATTAAAAAGAGAACAAACATTCAAAGAATTGAATACACCGAACTGTGCAAGACGATACGAAAGAAAATCGCAGAAGATATCAGAAATTACAACGAGAAACTGGTACAAACAACAATAGAAAACCGTAAAAGCTACAAAAATGCAAAAAGGGCACTAATAATAGGGAAAAGACAGATAGTTGCATTAACTGATGGAAACACAAGAACCACAGACAGGAATGAAATAATAGACCTAGTAGCCAAATTCTATGGAGACCTATACAAGGCCCCTGAAAACTTGGAAGAAATAATAGAACACTCAGAAGATGCCATACCAGAAGTATTGGTGGAGGAAATAGAAATGGCACTGAAAAGCATGAAAAATGGCAAAGCAGCGGGAAATGACGGCATCACGGCCGAAATAATCAAATATGCAGGAGCTAAAACATGGAAGTACCTTGCCAAACTATACACGAACTGTCTGATGTCCAGGAGCATACCTAAAGAGTGGAACAGCGCCCTTATAGTGTTGATCCACAAGAAAGGCAGCAAAGAAGACATTAAGAACTACAGGCCAATAAGTCTACTACCAGTGACGTACAAGGTATTCACAAAGATCATTCACAACAGAATACAAAATACACTAGACTCGGCCCAACCACGAGAACAGGCTGGATTCCGCAAAGGCTTCAGTACAATAGATCACATCCATACCCTCAAAGAGGTTATCAGTCGAACCAAAGAATACGACCAACCACTAGCACTAGCCTTCATCGACTTTGAGAAAGCATTCGACTCTATATATCCCAGAGCAGTAATAAATGCCCTAACAGAACAAGGGGTCGACAAGCCATATATTGACACCCTAGCAAATATATATAGGGAAGCCAAAGCGAGAGTTAGGATATATGAGGGCACAACAGAATTCCCCACCACCAGAGGAGTTAGACAAGGAGACGCAATATCACCAAAGTTATTTACAGCAACACTAGAAAGCATCTTCAGAAAACTGGGCTGGAACAACACAGGTCTGAATATAGATGGATAATACTTGAACCATCTAAGATTCGCTGATGACATCATCCTGATAGCGAGTAACCCTGGCGAAATGCAACAACAAACAAATGAACTGAATGCAGCAAGCAACGAAGTAGGCCTTAAAATAAATCTGAGTAAGACCAAGATAATGTATAACGAACTGATAAACGCACAAGAAATAACAATTAATGACACTGCCCTGGAAATAGTAGAGGAATACATATACCTGGGTCAACTAATACACATATCAGGCTCTCTACTTCCAGAAATAAACAGAAGAATCAAATTAGCATGGAGAACATTTGGACAGAACTCTATCATCTTCAAGTCTAGAATGTCACTCCGTTTGAAAAAGAAAGCGTTTGATCAGTGCGTACTACCAGTATTAACATACGGCTGTGAAACCTGGACCCTGAAAACTGGTATCATTAGAAAACTCCAGGTAACGCAGAGGTCTATGGAACGATGCATGCTTGGAATAACAAGGAGAGATAGAAAAAGGCTTGATTGGATCAGACAAAAGACCCAAGTGATAGATGTCATAAATAGAATCAGATCCCTAAAGTGGCAATGGGCGGGGCATCACGCTAGAAGGACGGACGATAGATGGACCACAAAGATAACGCAATGGTATCCCCGAGGCGTGAAAAGACCAAGAAGACGCCCCAACTTAATATGGGACTACGACATAAAGAAACTCGCAAGATCAACTTGGGGCCGCATAGCTAGCAATAGACAACAATGGGCCCACATGGAAATGGAATATATAAATATGTAAAGGGAGGCTACACCATAACAAATGGTTGAATAAGCTGAGTATGATGATGATGATGATGATGATGATGATAATATATATATATATATATATATATATATATATATATATATATATATATATATATATATATAACATAGAGTGAAACCTGCAACACCCTGTATACAGAATTATTAATAATAGACTACATATTTCAAGTAATTAAAATTTTTGGAATTTGATTTTTTTTTAAAAAAATGATCTAAAAAGGAGACAATCTGTACTATTTACTATTCAATAGAGAAAGCATATAAACGATCAAACTGTATGATTATAGAGAAGAATTAAAATAAGCTTTATAAGAATATAGGTGACATAAAAACAACTTCCATATTTAAAAGAGAGAATTTTAAAACGTTTGTTGCATATGAATGAAATAATAATAACCCATTATTCTTATTGTCAAAGTAAATTAATATTGTGATTTGTTTTAAAGAAGTGAATATTAGGGTTTGAAGGAAGTTTTCAATAAGATTGTATAAGTATTTAAAATACGTAAATGTAGGAAGTAAAATGAAAAACATTAACTCTATGGAATATGACATTTGTTGAACGATTTGACATTTTGAATAAATAATTTAGAAAACAAGAACTGTCATTTAGTAAATTTATTGAAATACAAATTAAGGGACAAATATATGAGTTATAATCGTTTAAGAGGCTCAAAACAGAATGTTTTAAAATGATGGATGGACAATCCACTATTTGAAATGAAATCTTTCAAATAAGAATTTTGATAACCAATTTTGATTGGTGGAATGCTTTTAAGATATATTTATCAGCGACAAGTAGGTTGCTAATGATAAAAAAATTGAATGGGAACAGTTTGTTGATTATACAGTCTATTGACTAGGTACTTTCCTTTTTGGGTAGAAATTTTGAAGAAGCAACATCTTTTGGAGAAAAATTTTGAAACTTTTAAAAAAAAAACAATAATTTGGCATTCTAAATCTGAGAAAGAAATACATTATACTTAAAAGCTAGAGTAATATATTTAAGCAAGCAGAAGTACACATTATAGGAGATTGGTAATTATATTTGAATACTAACCATAAAATTTATAGATGTAATTAAGTAAAATATTGTATGGTGGAACGGTGTCTCCACCATACCTTTTAGAAAGCTTTGGATTATGTGATTTGATTAAAATGTATTGATGTGGACGAAATATAGCACTGTTTCTGGATAATTTGCAAGCTGGACAAATGGTATGGTATTTTCCAAGAGGTAACCTAAAACAAAATAAGAAACATTTATTGATGTGCATTAATTGAACTATACAGTGAAAAAAGGTATTTAAAACTATTTAATTATATAAAAAGAAGGTAGAGTAAACTTACCCATTTAGTGCAAAGAATTGAACTTTGATGTTAAACAGACGCTTATGAGTTTTATCTTCCGCCATTTTTATATCATAGACGTTTATATAACGGATTTCGTATTATAAGATTTGTGTTAAAGTTGCCTATTTTAAAATTATATATAGAAATTGTACTTCATTCGAGTGGATGACTTTGTTTGAATGAATGATCATAATAGATAATAGGTTTTCATTAATTTATGTCCTGTAAAAGAATAATGTATTTGTTCCTATAGCATTAAATAACGTTTTTCTATTTGAAGAACATTGTGGAATTATTTTCTTGAGATTTTTCATTTCTCTATGGTGATTGCTCCATCTAGTTTAAACATTTGGTAGCTTTAAACTGACATCTATGAACCGTGGAGAGGTTCAGCTTTAAACACAGGACCGTCTTTAGAATTTCTTTGGAAACAATAATAAAGCAAGTATATTTTGATAAACAAAATTTTTATTAAAAGATAGGAATGTTATTTGAATTTCGGCGCTCATATTAGAAATTGAAATTGTTTTGTTTGTTTTTCTACATCTGAACCCTACTCTGAGATCAAAGAGTTTCTCATGCAAAGAAATAATTATTTTACAAATAAAATCTTAAATATTACAATATACCGGGCAAATAAAAATTAAATATCAACAAAACTAAACTAAAAATAATAATTTATAGTATTTAAACTTTTTAAACATTCTCTCACCCTATTCTATCCAGTTTAACATGTCGGCCCAACGTAGGGCAAATTAGGGAAAGTATATTTGTCTTGAAACATTAAAATTACACACCTAACATATCAGTATAATATATATATATATATATATATATATATATATATATATATATATATATATATATATATATATTGGAAATGTTTATATTCTTGGGTTCATAGGTTGTTTTAAAATAATTAAAATACGATTGTATTTCACATTTTTCTATTGAAAATGGATAAAAATTTTAACGTTTCGCCTCCTCCTTGGAAGCATTTTCAAAACAATATCATTATAAGAATAAGGTACGATTAAAATATTTGTAAATAGATAAAAACATAACATTAGTAGGTTTTTTTAAAAAACATTAATAAAAACACAGAATTAAAATTGACGTACTTACCTTAGAATTTCAATGTAACGATACTATACGAGGGAAGTTGAAATGAGTTAATTAATCAGCTTATAGTAAATTTGACTCAAGTTTTTTATATCTTGTCTATCATTCACAGAAAACTCATCTTGTTTTATGTGTATCATTTCTTTAATTGATAATTTCTGATAATTTGTGTCTTGAGTCTGTGAATTTATATATATATATATATATATATATATATAAACAGAATTGAACGGGCATATCACGCAAAAGAGGTTACAGAGAATGAGTGGTAACCATAGACATGCATGTTTCTGGTTCGTTCAAATCTGTTTTGATTTTACACTCCACGCGTTATTCTTTCATCTTTTCATTGGTTATTTGTCCATTTCCAGGAAGAATTCTTGATTGTAATTCTTCTAAATTCGCTGGTCTAGTAACATATACCTTGCTATTCAAGTACCCCCACAAAAAGTAGGGGTGACAAATCTGGCGCCCTGTCCATCGATTTGGGAACACCTCATCTAAATAAACATTGAACAGGTGCTGCATAATGGGGAAGTGCACCATTTGTTGAAAGAAATTGTCGTGTCTTGGAAAATCACGTTCCTTATTTGGATATAAATTTATTAGTTCAGGAATAAGGTCGCCTAGAAGAAACTCCAATTATCTTGCACCAGTTAGGTTCAAATCAGAGTAATAGGGACCCAGAATTCTTCCTTCGACTATGCGTCACCACATTCACTCTCTGAGGATGTTTAGTACAATACTCCACCATTCATCGGAAATTCTCTGTAGCCCAATAACGGCAGTTTTGCCTATTGACATGGCCATTCAAAACAAATATAGCCAGAAAAACTTATGTTTTTTATGAAATTATTATAATTTGTGCAGAATTCTTGCTTTTGCTTGCAGAATTGAACTCCCCGATCAAAGTTGTATTCAGATAGTTCATGAATAAGGCATACCTTATAAGGATGATACTTTAATTTCATCACAATTTTGTGAACTGTGGATGCTGTCATATTGAAATCAGAAGCCATATTTGATTAAGAGTTGAATGATTATTGTCTTGTATTGCCAACAAAACCGTAAGTTGATCTTCGTCTGATTTTGATTGTTGACCAGATTTTATGTAAATCATGAACATGTCCAAAGTTACAGTAGAATCAATATTGCTTGCCATGCTAATGGTACGCCAAATAGGATAAGTTTCATTCAACTATTTCTTGTTGGGTGCGCTCCTGTCTCCAAATCTGATTATGCAAAGAATTTCAATTAGTTCTCGTTCAGTTAATTTCACCATTTTTTTTAATAAAATGACAAAGTCACTTCTCAATAAACAGTTCAAACATACAGCTTCTGCCAAACAAAAGATAAGAAAATCAATAAGAAATAAGAAAAATCAAAAAAGTACTATTTCAAGTTTTTATCTGACAGTAATAAACATTCTCTCTGTCAGACAACCATAATTTTTGACGACGTGTACATAGAATGATACGCTCTTTCAAATGGCATGGTTGAAATTGGGTATGTATGTGCATATACTCATTAAAATTACATTTAGTACATTTTATTTACATAGATATGTATGCATGCCTCTGAAAACAATACCTGCTTTCCTATGCAGCCATTATCTCCTCAAATCCATCTAGTTCAGTTTATGAATTAATTACATATCCATCCTTGATTGCAAATACCTCTCCCCCTACCCAGTCGTCCATTTAATTCCATTACTCATTTCTTCAGTTAGTAACCTCATTGACTTTACACAATCTACTTCTCGCCCTCTCTCTCTCTCTCAAACTGCTCACTGAACTAAAACCCTTCCCAACTTCAATACATCCCTTTGTAAATACAAAAAAGGTGATACTAACATCGTACTTTTCAAACGAAGTTATTTAAATCTTATAGATACTAGTAAATTTGATACTGTTCTATACACTGACGCTTCCAAAAAGGAAGCTGGAATTGGATAAGCAATCACCTCATTCTCTAAACCCATCGAATTCTTTCAGATTCCCCTTTCTAGTAGTGTCAACAATCGTGAACTCTATGCTATCCTCCACGCCTTCTACACCTCAGAAACATATAGCCATATGTACTGATTCACTCGCATCCATCCAATCTGTCAAATATTTATTTACCAATCACCTGATAGTTCAAGACATACATGATACCTATGAACAACTCATTGCTTAAAATTCAAAGGTTACCATCATCTGGATCCCTTCCCACTTAGGGATCACTGACAATGAAAATGCTGATCGCCTCGCAAAAGAAGCTGTCTCTTCATCTATGGAAAAGAGCATCCAAATATGTAAAGACCTCAAATCTAAAATGAAAAACCTGATCAGAAACTTATGGCAACAACAATGGGACAAAAATAATTAAAAACTCCAGATATGAAATGGTTATAATACGAAGATTGAGGATCAGCCACACCCGTTTAACTCACGGTCACCTCATGTCCACTTATCCTCAACCGAAATGCCAACAATGCAATACCTAGCTTCACGTCAAACACATACTTGAGGAATACCCACTCTTTACTACCCAAAGAAATGTATTTGGCCTAAAATACACCACGAGGGAAATGCTGAAGTGTTTGGATCAAATAAACTGAGCTATCTGCTTCCTTAAAGATGTACAACTAATAGATAAAATATAAATTTAATGTTAACTTCCAAGCTAGCTACTTTCATACTATTCAATGTAATTTCATCACCTCATATAATGTAACCTTTTATTATAAATTATCTATTGTATCAATAACTGTAACTTGTCCTAATCCATAGCTGTCCCTTGCATGCTAAGCTGAATAAAAACAATCAATAAAACAAATAAAATGTTTATTACTTTTTTGAAAAATTATCTGATATTTTTTTGCATTGTTTTCAGTAATTTGCTTTTTGAATACTCATCGCCACTGCAGCTGTTTTCACAATTTAGTTTTTTGTTCATTCCGAGAAGCAATATCTTTTCGTGTTAAGCGATTTTTGTTAATGTTAAGAGAAAAAAAAATTATGCAAATACATAGTGCTTTTTCCTGTTAACTGATATTTCTTCTTGAAATTTCTTCTTAAGCATTTTCCTGTTAAATGTATTTTACTGTAATTAAAAGAACTGTATTTTTACTGTTAAATCAAAGCAAGACGAATATTTAGTCTTGAAAATGTGGATCATTTGATAAATCAAATTTGTTTTCAGACCAAAGCTATCTTCCAAACTTCCTCTGCAACTTTAATGCATCTTGAATCAACTATAATCCAAATAGATATTTACAAAAACTATTTACTTATATCAACCAAAACATGTACTTATCTTTGTGATACAGAAAAAGAGCAATACAAACAAATAGGGAAAAAATTAAGGGATGGAAATTTTGGTGGGTGTTTTTCACAAAGGGATGCTTCAGATTATTCTTCAAAATGTGAAAGAACTAGAAGCACTTTTAAAACTGTAGGTGACAAAGGAAACTTAAGTAGTGCTGTAAATAACAATGATGGAAACATTTATTGTGCTAGGCCTGGAGGTAGATTGTGGGTAGCAAATTTTGAAGGAACAGTCTTAGCAACCTATCAGTTTAAACAATCCCTTTGTGAAAATTCTTCTGATTTAATTATGATAGAAAATACACAGGAAGCGAGAATAAAGATTAGTAAATTTGAGAATAATATTATTCCTAAGAATTTTAACTTTGGTAAAGTATATCTTTTATGTCCAAACATAATATTTACTTATGATAATAAAGGTATGTATTTTTTTAATATGGAAACAACTAGCCTGATATGCTGGTCTCATGTTTATGACAATATTAAGGATGTAAAAATTCAAAAACAAAACATCTATGTTTGGAGAAAAGATCTACAAATCAACATTGTTTCATTACAATCTCTAGAAGCGTTATTAATAAGTACTTTATGTGGCAAACAGTATTTATTATGTTCAGATTTATGTATAGCTTTTAATGATGAGGTTTTAGCTTTAATAGAAAAATCAAAGAAAATTAATACATTATCTATTTTACGAAATAAATTAAAAGATTTAGGTGCTGAAGATCTTTTAAAAAAAAATCAGAATATATTAGATAAACTTAGCGAAAATTACAAGGATCCAAAATTTGGAATTAAATTCGAAAATGGTATAGTTTTAGTTGAAGATCAGTATTCAACAACCAGTTTACCTGAAAATAAAGTTCAAAATTCAAATATCGACAAAAACGTAGAAACATTCAAAATTTTATATAAACAATATGTACTTAATAAATCTTATAAGTTAGCAGAATTAACGGAAAGTAGTAACATCTTAAACAGCTTGAATTTGAATGAACTACCTCAGCTATTTGAATCTTTTGTTAAATACGTCGAAGAAAATTGTGATGAAGACGCTTCCTTATGGTGCAAAGAACAGATGATAAAACTTTCATCTAGAAATTGTAACAACATTAATGATTTATTACCAAGTACATTCGATTTTTTAAGTTTATCATTTCTAGAATTAAACAATTATGAAATAGACTGTTGCAATTGTAAATTTCCATTACCAAAAGCCCATCAAAGAAAAGTAGAACATTTCAAACTGGCTTGCAAATTGTACGATTACACAGACAACAAAAAAGAATTCTTAAACAACATTCCATCTTTATACAAGCACAAGGCTAGTGACACAAAATTAAACCTTTCATTATTAGTCCAGTTTAGCGACATAGACGTATTTAAAGATTACAGTTATAAAATCGCCTTCGAAAAATGGGACGAAATCGTAAAATTGTTCATTCAATTAAATAAAGGCTCGTGTTTAAATTGCAATGAGGAAATCGATTTGGAAGGAATATTAACTTGGAATTATATAGGAAAGCATATGGTTGAATTCATAGGACCAAAAAACGCTATTAAATTATTGATGAGGTATTCCCGGTTTATTCCAAATGGCCAATTGGACATGCAATTTTACCAGAGTTGCATTTTTTCTGTTACCAGTGAGCAACAAGGTCGAGCTGTCAAGTTTATCGATGACGTTAAAATTACCGAAACTTCGCAAATGGTAAGTTATTTGTTTTTTGTATCTAGTTCATAAATTCGTATAAACCAGCTTATATGAAATATTAATAACAAAACATTAATTCGTCGAAATATTAACTGCATCATGAAAATCACAGCATTTTAAATGCTTTTAATCTTTATTTTTACCACCCTGTATAGTTGGTTACCTATAAAATAATATAATATGAATATCATTAAAACATAATTTTATTTGGTTCACCCTGTAGAAAATATTTTACATAATCCACACGTCAAAATAAAAGTGCAAGGTGGCGTTGATTCGATATTAATTTTTTTAATGACAGTTCATAAAAAGGTTATCTATGGACAGTTCCTTTTATTATTGCCTACACTTACAGTGTTTTAAAAGGTTGTTTGAGAGAAATTATCTCAGTGAGATTTTTAAAAATGCAACAGCTAAATCGAGTAAATTATAATAATAATGATTCAAACCAATTAACATATTATGTAAACCGACGAAATTCATTGCCCGAACATGCACATTACACAGCTAACAGAGTGCCAGTTTTCATTCCCAAGGGAAAGAACATTTATACAGAAAGTGAACAGCCAAATATTTCGAATCGAAATTTAGTTTATAAAGGAAATGACCGAAATTATCTACTGCCAACGCCGTCTGCAGGCAACTTGCAAAAAATAAATTTGCCACAACCAGTGGCGTCTTTTACTACTACACAAATACGATCAAATGAGCGTGCTAACGCAAATGTAGGAGAAATTGTGAAAAATGACGTACCGAAAAAGAACTCCACGATGACTTTACAAACATATACAGTAAGTATAGGTAGAAAATAATAAAAATATTCAATACTTTCTTCATAATACCGATTGTCTCAAATTTTCTCACATCTTGAGTTAGTGAAATATATGATTTCTGTTGATTTTTAGATTAGGACTTTGTGATGTTATATTTGAAATATCTCATTTTTAAGGCTGCAGGTACGTCTACCAACACTAATATAAATACCCCAAAACAACAAAAACCTGAGGATGCCAGCTCTGAAATGAAACGTTTCGGATCAAGTCCACAGGAAAAATTATGTATTTTCACGGGAACAGTGGAAAAACTGATTCAGTGGAACAAAATATTGACACAAAATTTGTGTTACTATGAAGTCATAGCTACAATGGTGTCCCTGAGAGAAGGTACAGTAAGAACACAAAAAATAATGCTTTTGAGGAATAGATCTGGTCCTATTCTACAAGTAGTTTATTATACAACGACTCATATTGATTTGGAAGATTTTTATTTAAACCAGACAGTTAGATGCGTGGGATATATGGCTGGACATAATATTTTAAATGCTTTTAGCATCAGAGGTGCTACACAAGAAGAAATTGATAATCTTGAGAGATTTACTTTGATAAGCGATCAAGCTGTTGCTTTAAAAAAACGTTTATAAGTAAATAAAGATGTAATATATAATATTGTTATTGTTTAATAGTTTGAAAAATAAATTCGTTTATATTATTAACCGTTTGATTATAGTGTCGGCATAATCAGGGCCAGATTAGCTTTGTAGTAGAGCTGCAAATGTTATTCCCTTGTTTTGGGGGACAACATTAAATCAAGACCGATTCCAGAACAGCCCTTTGGGGCAACACGCTGTGATTTTTTTGAGCAGAAAAATTCTAAATTTTAACCCCAATAAATGCGTTTAAATAAAAAACAGCCATTTAGGAAAAAAATTAAAGATACCATACTATAATTGCTTCTATTAGCCCCTTTCCACCAACTTAGTCGTCATTGTAGTAAAAAAATTTCTAGTTGCATTTTATTATGATACAAAAAAACGTAAGGACTTGTATTGGACATGCATTTAATATAAAAAATTTTATCTGGCAATTGCAGTAAAATAATATGTATATTAGCAGTACCCACGTACTAAACGGTTTTAAACATTTTCCGCACTGTGGTATATCTGTATTTATAGAACTCGTTGTGAGCTAAAAATCAATAGGGTTCATCTGTGAAATTCCCTGAACAAATCCAATCATAAAATTTATGACTCCGGAGGTTCTGTATTGTGTAAACAAGACATGTTACAAAACGTAGCAGGCCACAACGACGACTACGTACACACTGGATTTCTTGGCTAAAAACCCGCTTTTCTTTTAGAAAAAACGAAAAAATTACTCAAACAAAAAGTCCGACTGTTTTGGGATAAACCAATACTTTTTCTGCATATTAGATAGGGTTGGGCGGAAAAGTAAAATATCTATGTCATGCTGTGCTCATACGGTTTTAGAATCCTTTGAATTTAATATGGAATGCAAATTACCTATTGCAGTTTTTCTTTTGTGTTATCATGGAGGTTAGAAAGGAGGAGACTGAACGGCTTGCTTTCGAATTGGCCACTTTTTATGTACCAAAGTAGCTGGTACACAAATTCGCCGCCAGGTCCGCAGTGTCGCATTCTGGGCTTGGGAATACAAGTGCAATTGGTATGCAGTGAGAAATTATTAAAGATTTTTTATATATTGAATTCATTAATCGTCAAATTGTTTTGTGCCTGGTTGTAATAATGGTTACGGTAATTTAAAGACATGGAACAAGAAAAATGGCGTGAAAAACCCTAGATTATTCCGACCTCGCACGGTAAGTCAATCTTGAAATTGTAGTCATTAACTTTAAATATTAGTATTAAAATTGCTGTTCAAGCAACCCTCAATAATATATAACAATCTATGTTTAAGAACGAAATGGTTAGAAATTGGGAAAACGCTATTAGGCGGGCAGACAAGCGCCTAACCTCAAAGGATGCTGTGTGTGAATTACATTTTTTAGATAGTGATATTGAGCGTTTTTACACAACTACGGTCTCAGATGGATCTATTTTTCAAATGAAAAGAGGTACTCCCAAGATAAAGGAAGATGCAATACCTTCTATTTTTCCATCTTTTCCAAAATATTTGAATAATTCAACAAAAAAACGCAAGTTGCCCACACAACGAGATTTTTATTTTGCCACCTATGAATAGACAAACTAAAGCATTGGTGATAAATACCGAACAGGATGGAACGGTACTTGAGGAGCTTAAAGATTTATTAAATTATGAAAATTTGCCTTCAACTTCTCAGAAATCGCGAAAATTAACAAAGGACATATTAAGCAAGATTTTATTACCATCGGGGTGTTGGTCTTCTACTGAAATAAATGGTAAATTTGCTTTTATTCTTTGGAAAGACGACATATCCTCACTTTTAAATGAGTCATACTTCATGAAGATTTAACTATAGATGTAAGTGTAAACAATTATTCTAGTTATGAGATATAAAATGACTGTATTTACAGGTATTTCTATGTGAGGAAAAAGTTGTTGTCGAAGGTATACATAGGATGGATGATGTTTTTGATCAACAATGGGCTTGTCCTTTGACACATATGAAAAATGATATGGGACTTTTCTTTAGCGAAGCAAAGGAATTTCGGACATTATATTAACTTCAGCAGCTATTGATTCAGCTTTTTTATAAGTGAATCAAAACTTTCAACAGTATTCTTTTAGCAGATAGCAAATTAAATTTTTCGAGACAGTTACACATTCGGAAATATTAATTTTGGGATTTTGATACACCATACTAACAACGTTAATTTTTGATAGATCGCCCCAAATTATGGATGAGCAGATAACTTTAAATGAAATAAATTTCTCTACTAAAGTTTGTGTTATAATTCTAGTTTTTAAATATCTTTTTTAAATTTTTATTATTTCATTAAGGCTTTTAAACATTTTTATTATTTAAAATTAAAAGTTTAATTGCAATCTAATGAAACATATTTTGATTTACTCAAGCTTAATTTTTTTGGATTTCACTTCTTCGCCAATTAAATTAATTGTTATTTCATTTTTTAAGTGCACCTCTAAATAATGAGGTAGTATGCGACTTTTGATATAATTCAAATTGTCTAACATGTATTTCTTTAAAATTCATATACGCATTTAAAGAATTCTTTTTTTATAATTTATAAAATGTTTAGTGAACGAAAGGCCGCTCCCTATAATTCCCACCGCTCTGTACAATTGCACGTACTGCCTACTGCACCACCGCTAGGAACGGCGCCGGGCTGACTAATAATTCAAATATAATGGGAAAAGGCACAGTGTTCTTAAAAACAAATAAGTAGGTAATAATCCTATTTAAAGCTAGGCTTATGATTGTAAATATAAATTATAAAAATCTCAATATTTTCCCAAAAATTTGAGCAATTTCTAAACATTCTCATTACAGTAACATGCATTTAAATAGGGCAAATGGCGAAACGTAGCCCAGAGCCGAACACTTGCGCCTCTGGTGGGGAATTTCGAACTATCTATTATGGAACATAAATGTGTGCCATTTTAACTTGACAGCGCATATTGTCGTTTAGTCTTCTCCTTTCCAACCTCCATGTGTGTTATATAGACCAATTTCGATTCGTACAGTGTTGCCAGAGTTGTAAACATATGTTTAACTAGTAATAATATATGTCAATTTAGGAAGTAGAGTATTTTATAAAATTATTTATTTGTTAAAAAGTCTACCATGTTCTATAAAATGAATCATTTTCAATAACAAAAAAGTGTGATGTATTACAATATTGATTTGTTATTTTTTTTCAGTTCGAAGACTATATGAAAGGATTTTTAAATGCAAAATATATAGGCTCTCAATTACACATAAAATTTGATAAAACACATGAGGATGCTGCTAAATGTTCTATCTGTCAGTTGTCAGTAAAAAATCCAATTTTAATAGACGTAAAAAGATGCGATTGTGGCAATAGTTATCACCAAATATGTTTAATTAGGAATAATAATGTCTGTAAATTTTGTGTGAATTTAGCAAGTAGTTGAATAGTTTATAAAATTATTTATTTTTATAAATTTCACAGAGTTCTGAAAAATATATATGTTATGTTTCGTCCAGATATTCCTATCATTTTGTTATTGGATAAATATTTTGAGATGTTTTTATTCTATGACAGGATCTGAAATTAAATTGGAGCGATTGGAATCTCTTCACATCCTTTAACAGTGCACGGACGTAAATTCAGATGATTACGTTTATTTTCTGAAAATAATTATTACACGTAAACGAAATTTTGAAAAAATATCCACTTAATTGGTTTTCCAGTATATTTGTCGAAAATGTGTGTGAATATTCTAAGTTATGTGTATATGTTTAAATAATAAAACAAAATAGTGAAAACATTTTTATACAAATATATTAAAGAATATTTCATCTTTTTATTGATTTTTATATATAAATTTTTCTGAACAGTTCAACTTCATTTTGCTGCCAATACTAAATAAATCTCAAAACCAGATAAAAAATATGCAAAAAATTATTTTTTCTTTTGGATTGAAAATTTTACAATTTTACATTTAAAGATAAATTAGTATAGAAAAAAATAATTTTTAATAAAACTAATAATCAGTATTTTCTCCATTGGCCTGAATACATGACTGTAGGCGATTTGGCATACCGTCGATTAAATGGTCAAGCTGGGCCTGTGGAACTCTCTCCCATTTTTCACGAGCAGCATCTTTTAGTTCTCGCAGTGTAATAGGGGGATTGTTTCGCTTCTTGATACGTGTTTCTAGAATGTTCCAGGCATCTTCAATAGCGTTCATGTCAGGGGAATTCGAGAGCCACCATAATGTGAATATTCCTTCATCTTCCATAAATTTTTTTAGTGCTGCCGTTCGATGCAGAGGTGCGTTGCCATGCACAAACACAGATCCATCACATACCGCCCATTGGAATAGACGCACGACAGAATTTATTAAAACTTCCTCGATGTACACAGCACCTAATGACTCTTCTCTCCAGAATCAGTAGAGGCGTCCGTGTATCACTCATAATATCACCGCAAACCATAATACTCCTTCAAATGGGACACGCGGTTGAGCTGTTTCTAGTCGGGCTTGTCGTGCTGAGGCCCTCCAAACTAGTGTTCTTCGTTTATCAGAAACACAGCCAATTTTTGATTCATCAGACAAGAACACGTACGTTCAGTTAGAACCATGATGTACCATTTCTCGAGCCCATTGCAACCTTACAATTTTGTGTTGATATGTTAGTTTGAGAACACGTAAGGGTCTTCTGCGATACAAATTCACCGCATTTAGTCTGTGTGTTATTATATGCCGTGAAATACTCAGTCCTTCACTAGTAGATTCCAGACGATTTCATCGAGTTATCAATGTTATTTTCTTGTGCTGCTGTTGTACATCAGTTTCTTCCACTTCTGGGGCGATCCTTCATGTCATTTGTGTCTTGGGTTTTTTTAATTTTCGATATATCACTCTGAGTAACGCCAACAATATCGGCGTTATCAGTTTGAATAAAGCACTGTTGTAACAAAGCAATTACTCTGGATCTGTTAAAATAAGATATCATGTTTCTAGACATTTTTAACCGGATCGAATGAAATTTCAAAAGGAACTGAAAGTAATGTGTAATATACCCAAATCAATTGAATATGACCAAATTGATACAAAACTAAACAAATATTTTATCATTTAAAAACGCTCTAGAATAAATGTCAACAGTTTTTAAACTACCATAGGCGTAGATATATTATTTGTATGTATTCCAAACTTTTGGACATATGAGTATGTATACATATACAGGGTGTCCCAGACTAATTTATCCAGGTTATATCTCTTAAACGAATAGAGATTTTCGAATGAGACAAAAACTGATCTATTCCATTTCTAATACACTTTAATATGGCGTAAAAAAAATCATCACCTAAATATTCATCCCTTAGTTACAACCCCTAACTTTAAATTTTTAAATAGCGCCCTGTACATTTTTTTAAAATTGTAGATGTGGTCTTCCATCGTCTATTAAAAAATTTTTTCAAAAATAAAATCGGCTTGTAAGTAATCAAGAAAATATCTGTTTATTTTTTATGTTTGTCAAATTAATCAAAAATGCCTTAAAGCTTAAAGGAACTATAAAAATAAATGTAATAAAAATTTAATGAAAAAAATAAATAAAAATAAACAATTAACTAATTAATATTATTAACATTAGATGTTCGAATTGTAGTCCACATTCTGCAACACATATTTCGAATCGTGCTAGAAGGTTTCTTGTATATGTGGCTTGAATCATTGCAGGAGTAATTTGTCGAATTGCTTGTCTTGTTTTCTTTTAACTCAGCTACATTTTGCGGTTTTGATTGATAAACAATATCTTTTATCACTCCCCAAAAGAAAAAGTCAAGAGGTGACAAATCCGGTGAACGTGCGGCCCACATAATTTCTGGAGAGTTGTTTGCTATCCAGTGGTTATCGAAACGGTTTTGTAGGTAGTCCCTAACGATTATCGCATTGTGTGGAGGAGCTCTGTCTTGTTGCCACCACATTTCTTGACGTTCATTAAGATGAATATCTTCTAGCAAATCTAGAAGTATGTTTTCTAAGAAATCTAAATATCGAACACCTGTTAGAGTGCCGTTAAAAAAGTAAAGACCTATAACACGGCCATTAAATAAACCGCACCACACATTTATACTTCAAATATTTTTAAATCTTGTGTCCATCATCCAATGTGGGTTCACGAGAGACCAATAATTTGAATTGTGACGGTTGACTACACCTAGCCTCATTCACAATATTTTTGATAAAAAAAGTGGATAATCATTAATTTTTAACATCATTCTTGCAATGATATCAAGACGTCTTTGGTAATTACCAGGTTGTAATCCTTGTACTAAGTGCACTTTTAAAGGATGGTAATTAAAATCTTTTAATATTCTATGAACTGAACTTCTTGAAATACCACTTTCATTGGCGAGGGTTCTAATAGACACCTTGGGATTAAAATTTAAATATGCTATTACATTAATAAGATTTTCATCACATCTTTCTCTGCGTTCAATTGTAGCTCGTTTATTATTTGGAAAATGACCCTGTCTAAGTGAGCGTTCCAAATTCTTAAATGTTGCTTCACTTGGAATGTTTCGATTTGGAAACCTTTCTTGATATAATTGTCGAGGAACTCTCTTATTTTTCAGGCATTCTCCATAAATCAGTATCATATCAACGTATTCTTCAGGCGAAAATAAATATGGCATATTGAAATGTTATACACAATTATTACAACACGTATGATTATTACTGGTCCAATACTCTTATTTAAAACGTCAATAATAATAATTGTTGATCTGACAGGTCGAATCATGGCAACCTGGATTAAGGGCGATGTCCGAGACGTAAAATACTTTTTATAATTCGCGTATAAAAGAGACTTCATTATAACATTGTTTACAGTGTCACAATGAAGCTCTTTGAACACTGTAATAGTAATTTTTAGAGTACAGTTGGTTATTGTATTTAGTTATATTTTTATTTGACATTTGACTTTAACCTTGACACAGATTATAAATAAAATGGTCTAGCGTTGTTCTAGCTAGCAAATTATTATACTAAAGTAAATTAGAATGATTTATATATTAAAAATAATAACGAATAAAGTACGCTAACGTTTATTTATCAATGATTTGTCAATTATTTATTTTTATATTGTATATGATCAATATATAGGTATATAAAACGTACGATTTTTGGAATAAATTACCAGATATCTATGTGAAGATGTATTACAGAAATAATTCTGTTCATGATATAATATAAATAGATCGCAAGAGCATATACGAAGAAACTCTTTTTTAAACAAATAATCATCCTCTTTTTGCTTAAATGAAAGTTTGTTTACAATTTACACAATTATTCGGTTATAATATGTCAAAAGTCAGAAGTGCTGAATAAAACCATCTGTGATCTGACCAATTAGGAATTTACAGAATTGCCAACTCAAATTCAAACCACACCTCCTAGTTTAAAAAAAGGGATTATATGAAATTATAAAAAATATTGTGTAAAGTTTGTGCCACAATGACTTTCTGTAGTACTCGTGATTTGCACAACTCACCGCTTCGCGGTTCGTTGTGCAAACTTCACTCGTACTACAAAACGAGTCATTGTGACACTTGTTTTACAAATAATTATTATGATAAGAGATTTTGTTGTGAATTTTTGCACACGCATTTGAAAGATAATAATGTATTCCTCTACGAAGCCAAAATTTTGAAAGACAAAAGATAGTGTTTTGAAAATTAAATACCAAAAAATTCACAAAACGGAGTTTGTGGAGGCACGTATAATAGTATAATAAATTTTTTTTGTAATTGAAGTTTTTTCTTCAATAGATACATTTTTGTGAAAATGTGAAAAATCAAAAAATGACAAATCGAGAACGATTAACCTACATACCATCTTCTGACACGATTCGATATGTGTGTTGCAGCAGGTGGACTACAATTCGAAAATCTAATGTTAATAATATTAATTAATTAATTGTTATGTTTATTTATTTTTTTCATTAAATTGTTATTACATTTATTTTTCTACTTCCGCTACTAAAACCGCACTTTGAACACGGGTTTGACATGCACAAAACGACTCTTTAAATACTAGTGTTTAAAATGCGAAAAGTCACATCTCGTTTATCTTTTATTTTTTAAACTTCAAATCAAGTGTATCTTTTGTATGTTAAATTTCATGCTCCTTGATAATTTTGTTATTCTGCGTCATTTGATTTATCAGTCAGCTGTCAGTCATCGTCCGTCATGTAATGAATATAATTCAAATATAATATGTTTTCCTTCCCGCTGGCGAAGAAAAAGTTTAATAAGCACCTCGTGTTAAAAACGTCTTTAGTCACTCGTTTCACAAGGAACTCGTTCCGCTTCGCTCCACTCGTGCCTAGTAAAACTCGCGACTAAAGTAACCTTTTCGACACTTGGTACTTAATATACTATTTTATAGTTCCTTTAAGCTTTAAGGCTTTTTTGATTAATTTAACAAACATTAAAAATAAACTGATATTTTCTTGATTACTTACGAACCGATTTTATTTTTGAAAAAATTGTTGAATAGACGATGGAAGACCACATCTAAAATTATAAAAAAAATGTACAAGGTGCTATTAAAAAATTTAAAGTTAGGGGTTGTAACTAAGGGATGAATATTTGGGGGATGATTTTTTTACGCCGTATTAAAGTGTATTAGAAATGGAATAGATCAGTTTTTGTCCCATTCGAAAATAAATCTCTATTCGTTTAAAAGATATAGCCTGGATAAATTAGTCTGGGACACCCTGTATATTTATGTAATAAACTGCACAACTAAAAATTATGCCCAATTTCAAAGTTGATTTTCTCGCGAACCGATAAATGGATTTTGATAATTTTTTTGAACTGTAGCTTTTTTCTTTGGTAATGGCACTGTGACGAATGTTTTATTCAGATTTCAGTTGTAGGCCTATACAGGGTACAAAAATAAGAATAGTTTTTTTGGCGGGTATTTGTCTTACATTACCTGCATATATTTCATTCATTATACAATGTAATTTTTCGGTGGGGTAGATTTTTCTAATTTATTATTCTTGCCTAAAATGTGAGAAAACGTGGAATACTAATAAGACTTTAGTTAAGCAATGAAAAAGCTTCAATTCAATGGCCACAAATTCTAAAATACATTATATTTTTTCACATGAATCTTGAACGAAAAAATATTTTGAGTTCTTGATGTTCCTTTATTCTCGATAGCTCTCAGTTTTACAACAATATCAGTCTGATCTACAGTTGAGATGTCTTCAACATCTGGAAATGAAAATGCATTGATTGTCCTCTTCTTCTCAGAAATTTAATGGCATACTCTTCTTGACTGCAATTTGTGACTTGACAAACG
This sequence comes from Galeruca laticollis, assembly GCA_963921935.1. Classification (NCBI taxonomy): domain Eukaryota; kingdom Metazoa; phylum Arthropoda; class Insecta; order Coleoptera; family Chrysomelidae; genus Galeruca; species Galeruca laticollis. The sequence continues at coordinate 162,796,106 of OY998178.1, read as the reverse complement.
TAGGATTTGGTAGTCGTTTTAGTACAAAATTTGACTAGTAGAAAATCTTTTGTATCAGTGGTGTCCGTCATCCAGAAGAGTCAAACTTTCGTGGGAAATGGATTCGTTTTATTTGAGACCTATCCAATCCACATCACTTTCTTCGTCAACTTCTAATTGCATATCACCTTCACTGGATGATGAAGACGATGGCGTGAAGACCTTCCTTTCACATGGCCTCTTGTTTTTATTTCTAGTTGCAACTTTCATCTTTCTCTCATTTCCAACTGAACTTTCTCAGCAGTGTCAGTATAAATTTTTGATTTTCCCTGCAGTCTTCTTTTATGTTTAGAGGATTTGATGTCTTTTGGAAGAGGTCGGACATGTTCAGGTGTTGCTTTTTCGATGATTTCATTATTGCATTTTTGTATTAGTTCTTCTTCATTATTTGTCTCGGTTTCACAGCTTGTGCTCGCAATAGGTATCATTTCACCTTGGTTTGGGTATGTTTTCGTCAATTCTACATTGAAATTGCTTGTCAGAAGGTGCTTCTGTGTCATAAACATCAGTTGCACTGAAATCATCGTCAGTGAATGCTAGGGAATTCAATGGCCAAATTCCAGGTTTCTTGAAAGCATTGATAATGTTGGATAGCGTGAAAGCTGCTAAAAAGGCATGTCGAGTCAGTTTTGCTAAATTCATCAGTTTTTCCTGGATGTATCAACAACTAATCGTTGAAGGCATTGGTACAGTATTACTTGAAAGGACCAAATACAGCAATGTCGCAAGGTTGAAGCCGATGCGACGTATGTGGTGGAAATGAGTGCATAACAATGCCATTTGCTCTACAGTAATTTACAGCAGCCACAGAAATATGTGATTCGTGATTGTCGAATGTGAGTAAGATCTTTCTTTCTTGTGAACATTTTGTGTAATTTAAAACTTTGAGGAATAATTCCTTGGTCATCCATCCAGAGCTATTACCTAGGGCTATACTTGAAGGGGGTGTGTCTTGAATCAAATCTTCCAGCCGTCTTTTTCTCGGAAAGATGCAGACTGGGGTAAGTAACCACCTGAAGCATTTATGATTCCAACTATGGTTACTAGTTCACCCCTCTCAGCTGAAGAAGCCTGGCTAATTTGCTTCTTTCCTTTTGTAGCAATCACCTTAACTGGCTTGTTGACAGTAGTAACACCAGTTTCATCTAAATTTAGAATATCTTCAGGTTTGAACTTGTATTTCGCAAGAACAGCTTTATAATTGTTGAAGAATTCCTCGACATTTCTTCTATTGAATGCTGTAGCACGTGCGATGCTGGTATTTTCGGGTTTACGAAGGCTAAGCTCATGATGTCTCTTCATGAAATTCATTACCCAATCTAGACCAGCTATTAGCGCATTTTGCTAAATACTTTGCAAGCAATGTTTCTTGCTGCATTGTAAACACCTGGTTTACTATGTATTTAGAACTGAAGCTCACAGCTTTCACTGGCCCAGGAAAGAGGAGCTTGATCTTCATCACTTTCGTTGGCGCTATCACGTTTCTGGCACAAGGTTTTGAGTTCATCTGTAGAATGTTGCTTTTCTAATGCCTTTATTCTAGATATAAATGTTAGTCTTTTGATGTAAAATTCTGCTGCAGCTTTTGTACTCCTCACCTTGTGCAGAATGTCTTTTATTGCCGCCGGAACTTGGTTTTCGTCAATATTAACTATGGATGTGTTCTGCTTGTACACTCGCACCATCTGGAATCATAATAATACCAGTACCTATCCAAAAATACCGATCAAATATATGAGCCATGAATGTTATAATTATTGTTAATATGTATTATCGAAAAAGTTGCATGGGGTACATTCGACACCATGTCGAAACTGCCCCACCTACATGGTGTCGAATGTGCCCCATCCCGCTTGTAAACAAATCCTCATTTCAAACAAACTCATGTTAAAAGTTAGGTGAGAATATTGTGCCTTGATGATTCAATAAGTAAATAGACTCCCTATATTGGTAAATATCTCAAGAACTAGCAATAACAATAGAAGATACAATTGAAATAGAAAGTGTTCGACTTACCGCTTTTTTGATGCACTTTACCAATTATTTTTTTACCGAAAAACTACACACACACCTATGAACTGCAATTTCACACACACTATTGATAGTTGTAGAACAGGATACTGTATTTTACTTTCCCGCCAATTGTAAATGATATTTTAATTTAAAAAACATGTTTTGGTATAAAACTGTATATTTTCTTTGATATTATAGATATCTGAGGAATTCAAAAAATAAAATGTTTGGAAAACCTGACACTATGGCATAATTTTTTCACGCATCTGTTGTTGTTGCTAATGCTCCCTACAGGGTGTCTCAAATTTTATCTTAAAAAAAGATTCTTATTTTTGCACCCTGTGTATAAGCCTAAAACTGAAATCTGAATAAAAATTTTTATCACAGAGCCATTACCAACGAAAAAAAGGTACAGTTCAAAAAAAATTATGGAAATCGCTTTATCGGTTCGCGAGAAAATCAAATTTGAGAGTGAGTATAATTTTTGTTGGTGCGTTATTTTTTTGCTCGGCTATGTATATATATATATATATATATATATATATATATATATATATATATATATATATATATATTGATATGGTCTAATATGTGAGATGTTTTTTTAACTGTTTAATTTTATTAGAATTGCTGTACGTTGCAGCGACAATTATTGTATACGTAGCTTAAGCAGCGTATTTTTATTATATTGCAAACAAAGTTTAAACGGCAAGAAAAGATGTGAAACATAGGAGCAAAGGTGTTGAATGAAACATGAGAAAATAGAATTCAGCAGGATAGTCAAACAAATGTTTCATTCAACACCTTTGCTCCCATGTTTCACATCTTTTCTTGGTTGTACCGTACCGATGACAGCTAATGAGCCAGAAACATGCATGTCTGCGGTTACCACGCTTTTCAGTAGCCCCTTCTTCTATTTGCGTGCAATACCCACTTATCTATTCGTTGCTTATTGTTCATATGTCACGCACTATTCGTGCATCTATATATATATATATATATATATATATATATATATATAATATATACTGTTTTTTAAATAAGTGTATCATGATTATTCATATATTTGTATAAAATAAAATTAAAGTTTTTGCTGTCTCTATAAATATAATCTAAAAAAGTATCATAAAGAAATTGTTATAAAATCATTATGAATTATTAGGAACTTCTTCCTTTTGGAGAACAGTTAATTCAAAGATGCATGTTTTTTTTAGATTGAAGTCTGTATATACTATAATATTTCTGTGATATCTTTCATTTATAAAGCTGGTAAAGAATTTGAAATTATAAGGGATCTGATTATTCGTGTTTTAAAATACATTTTGTTATAAAATTTTGTTAATTGTCTAATTTTGACCTTTCAAACATCTTTCTGCATCGGATATCGATTGACGTAAATTTTAGTATAGAAAAAATGTATTTCCATCTTAGTAACGTTTTATCACTATTATTTAAAAACCCTATAACCTGTAGTAGCATTAGGCGGGATCCTATCTAAAAAGTTGAAAAATATCTTTATATCCGAGCAAGGGCAACGCCAAGGGGGCCCCCTAGAGATCAAATGTAGTTAGCCGCAAAGGACCAAAGTGCGAGCAATTTACTTCCTTTTTCCTTACCTATTAATAAATTCCGCATCGCATTACAAAACGTAAATAAATTCACAAGATTTACTGTATATTCGCCGCAAAGGACCAAAGTGCCAGCAATTTACTTCCTTTTTCCTTACCTATTAATAAATTCCGCATCGCATTACAAAACGTAAATAAATTCACAATATTTACTGTATATTCAGAATAACATTAAGATTTTGACATCCGTTTTTAAAATCGACGCCATTTTCATCACGACTATATCAGATTTGCCAAAACGCAAGGCCATTAAACAGTGTAAAAATATGTAGGTAGGTATGGTGTGTGTGTGTATTGCACTTCTTTCTACGACAGCTGTTCACCAGCATTCACGTTAGTTTTGTATAATTTGTATGCGGCATACCTAAATAAAGTGGAAGTTATGGTTACGAACATACAATTTTAATTGGTTTTGTGGACAATGCCATCTGTAAGTGTTCATTAGAAACACCTACAGTTGAATAAATCGACTACAATCCTGGTATTGTTACTCGACGCTAGATGGCGCTTGTTCAAAGAACTCTCTGGAATTTGGTAGCAGTTTATTTATTTTTTATTATCTTTATTGCATTTAAGAAATTTACAAAATTTTATTGCAAGGGTCCTAACCACAAACAAAATTCAGAAGTAAGTAATAGTATTTGTCATTTCGATATTTCAGGTTGTCACTCATCAAATATAAATGATCTAAGTTTTAGGGCATTACTAATAAAATAAGCTACAATTGTCAATTGCCTGGAGGTCCCTGTGTCAAGGATCTTAACCAGAAAGTCAATATTTGCAATATCTGTCAGTTAGACCGTTCTGTACGGTTGGTATAGAGGGCACTCAAAAAATATGTGGTAGCCGGACTCTGGCGCTTTTAGATTACATATTGTATAGATTTCTTCGCTGTTTATTATGTATGCTGAACCTTTATAAGTAAACTTAATCATTTTTTTGCTACCCGTTCTGATTTGTGCTATAATTTTAAGGGCATGTGATGGTAGGTTTCGTTTTAAGTAAGAGTTATTATTTAAAAATTTAAATAACCAGAGAGATTCAGAAGAAGCCAGGCTATTAAGATCACCTGATCTTAGCTTATTTTCATATAAGGCAAGTATTACATTACGGATTTTTAAAGATTTAGTTCTGTCATTTATAAAAATATTCCGAAGATCAATTCTGCTTAACAAAGTGAACACATATTTTACTTGTGCCACCCAGTTATAAGTATTATCACAACGATCATCGTCCGATAATTGGAGTAGACGTAGGAAACAAATTTTTGGTAGACACGTAAGTCGTCCATTGCTATAACTTTTGATAGCCAACATAAAGCTCTTTTAAAAACCGTGTAATCTAATTTTATTACTGAAGCTTCCAGTCTAATAACGTAATCTGGAGAACTTCGTAGCAAACCAAGTAGGTTTTTGAAAAACCTACTTGGGCTCGTTCAAGGATATTTCCATATCTTAGACACCAACGCAATATGACAGCATGGATATTACAATAGAATTATATAATTTCAATTTTGACTCCCAATAAGTCATTCTGGAGCGAACCATTATATCAGTGACGGCTGCAAAGGCTTGTTTCACTTTAGTCACTGTCATAACAGACATTTCAGAAAATAACGAGGACGAAGTAAAAAGTATCCCAAGATAAGAAAATTGTTTAACAATATCAAGGTTTGCATCATTATAATAAAAATTGTAATTATTATATTTATTGATGTGGAAGCCACCTCTCCCGAGTATCATGATTTTAGTCTTTGAAATATTTACTGAAAATTTGTTGCGGACCGAGTATTCATGTAAAGGTTTAAGTTTCTTATTGAGATCAATCTGCGAATCACTAACGATTATCAGCTTATATGAGCAACATTAATGCTTTAGTATTGTCAATGTTTAACCCTAGGTGATCCTGCTTTACGAAAAATTGCTCCATATCAGCCACAAAAATAGAGAACAGTAATGGGCTTAAAGTTTCGCCTTCTAAAACACCCTTGTCTATCCCGTATGGTTTTGAATGCTGGCCATTTACTCTAATTGTCATGAAAGCCTTGTCATATATATTCTTTATCAAACGAATCATTTTTGAGCTGACACCCGAAGTGAATAATTTACTATACAAAATGTTATGATCCACACAATCAAATGCCTTCCGAAAATCAACAAAGGCTACAAAAACTTTGCGTCTTTTGAGTCTAAGATGTATTTGAGTAACTGCATTCACAACACATTATCCATGCAACCTCTGCCGACCTGGAAGCCAGACTGCGTCTCAGGGAGTATATTGCACGAATCACAAAATTGTGACAGTCTTTCTAAAATAAGAGATGTAATAAATAAGCTTGGTCATACAGTTAATAAGAGCAATTCCCCTGTAGTTTTCAGGGTCACCAATAGGTAGGTCCCTTTTTATGTAACATAGACATATAATATTGTGCCATTCGGAGGGAATTCCTTCTGTTTCCAAAATAGTATTAAACAGTGAGCATATGTATAAAACCCAATTTTGTGGTAGATATTTATAAGATTCATATGAAATTATTTATTATTTTTACATTTCCCAAGGCAATTTTTTACTAATCGGACAGTCGAGATCAGGATGTTGAGCACCGTAAAATTGAATATCCAGCTGTATCCTGGGTGTACTAAATTGATCATAATAATTCTCCCAAATCTCCAAAGAAATGGAGGAGATTTTGGTCGAAAATTTGAAGCTATTTATCGCCTTCCAGAAGCCAGCTTGATCGTGTGTGTTAGAGATGGCTAAAATTAAATTTTTATCAAAATTTCTTTTTTGTTTACTGCATAATTTAAGTAATGATTTGAGATTGCGTTTAGAAGCAGCACACTCCGCGTCAGAAAACCTGTTATTACGCATTCTACTGGAGATTGAACTCTTATAAACTAAATTTAAAGACTCAGCCGTATTTTTGATAATGTTAACTATATTAGTATAGTTTACATCAGAAATCAGTACTGTTAAACAAACCTACTGAAGGAGAAGTTCTCATTAATTGTTTATATTCCGACAACACAGTAGTTCCACCGAACTACAGAATATGTTTGTGACTAGGTATTCTTGTTCATCAATTTTAAACGAGATTTTCAGTAATAGAGGAAAGTGATCTGAGTTTGTTACTAGATTTAAAACTTCTAACCAACAGACAGGCAGGGATTATTACAAAAAGCGAGATCTATGACACTGTCACCTCGAGGGCTTGATTAAGTAAATTTAGCGGGTCCATCGCTAATTATGGATCCCTTTACTAATGAAAGATTGTGACTTGTCATAAAATCTAATAAGGACCGACCCTTATAGTTAATTGTTTGGTCTAAACTTAACATATTTTCGAATAGATTCGTATTTTGTACATGAATTTCAGGAATAGAGGATAATTCACCTACTCTACAGTTAAAATTGCCTATTGAAAGTAGTATTTGATTATGTGTGTCAGTTGTATCTTATAATGACAATTGAAACGAATCTATAATTTATCAATATCCAAATCTGGCTTAAAATAACATAAACATAAAATCATAATCTGATCCTTATATACCATTTTACAAATTAAACACCAGGGAGTGGTCTCAAGGACCGTTACTATAAACGCTTTATTATAGAAGATGATTAAACCTCCGCTTGCACGGCCCTGTTCCCTCTCCCGAACGGCTGCCGAAAAAATATAGCTATATTTTCTTGATAGTTGGTCTGGAATTCTAACCGTATTTGTTGGTAGCAGTTACTAGACCAGGTAGAATGTTACCATACATTCTAGTATGATGTTCGTTTGGGAATATAAAGACGTGAGCCGCTGCGAGCGAGTCACATTTTAATTGGAAACGATCAACGAAACAAGCGAATATAAGACCACCAGCTTGCCTGTGTTAGTCAATATTGATTTATATTTATTAAATAATAAGATCTCGGTGTTGAGTTGTGAAGTTTCTGAGTGTGTCCATTCATCATCTTATCAAAATGGACATCAGAAAGTTTTTTGGTAAGTTGTGTACCGCTTTAATCTTGGACTTGGAGCTAGTATTTTTATTTTATTTCTCTTAGCTAATAGCTTTGGTAACGGATATACTAGCTAGAGACGTATAATAATCGTTAATAATATTTTTAATTTTATCTGGCATATTTTTGATGTGGAAAGAAAGGATCGATTACGTGGAAAGGAAATGTTAAAAGAAAAACTAATATTTTATTAAAAACGAGTTTATTGATTCAATCTCTATGAATATAACGTTAACTAAACAGTGGTTTCGTTTTCAGTAATTAATTATGAGAACAAAACATAAATTATATTTGTGGTTTAATCAAATACAAATTAAAACAGATCCTTGATATAAATAAAGCTAAAAAATACAACTGAGTATTTTAATATTTATAAGTAATTGAACAAAACTGCTCTCCCGTAAAAATTTAATCCATTACATAAAGTTTTATCAAAGCGTTTTGTTCTGCAGGAAGTTTGAAACAAAAAAAACTGATGGATCAAGTAGCGACAGCGATGAACAGGACAAAGTAACGACAATATCGCATGTGTCTTCATCGGTCACCACAACCACAACAGGTTATATTCAACCGCAGGAACTACCTAGACCAAGTTCCTCTAGATATCTGGCGCCGAATCCTGATTCTTTGATGGATGACTGCAATGAAAATGATATCGGGCGATATGTTGGACGGGCACACATATTATCAACCGAAAAGAAGAAGGAATTGATTGAAAACTGTTGGTCCCCTTCCGCGACCTATAACTTTGCGGAAGATGCAAAACATTTAAAGAGAAAAGTTAATTATTCTTGGTTCGAAACATACTCTACATGGTTTGTATATTCCATGCGCCAAAAAGGAGCATTTTGTAAATATTGTGCGTTGTTCCCACCAAATCCAAATTCATTTAGAGGCATATTGAGATCATTTACTATAAGGCCCTTTTGTAAGTTCAAAGATACTCACGAGCAGTGCAAAAAGAACATTGAAACCCACTTCCATAAGGACGCATTGAAAGCTGCTAAATATTTTCTCGATTTGCAACTGAACAAATATTCCCAGAAAATTATTGAAGAAAATCGCAAAATTATAAAATCTATTATTTCCTGCATTACGTTTTGCGGGTCACACAACTTAGCACTGAGAGGTAAATATTATGGTGAAGGTATTCTCGAGGATTTATACAGGCTGCGAATTGACGCGGGAGATTTTATTTTAAAGAAACACATTGAGCAAGGGAAAAAGAATGCAAGCTACCGTTCAGTGAATATTCTAAATGAAATTATTGGTATTTGTGGAAGCGTTATTAAGGCTGACATTATGAAAAAAGTGAAAGAAGCAGCAGCATATAGTGTGCTAGCAGACGAAACAGCTGATATATCTGGCACTGAACAACTATCGATTGGGATACGATATTTTGATGAGGTAACACAGGAAGTCCAAGAAATGTTTGTCGGATTCATTGAGCTAAAAGATTTGGATGCGAAATAGATTTCAGATAGCATAGATGAGTTTTTGACAAAAGAAGATCTGAATATAAATAAATGCGTTGGTTTTGATGGTTGTTCTACGATTTCAGGAAAAGACGGAGGGGTACAAGCGATCTCACGCAAAAAGTACACCAAAGCCCTCTGCTTTCATTGCTTGTCCCACAAACTGAATCTACTTATCAATGATCTAAGTTCACTTTCTGAAATTAGAAATGCCATGGGAACCACCAAAGATACTATAAACTTTTTTCGAGAATCAGTTTTGAGGAGGAAGTTGATACCTAACATTTCCAGACTGCGACACAAGATGGAGTGAGAAACACAAAACCATCAGAGTTTTTAAAGAAAATCTTCCAGTAATTCTGGAAGCCTTAAAAAACATTATATCAGGAAAGAAATAGTGCAACTCGGAAAAGTGCCTTCCAACTGCATGCGGCTACTTCCAGAATTTCTTTCATTCTCGGGATTATGTTGGTAGCCAAATACTCGGCTTTGATGGAACCCGTTGTCAACGTACTCCAATCTGTAGCTTTGGACGTGGTCAAGGCGTCGGAACAAGTTAAAAGGATTTCACTTTTAATTAAAAACCACCGTGAAAATCCGGAAAAAAGTGACAGACGAAATTATAGGGAACTACTGCTGTTGTTGAGAAGTCGGACTGGGGGAGGACATTACATCAATGCCGCGTATTACGGGGAAACAACGTCATAGAAGCAATCATCCAGCAGAAAGCCCTTCAGATTACTGGAAGAGGTCTTTAGTAATACCATACTTAGATTCAATTACCACCTCCCTTGAAGTACGTTTTTCTGAAGAAAACACGCCATCATTCGCATTATCTAAGTTACACCCGGTGCAGATGCAAAAGATGACAACTAAAAATCTGAAACAAACTTGTGAATCTATTGCCCAGTTTCATGATTTACCGAACATAAAGAATGAAATCGGAGTTTGGCAGCAATTGTGGCACGATAGGCTTAATCTAACAGTTGTTGATGTCCTAAAAGAAACAGAAAAAGCATTGAAAATTTTGATCGCTTTACCATGTACGACCTGTACAGTAGAGCGATCCTTTAGCAGCCTCAGAAGACTAGAAATATGGCTAAGAAGCACCGTGGCAAAAGATCGCCTTAATGGTCTGGCCATGATGAGTGTAAATAGAGCTATAATAAATAAAAACCTAAATAATTTTAATGAGAAAGTTTTGCAAAAAATCCCCGCAGGTTATGTTTTAATTAAGTATTATTTTCACTAAAATAAATAATTATTACTGTGTTTAAAAGTTTGATTTAGTTATTGTGCTGTCGAGGGCTTGTGAAGTTTTATACATTGATATTAGAACTGTTCTCATTACAATCGTCATCGAGGCAAAGAATTCCAAAGTGTAACGTTTCATGCTCTCGGCGTTCATATTTTTTATCCTCCATAATATCCCCCCCCCCCCTTAGTCATAAGCTGGCGACACCCTTGTATCCGAGATAGTATTCGTGAGAACAGACCAATTTTTATTTATCACATCAGAATGAATCTTGGAAAGTCTATGTAAAACATTGCCAATTCAATTATCTTATAGGCAACAAAACATTAGGTGCAAATGTGGGAGACCTTAAAATGGATATAATAGATTGTACCTTTAAACAGATATAGCTATTCTTGGTTCATATAAACATTAAGGCTATCTAATTTCTCAAAAACATGAACCAAACAAGAATTCTCAAGAGTATGAAGTCTTGTAAGTAATATTTGTATTATATTTTATTCAAGACCCTTGGGTTCAGATTTTCAGTGAGAAATTAGGTGAAATTGATTGTATGACAATAACGCTAAAACTTGTCTTGACAAAAAGTCCTGAAAGATTCATTTTGGTGCAAGTGTTGTGATTTAATATGTAAACTGATTCCGGTATTGTGTAACAGGTATGTGTTCCTTTTGGCCAATACTTTCTTGCCATTCAGCACTAACCAAATCTATAAATTCTCTTATACATCAAAGTAGAAACACAGATTAATGAGCTAATATTTCTGAAAATAACCAAAATGTACATCCAACCCATATTGTACCATCAAAATCTTGCTTGATCTCATTGTATTAGTAAATATTTCGATTTACCAGAATGCAATTTCCTAAAAGCTTAGACACCCCGTGTAAAGCTCAGATTTACTACACTTAGTGACGGAAAAGTGGTGAACTCATCGACACTTAAGATTTACAGCAGCACTACTCATCCATCTTGAATGTTTTCACACAAAACCAATCAACTGGTTACCTGGACATTCTAGGAAATTACAAACAGAAAGGTGTCACAATCTATCACAGGGAACTTATTCTCACATGGGGTGATACTAAAAGTGGAATAAACCTTATAACCGTACTCAATAATTAAAATTTATAATGAAAATAAACGGTACTATTAAGTTTCTTTCAAATTTTCTATGGGTAAAATTATATCGGTTATGTTATTTTGCATACCACCCGGCAGACGAGTACTCACGGCTAGCTAAAAATAGTGGAGAAGGGCGGGGTTTCTAATCTAAAACTACAAGAATTCAAATCTATGCGCCAGACAAATTGAGCCCTTGAGTAGATATACAATGACAGTTCTGGAACACTACTTCAGCTAACGTCCGCTAGGTGGCGCTGGTGTGCTGTGACGTCATAAGGGGAGGGGTCGAAGTCGCCCATTTTTTTATCCGTCGACCATTTTTTATCCTTGTAGATTTCTATAGTGGTGTCGGCCATTTTTATCATGTAATTGTAGATTTCTATCGCTAGATGGCGCATTTTTTGTAGATTTCTATAGATGGCTGTCGTTCATTTTTTATCCCGTAGATTTTATTTGCGCTCTCGGATAATGTGGCGTAATTTTTGTGATGTAAGCACCGAATATATTTTTTTAATTAAATTAAAAACGTCTCGACTGGGATTCGAACCCACCATATCGAATTTATTAAGTCAGCGAGTATTCCTACTACACCATTTGATAATGTTGTAATCTATTGCGAGATGTAGGTATAAGAATTATAAAAACATGTGCGCGCGCGTTCGTTACATTTTAATAATTATGGAAAAGGCATAGTATATTTTTTATAACGCCATAAGGGCATTAGATATTTATCTCTGTTATTATTGGTCAACATAGATCAATCGTCATTGTGACAGAGCTTTTTCATATACGGAATGTACCAAAAAAGATGCAATAAGGGTGCTTTAAATGTGTGAAAAAGATATATATTTCTTATATACAGGGTGTAGTCATAAAATATGTTTAATGCACAGTCGTTATGGTATTATTTTGGGTAAGCGACGCATCAGTTGGATGGGCAGAGAGAAAAATAGCATTATTTTGGACAGGCGCAGTGGTTACAGAAGTGCTCATGATTTTTTTATTATCAGCGTTCTTATCTGTTTTGATGTTCCCCAAGAGATAATAGGATGAGTAAATGTCAGCTGAAGGTCGAAGGGGTTGACATAAAACAACGTTACTACAATCAATATACAGGGCGTGGACAATGCCATAAGGGCACTCTGCTTGGATTTTCATCGAACAAAACAGGATGTACCAAATCGCCATTAGGTCACTACGACGACGATCAATATATAGGATGTCATTGGACTCAGACACGTTCGATCGTTATACAGGCTGTACAAAGATGCCATAAGGGCGCTACAATGTATCTCTGCTATTATTGGACGGATTGAAGTCGAACAAACGCCATTGTGATAGGTAGAGCATTTTATAGGATGTACAAAGTTGCTATAAGGGCACTTACATATATCTCTGTTATTATTGGTCGGATTGAAGTCGAACAAGCGCCCTTGTGATAGGTAGAACATGTTTATATACAGGATGTACAAAAAAGATGCCATAAGGGCACTTGCATATATCTCTGTTATTATTCGTTGGATTGAAGTCGAACAAACGCCATTGTGATAGGAAGAGCATTTTACAGGATGTACAAAAAAGATGCCATAAGGGCACTTGCATATATCTCTGTTATTATTGGGCGGATTGAAGTCGAACAAACGCCATTGTGATAGGTAGAGCATTTTACAGGATGTACAAAGAAGGCATAAGCCGCTACGATGTATCTCCATTGTTATTGGTCAGATTTCAAGGCACAAACGGCGTTATAGATTATTTTTTATATATAGGATGTCAAAAAAGGCACTCTGCTGTTATTGGTCCGATTTTCATCGAACAAACGGCGTTATAGATTATTTCGATATACAGTGTGTACAAGAAGATGTTATAATGCGCTACGATGTATCTCCGTTGTTATTGGCTAGATTTTCATGGGACAAACGACGTTATAGATTATTTCGATATACAATGTGTACAAGAAGTTGCTATAAGACGCGCGTTCGTTACATTTTAATAATTATGGAAAAGATATAGTATATTTTTTATAACGCCATAAGGACATTAGAAATTCATCTCTGTTATTATTGGTCAACATAGATCAATCCTCATTGTGATAGAGCTTTTTTATATACGGAATGTACCAAAAAAGATGCAATAAGGGTGTTATAAATTTGTGGAATAGGTATATATCTTATATACGGGGTGTAGTCAGAAAATATGTTTAATGCACCGTCGTTCTGGTATTATTTTGGGCAAGCGACGCACCAGTTGAAGGGGCAGAGAGAAAAATAGCATTATTTTGGACATGCGCAATGGTTACAGAAGTGCTTATGGTTTTTGTTATCAGAAGAGTATAGACGCGCATTGAAGGAATTTACTAAAAAAGTAAAGATCGGTATAACTGTGCAATGATATATAAAACCAAGGAAACTATATCTGTTGATCATTATAATTACTACTTAAGAAGACAGTTTGAAAGTGGATAACTTCCTAGATTTATCTGTTCTTTGAAGACTTCATATTGTTATTGTGGGTCTCCTAAGGGGCTTCAAATTTCTAACTCTAAATCCAATTCTTGTTTCTTATCACAAATATGTAGTACTTCTAGTTTTGTATTAGGTGTCAATGAAATTCCATACATTGTTAAAATCTCGAACTGAGGAATGAAATCAATAACGTTACTTTTTATAAAGAGGGAGAATAGTTATGAAATTTAAATAATATTCTTAGAAATTCACGACGAACGAAATCAAGGTGTATATTAACATAAGATTTCAAATCATGTTAGCATAACACCCAAGCTTATCAACGAGTTTTTCCGTTTTCGTCATTCAAGCGATACCATAGGAACTAAATTAACGATATACGAGTGAAATCAAAAGTGTCTATTAATAAAAATATTATTGAAATAGATCTCTCTCATTGTAATAATTTTTACGGTGCTGAATGATGTAATCTAAAATTCGATATACAGTGTGTACAAAAAGTTGCCATAAGGCGCTATGATGTATCTCAGTTGTTATTGGCCAGATTTTCACGAGACCAACGACGTTATACATTATTTTTTTATATACAGGATGTCAAAAAGGCACTCTGCTGTTATTTGTCCGATTTTCATCGAACAAACGGCGTTATAGATTATTTCGATATACAGTGTGTACAAAAAGATGTATCTCAGTTGTTATTGGCCAGATTTTCACGAGACAAACGACGTTATACATTATTTTTTATATACAGGATGTCAAAAAGGCACTCTGCTGTTATTTCATCGAGCAAACGGCGTTATAGACCAGTTTTCTTTTGTCGATATATGCTATATAAGCTATGTTGAGCGATTTTGTCATGTCTCTTGATATTTAGCACTGTTTACCGAGAACTAGTAACATTAAGCGACGATAGATTCAACCTAATGTAGCTTATTTACGTAAATTTCCGCGATATGTGCCTATTATAACAGATATATGGCCTATATTGCAAGTTTCTAGAACGATTGAGACAAATGCATCGATTTTGAGCAAAACTAAGTCCTGCTTTTGTTATCCCATCTTTGGTCGTTATATGCCACATACCTAGCTATGTTTAGCGATTTCGTAATTTACCCGATATTTAGCACTATTTACCGAGAACTAGTAACATTAACCGACATTTGGATAGATTTAACATAGCTAGTTATATGGCTCTCGCCACTACTGTGGAACATGGTCTTAGACTCCTTGGTCAGCCCCCTCAACGAAAGCAACTTCTACACAATAGCATACGCAGATGACCTAGTGATACTGCTAACAGGAAGATTCGAGGAGACACTCTGCTCTTTAATGCAAGAGGCCCTCAATATCATAGAACAATGGTGCAGGGACCATTCGCTGTCAATAAATCCAAAAAAGACGGAGATGGTTTTTTTTGACGAAAAAAAGGAAGCTTGCAAAACATCAAGCCCCAAAGCTCCTAGATACCAAACTTAATTTCTCTTCAGAGGTGAAATATTTAGGGGTCACCTTTGACAGTAAGTTAACGTGGAACTCTCACTTAGAAAACAGAGTTAAAAAAGCATATATTTGCTATGAGCTGTGTCGTAGAACCATCGGCCGCACCTGGGGAATGTCACCTAGAGTTGCTGCCTGGATCTATACTGCCATCATCAGACCTATACTAACGTACGGCGCGATTGCCTGGGGAGCTAAAGCAAACCAGCTGACAGTCGTCCGTAAACTGGATCAAATCCAAAGAATAGCATGCCTCAACACTACAGGAGGCATGAGAGCCACACCAACAAGAGCTATGGAGGTAATCCTCGGTCTCACTCCCCTTGACATATACATCAAGGAGGTTGTTTTGATGACAATGACACGTCTACGCTCTACCGGTATACAACCTGATGTAGGATCCGGTAAACTGAGACGTAACTTGTGGCATGAGGCCCTCAGGGAGGTCCCACTGCTGCAGGCCAATACGGACTCGATTCCACCGCGATATGCCTTCCACAGGCCCTACAAGGTAATCTTGAAAAACAACGAACAAGACCAAACGGAAGAAGACGCAATCCGCATCTTCACAGATGGGTCTAAATCTAATGTGGGTTCAGGATGCGGAATTTTCTCCAGACCCCTGAATCTAAACATAAAATGGACAATGGGCTGCAATGCAAGTGTTGCTCAAACAGAGCTCACTGCTATCTGCATCGCTGCTAAAGAGATTACCAAAAGGAAAACCACAGGTAATAATATATACATCCTTACGAACAGTAGACAAACACTACTAGCCCTGAACAGACTACATATTACATCAGGCAAGTACTAGAATGTCACATGGCCTTAATCAAAGCCTGTAACAACAACACGGTCACTTTAGGCTGGAGCAAGGGTCATGAGAAATCGAAAGGAAACTGTATTGCAGACTCGCTAGCCAGGAAGGCAGCCTCCCAAAAACTCTTGGGACCTGGCACTTTTATTGGTCTATCGGCGTCAGCGACGAACAACCTATTAAAGGAACACTCCCTTAATAAGTTTAAAGGTAGATGGGACGACACAGAAGGCTGCAGGCTTGCCAAGGAACTGCTACGATATCCGGACAGCTAAGTAGCCAAAAAATGCGTGACTATGAACAGGCGGAACCTACGAACAGCCACGGGTATTCTGACTGGTCACTGCCACCTACGAAAACACCTCCACAGACTGGGTCTCTCTGACACCCCACTTTGTAGAGGATGTGAGCAAGAAGATGAGACTGTCGAGCACATTCTTTGTGAATGTCAGCCACTCTCTCATCTTAGGTTTCATGTATTCGGCGAGCACAGGCTAACACACGCCAATATGAGGGAACTCAATTCAGGCGACGTTATCGCCTACATCAGAGAAGTAGGCTGGATGACGAGCTAGAATGAAGTTTTGAACCTCAGAAGGATGCACAATGGGCCAATTGTGGCCTAAGTGCTGTGGGTTCTATCCACCATTCCAACCTTTACAGATACAGATGGTATATAACGAGAATAGTTGGGATGGGATATCAAAAGCCAGACTTAGTTTTGCTCAAAACCGATGCATTTGTCTGAATCGTACTAGAAACTTCCAATATAAGCCATTTATTTGTTATTATTGGTAGATCTTGTGAACATCTACATATATAATGCTAGGTTGAATCTATATAAATAATGGTTGTTACTGATTCTCGGTGAATAGTGCTAAATATCGAGAGAAATGACTAAATCGCTAGTTATACGGCATATAAAGATGGTTTATTGTAAAACCTGCACAAAGTTTTGTTCAAATATTGGCCTTATAGTTGTTATAATTGGCAGATATCGTGGACAGTTACATATATAATTCTATGTTGAATCTATCTAAATGTCGGTATATGTTACTATTTCTCGGAAAATAGTGCTATATATCGGGCGCAATGATAAAATCGCTTAACATAGTTAGTTATATGTCATATGAAGACAAAAGATGATTATTGTAAAAGATGGACTTAGTTTTACTCAAAATCAATGAATTGTAAAAAAACTTGCAATATTGGCCATATATTTGTTATTATTGGCAGATATCGTGGACATTACATATATAATGCTAGATTGAATATATCTAAATGTAGGTTAATGTTACTAGTGAATAGTGCTAAATATTGGAAGAAATGACAAAATCGCTCAGCAGACCTAGTTATATGTCATTTAAAGATCCAAGATGGGATAACAAAAGCTGGATGCTCAACATAGCTTATATGGCATATATAGACAAAAGAAAACTGGACATTGTTATGCCCAAAATCGATGCGTTTGTCTGAATCGTTCTAGAAACTTCCAATATTAGCCATATATCTGTTATAATAGGCACATATCGCGGAAATTTACGTAAATAAGCTACATTAGGTTGAATCTATCGTCGCTTAATGTTACTAGTTCTCGGTAAACAGTGCTAAATATCAACAGAAATGACCAAAGAAAACTCGACTTTGTTATGCCCAAAATCGATGCATTTGTCTGAATCATTCTAGAAACTTGCAATATTGGCCATATATTTCTTATTATTGGTAGATATCGTGGACATCTACATATATAATGCTGGGTTAAATCAATCCAAATGTCGGTTAATGTTACTAGTTCTCGGTAAATAGTGCTAAATATCGGGAGAAATTACGAAATCGCTAAACATAGCTAGGTATGTGGCATATAACGACCAAAGATGGGATAACAAAAGTAGGACTTAGTTTTGCTCAAAATTGAGGCATTTGTCTGAATCGTTCTAGAAACTTCCAATATTAGCCATATATGTTATAATAGGCATATATCGCGGAAATTTACGTGAATAAGCTAGATTAGGTCGAATATATCGTCGCTTATTAGTAGATAGTGGGTCACTTCGCAACCGGAAGCTCTAAAGGAGACGCCAATTTTTATCCAGTCGGCCATTTTTTATCCTTTGTGGTGTCGCCATTTTTTATCTTTGTAGATTTCTATAGTGGTGGTGTCAGCCATTTTTTAGCCAGTCAACCATTTTTTATCCTTGTAGATTTCTATAGAGGCGTCAGCCATTTTTTAACCAGTCGGTCTTTTTTATCTTTGTAGATTTCTATAGAGGTGTCAGCCATTTTTTATCCTTGTAGATTTCTATAGAGGTGTCAACCATTTTTTAGCCAGTCAACCATTTTTATCCTTGTAGATTTCTATAGAGGTGTCAGCCATTTTTTAGCCAGTTGGTCTTTTTTATCCTGTAATTGTAGATTTCTATCGCTAGATGGCGCATTTTTTGTAGATTTCTATAGATAGCTGTCGTCCATTTTTTATCCCGTAGATTTGAAAAATTCCCATAGCCCTGATTGGAAACACTGACCTAAGCACACGTAATTTCCAAGCTAGTCAACAAATCTCGCCATAACACCGAATTTCCAACCATACATTGTTAAACGAATTGAGGAATGAAGAGGCATATCAGAGACATATCAGAGACACAGCAGAGGTATAGCAGAAGCATAGCAGAGACATACCAGAGGCATAGCAGAGACATATCAGAGGCATAGCAGAGGCATACCAGAGACATACCAGAGGCACACCAGAGACATACCAGACACACCAGAGACATACCAGACACACCAGAGGCATACCAGAGACTCAATATACAGAGCGTGGGCAATGCCATAAGGGATGTACCAAATCGCCATTAGGTCACTACGACGACCAATAATAGCCGAGCTACATTGTAGCGCCCTTATGGCATCTTTGTACATCCTGTATAACGATCGAACGTGTCCGAGTCCAATGACACCTTTATATTGATCGTCGTCGTAGTGACCTAATGGTTATTTGGTACATCCTGTTTTGTTCGATGAAAATCCAAGCAGAGTGCCCTTATGACATTGTCCACGCCCTGTATATTGACTATAGTAACGTTATTTTATGTCAACCCCGTCGACCTTCAGCTGACATTTACTCATCCTATTATCTCTTGGGTAACATCAAAAGAGATAAGAACGCTGATAATAAAAAAATCATAAGCACTTCTGTAACCACTGCGCCTGTCCAAAATAATGCTATTTTTCTCTCTGCCCATCCAACTGATGCGTCGCTTACCCAAAATAATACCATAACGACTGTGCATTAAACATATTTTATGACTACACCCTGTATATAAGAAATATATATCTTTTTCACAAATTTATAACACCTTTATTGCATATTTTTTGGTACATTCCGTATATAAAAAAAGCTCTATCACAAATGACGATTGATTGATGATGGCCTATAATAACAGAGATAAATTTCTAATGCTCTTATGGCGTTATAAATAAAAAACTTTGGTTCTAGAAATTACGTATGCTTAGATCAGTGTTTCCAATCAGGACTATGGGAATTTTCAAATAAAATCTACGGATAAAAAATGGACGACGCACAGCCATCTATAGAAATTTACAAAAAAATAACATACGCCATCTAGCGATAGAAATCTACAATTACAGAATAAAAAATGGCCGACGGTTGAAAAATGCCGACACCACTATAGAAATCTACAAAAAATGACATACGCCATCTAGCGATAGAAATCTACAATTACAGGATAAAAAATGGCCGACGGAAAAAAAATGGCCGGGGGGGGTGCCCAAGTCCCCCCGTTACTACTCCCTTGAGTACCCAAAGTAATCACGATAGAAATTCCCAATGCTCACCAAAATGTCAATTAAACACTGAGACCAATATAAACCCAAAATAGTATTTATCAGGTTTCCTGAAAGAGATATTCAGGCATAAAAAAAAGACAAGCAATCTGTGTTTCAGTTAAATAAAAAAAATATGTACATATATATATATATATATATATATATATATATATATATATATATATGTACATATATATATTGAACATAATTCAAGAACACAGAAACTAAAATAATATAACTCATATCAGCATACTACACAGAATTATATAAACCAGTATCGGTTAATGAAAATATTTCCAATATACAGAAGATTTAATGCAGTATTTAAAAAAACTGTATATGTCTTACATGTACAAAATATTCTGGAGCATATATACATCATCTGTTAAGTGTTAGAGAATTATTAGCACCTATTTTGATCAGGATACATAATATCTATTACCTTATAAAAGTAAAAATATAAATATATATAGAAGAGATAGTTCTTCACTACTTAGATGGAAGTATAATTGAAATTCTCACTTTCACAAAAATATTGAAGTTTGGAACATTTGATTGAATATCTTTAATATGATACCAAAAGAATTTATTGATGAAGTAATCTATTCATAATGGAATACAATATATGAGCAATAGTAATAAGAAATTTGAATAAAAAGGATAAAACTTACCTTTAAACACAGTAGTTCATTTAAGAAGCATATCGACAATCCATTGTAAGTAATAAATAACAAGTTATAAATCAAAATTCCTTAATTAAAAGAAACATGTAATCCATATTCTAAAAATATTCATTGAACATTAATAATAGTTACAATAAATAAACATGTAATAACTTAATTATTTAACATTTAGAGAGTTTTGGTTATATATATCAAATAATGTCAGAAATGTCATAAAATCATTTCATCAATTGACTGGAATAAGGTTATAAATTGAAAAAGAAGCAGAACCATAGAAATCTATATTTATTGAGTCAAGAAAGATGTGAATTTTATGGTTTGTAATTATATATTAGGAATTAGAAAATGAATCTGAAATCAAGATATTTATGATTTCGGATAGCAACGAAAAATAAAAAAAGGCGGGTGGGTTGTTGATTTTTTTGAAGAATGATGGAAGTCGGAGATTAGAAAACTTAAATGGTTGAAGAATTTAAAAAGAGAGAATTAAGTTATTGTATAAAGAAGTGAGTTATTCCATATATTAATTCGAAATAGCTAGTATAAGGATATTAAAATCATAATTTCTACGAAGATATATACAATATATAAAAAAATACATGTTATTGGAGGCTATGGTACAAATGAAAGAGTCATTTCAAATTGAATAATTAGTTGATGTGGTACGGAATCGTGATGTAAAGTACCTGAATAAGATATTAAGCATTGATTGGGAATTCGAAGCTGGAGAATAATAGAAATTACAAACACGTGGTACCTGTAACAAGAAATCTAGAAAAAAAACATCTCCATCTGGACGACATATGTATGCATGACATGGTTTTTTAACAGACAGAATTTCAAGAAAGGAATATTAGTGGTTGAGAGGTTAGTGTTTCTTTTTGTTTTTGTTGGTACCAACATTCGGGTTAGAGATGTACATTTATAATAAAAGTAATAAGAATTAGTATCTGAAACTATTAAACATATTAAAAGCATTGAAAAAGAAAGGTAATAACATAGACTTGAGTACTTACTATTTATATTTAACAAATATTTTATTGTTAGACATTTCAATATTATATTAGTATTTAAGATAGTTCATCACTTACTTTAAATTTATAATACATAATTCTTGATCAATATAATATAGTTGTTGTATTAAAGGTATTCTTGAAACTATTGTTTATGTTCAGATAAATATTACTTCAACTGATATGAGTGACAGTTGGAATCGATTATTCTACTGATAATTTCCATCTATTTTAATTGTGAGACAAAATCGATTGCTATATTGAAAGTTTCTATACATAGGCGCACCAATAATATAAAAAATATAATATCAGTTATTTGAATGATTCATATATATGTAAAATATTGTAGATATAGAGTTAAAATCACTTCCAGATCCCAAAGAGTAGTAAGAGTTTCTCATGCTCTCCACATAAATATATAAATACATAAAAAATTTTCTTTACTTCATTACTGAGCTAGCTATACTAGAGTTGAATATATTAAATTGATAATATAACAATTATAGTGGTATTGTCGGCAAAGTATACAACTATAACAATCCATTATAAATTTGGCGGCCGAACGTGGGGCAAATTAAGATTTTTTTCGTGATAAGAAGGTTTTAAAAACATTAGAATTAGATACAATTAAAATGGCAAAGAGAATGATGCTTAGGGACGGAAAACAAATAGGTGTGGAAGGCAGATCAGATGAGGAACAACAAGAAAGGAGACGTGGAATGGGAGATTCAGATGTAGAGGAACAAACCTTAATAGATAAAGAAAGTGAAGAATCAAGGGAACAGCAGGATAGTAGACAAGACAGGCAGGATAGTGTAAGCAGAGGAGATCAAATAATGGAATTTTTAATTAATTTGAATGGGAAGATAGATAATATGAGGGGAGATTTGAATGGGAAGATAGATAATATGAGGGGAGATTTGAATGGGAAGATAGATAATATGAGCGGAGATTTGAATGGGAAGATAGATAATATGAGGGGAGATTTGAATGGGAAGATAGATAATATGAGCGGAGATTTGAATGGGAAGATAGATAATATGAGGGGAGATTTGAATGGAAAGATGGACAAGATGAATGGGAACATGAATGATTTAAATGGAAACATGAACAGGATGGAAAAGAAAATAGAAGAGGTGAAGATGGAAGGTTTGAAGGAAATTAAGAAACTTAGGGAGGAAAATGAAGAATTTAGAAAACAGATAGATAAAATTAAAATTGGTATAAAAGAAGAAAATACGAATTTGAGAGTAGAACTTCAGGAACATAGAATTAAAATAAGAGAAACAATTGAAAAACAGGTAGAAGAAGAAGTTCAGGAACTAGGAAGAAGTCTAGAAGAAAATTTATCAGGAGCAATTCAAGTAGAAGTGAAGAAACAAAATGAGAATATAATTGAAGAAATACAATCTATAAAAGTACAAGGACAAACAAATGAGGAAATAATGCAAATGTATGAACAGAATTTGAATAAGAAATTTAATGACTTAAATGGAAGGATAGAAGAACAAACGGGAACGTGTAAAAAAAAGAGAGAAAGTATGGAGAAATTAGTTAACAAGGAATTGGAGGAAATGAATAGAAAATTACAAGAAACTGTTGAAGAAATTGAAGATAATCTAAAACGAAATGGAGGAGGAATGGTGTATACGGGAAACATAGAAATAGGAGTTAAATTTGATGGCAACATAAATACAATACATCCCAAAGTTTTTATTAAAATAATTAGAAGCAAAGTAAAGGGAATCAGGGACATTGTAGAGATGAAATTAATAATTAGGGGAATGTTATTGGGTCATGCGTTATTATGGTATTGTAATAGGGAGGAACAAATGAATAAATTCGAGGACTTTGAGAAACTATTTTTAATGTATTTTTGGGGGGAGATACAGCAAGCTAATTTTAGGGAACGTCTCTATTTTGGGAAATTTGATTACAATAAAAGTAAAAACTTAAATAATTATGCAATGCAACTTTATAACATAGCCCAATATCTTGAACCAATTATGAAAGAAGAAGAATTAGTGTTATATGTTGGAAGACATTTTAATACAGAAGTGTCTGAAACTATAGCTTTACATGACATCAAAACGATGGACAATTTGTCAAATTACTTGCAGAGAGTGGAGAGAGGCATGCAAAATGGAAATGGAGTGAACAGATACCAAAGAGACATCAGAAATGAAAGACAGAGAGAAAATGAAAATGGACATTTTAGAAGAGATAATTATGATAGGTATGAAAATAGAAATTATGAAAACAAAAGAAATTATGGAAATGTAGATCGGAATAATGGAAATGAAGAGAGAAATTATAGAAATGGAGACAGAAGTAATGGGTACAGGCAGCACGATAATAGAGGAAATTATGGAAATTTTGATAGGAGAAATTATAACAGAGATAGAAATGGGAATTGGCATCAGAATGGAGATGAAAGAAGGAATAACTATAATGGGAGAAGAAATAATGGCAAAGGAAATGAAGATAGAAGAAACTATGAACAAGAAGACCAAGGAAGAAATTATGACAGAAATCATTCAGAAGAAGAAAGAAGACAAATAAATAATATAGTTGACAACCAAGAAAATTCGGGTAATGATCAGAGCCAAGGCTCAGATCCAAATTTTGCTTAGATCGTCCTTGCGTGCGTAGTATTGTCTATTCCTCCAATTATCAGCATCCGAGAGAATTTATTATAGAAGAAGATTTACAATATTATGACACAGTTAAATTAATTTTTATTGAGGGGAGATTACATAATATTACATGTAAAATCTTATTAGATACGGGTTCAGAGGTTTCTATAGTAAATAAAAATATTGTTGATAACTTAAATCAGGATGATATTACGGTGGTAAATACTAATAAATTATCATTAGTGGGGGCGAACGGTAAGAAATTATATGAAACTAGTCAAACTATCATGATAAATTTGAATATAGGAGAGGAAGATATACCAGTACAATTATTGTTGGTAAAGAATTTAAAATACGATATGATTCTAGGAACAGATGAATTAAATAAACATAAAGTAATAATAGATTATGAACAAGAGTGTATAAAATGGAGAGAACAACGTATACCTTTTATTAATCAACAGGGAGTGGATATTAATAAAAAAGAAATCAATACAGGGCAAGTAAATGAAATTGATGAAATCAATTACCATATGAATGAAGAATTATGTTTAATTAAATATAGGAGTAGATTATGTAAATTATTACAAAAGCATAAAAAATTATTTAATGAAGAAGTTTGTGTAGCATCTAAGTATGTTCATAAATTAGAAATAACACCAGAGATTAAGAATTTTAAAATTAAAACCTATCCTATACCATATCGATTAAAGGAACAAGTTTATCAAGAGATTACTAAAATGCTACACGATGGGATAATTGAAAGATCTAATTCTCAATATATTAATGCCATAACTTGTGTAAAAAAGAAATCCGGAGAGATCAGACTATGTTTAGACGCAAGAAATATTAATCAATATACCAAAAAACAATACGAAAGTCCATTAAATGTGGATGGTATATTTGGAAGAATTACAAAAGCGAATATTTTTACTAAAATAGATTTAAAACATAGCTTCTGGTTGATTCCATTAGACCAAAGAAGTAGACCATATACAGCTTTCATGGTGGATGGAGTAGTGTACCAATTTTGCGTTGTGCCTTTCGGTTTACAAAGTTCATGTGCAGCACTTGTTAGGACATTGCATACTATCCTTAATCCACATGAAGATTTTACACTTCATTATATTGATGACATTCTGATATACTCTGAAACAGAAGAAAAACATCATGAACATCTTAAAATAATATTGAAGGAATTAGAAGAAGCAGGATTAAAACTCAATTTAGAAAAATGTCAATTTTATAAAAAAGAGGTAGACTATTTAGGATATGTATTAAATGACACTGGTATAACCATGAATCCCGAACGAGTTAAGGCAATACGAGAGTATAAAACACCTCATAACCTTAAGGCTTTGAGGGGCTTTCTAGGCTTACTGAATTATTTTAAAAGACTAATACCAGACCTTAGTAAAAAAGAAATTCCTTTGATAGAATTACTAAAGAAAGATGTAAGATGGAATTGGGATAAAAAAAGAGAAACGACATTTCAAGAATTGAAAGAAATATTTTTAAACAAATTAAAAGTGTATCATCCTCAATATGATAAAACGTTTATATTAAAGACAGACGCATCTATAGAAAGGTTGGCTGGAGTATTAGTGCAGATACAAGAAGAAGGGGAGGTACCGATTAGTTTCGTATCAAGAGTAACAAAGGCGGCAGAAAAGAAATACTCTATTACTGAATTGGAAATGGCTAGTGTTGTTTTTTGTATTAGTAAGTTTAGATTTTTTTTATTAGGGGCAAAATTTATATTAGAAACAGACCATTCAGCATTAACTGCTATGCTAAAGAATCGGTATGCTAACAATCGTATACATCGATGGATACTACTTTTGCAGGAGTATGAATTTGAAATTAAATATGTACCTGGAAAACTGAACATAGTCGCAGATGCATTGAGTAGAGCCACAGAAATAGGAAACGATCAAAGAAAATTTCAAATAGGAATAAATCAATTACATCAAACGGAAGGAATATTTACTTTAGAGAGAGTGAAGGAAGATCAAAAGAATATAATAAATGAAAATATAAAAGGAATGTATAAAATTGAAGGAATATGGTATAAGAAATTGGAGGATAGAGAGGTATATGTTATTAGTAAAGAATATACACAAGAAATTATTAAATATTTACATGAAGAGAATGGGCATATTGGTACGAGAAAATTATGGACATTATTTAGGGAGAATTATGTATCAAAAAAGGATTTGAGTATAGTCAAAGAAATATGTAAACGCTGTGAGACATGTCAATTAGCAAAAGAAAAAAATTACCATAATTATACAACGGCAAAATCAATTATTACAAATAAACCATTACAGACAGTAGCAATAGATTTTATAGGGAACTTAATAAAGAGTACTAGGGGAAATAAACATTTATTAGTGATAGTAGATATATACAGTAAATATGTTAAAACGTTTCCATGCAAACGTACAAATGCTAAAGTGGTCATGGAATGTTTAAAAACTTATATGGAAGAAATTGGAAGGCCAGAAAAGATAATACTTGATCATGCGACATATTTCGAGAGTGAAAAAGTAAAACAGTTTTGTCATAGCAAGAATATAAAACTACAATTTATTAGCATCCGAAGACCTAGTTCTAATCCTGCAGAAAGGTATATTAAGGAAATCATTAAATATTTGAGAATCATGCGTCATGAAAAACAGACTGCATGGGATGAACAAATGAATAAAATCGAAATATTTATAAATGAGTTACCACATGGAGTAACGGGAGAGAGTCCCGTATACTTAATGAAAGGAATACAACCGGAGAGACATTGGATAATAAATAGAGACTCAACTTTAACAGAAATTCTAGATAAGGTTAATAAAAAATTAATAAGAAATGCAGAAAAATATATTAAAACCCAAGAGAAGAAGAAAAAGAAGAAAACTAAATTTGAAAAGGGAGAATTAGTTATTATAAAAGCTTTAAGAACACCTAAAAAAGGAGAAGAACAATGTGCAAAATTGTGTCTCCCATTTGAAGGTCCATACCAAGTGGATACGGAAAATGCACAAAATAGTTATAGATTAGTCTATCCTGGAACGGAAATGATAAGGGGTATTTTTAATATTGAAACAATATATAAATTTCATTATTAGTAAATAAAAAGGAGGAATAGATAATATTATGTTGCTAATTTATAAATAGTTAGATTTAGTGTAGATATATGATAGGTATTAGAGATATAATAATAGATTGGGAAATTAATCGTCGTATTCAAAGAACATAATGAAAGAAGGATAATACACAAATTTAGATTTGCCTCCAGAAAAAAAAGAATTAATTTTAAATTGGAAATTTAAATGTGAAGAAGATCTCAAGGTATTGAGAACTCTTAAAATTTAAATTTGAGGGGATTTGAACATAATTCAAGAACACAGAAACTAAAATAATATAACTCATATCAGCATACTACACAGAATTATATAAACCAGTATCGGTTAATGAAAATATTTCCAATATACAGAAGATTTAATGCAGTATTTAAAAAAACTGTATATGTCTTACATGTACAAAATATTCTGGAGCATATATACATCATCTGTTAAGTGTTAGAGAATTATTAGCACCTATTTTGATCAGGATACATAATATCTATTACCTTATAAAAGTAAAAATATAAATATATATAGAAGAGATAGTTCTTCACTACTTAGATGGAAGTATAATTGAAATTCTCACTTTCACAAAAATATTGAAGTTTGGAACATTTGATTGAATATCTTTAATATGATACCAAAAGAATTTATTGATGAAGTAATCTATTCATAATGGAATACAATATATGAGCAATAGTAATAAGAAATTTGAATAAAAAGGATAAAACTTACCTTTAAACACAGTAGTTCATTTAAGAAGCATATCGACAATCCATTGTAAGTAATAAATAACAAGTTATAAATCAAAATTCCTTAATTAAAAGAAACATGTAATCCATATTCTAAAAATATTCATTGAACATTAATAATAGTTACAATAAATAAACATGTAATAACTTAATTATTTAACATTTAGAGAGTTTTGGTTATATATATCAAATAATGTCAGAAATGTCATAAAATCATTTCATCAATTGACTGGAATAAGGTTATAAATTGAAAAAGAAGCAGAACCATAGAAATCTATATTTATTGAGTCAAGAAAGATGTGAATTTTATGGTTTGTAATTATATATTAGGAATTAGAAAATGAATCTGAAATCAAGATATTTATGATTTCGGATAGCAACAAAAAATAAAAAAAGGCGGGTGGGTTGTTGATTTTTTTGAAGAATGATGGAAGTCGGAGATTAGAAAACTTAAATGGTTGAAGAATTTAAAAAGAGAGAATTAAGTTATTGTATAAAGAAGTGAGTTATTCCATATATTAATTCGAAATAGCTAGTATAAGGATATTAAAATCATAATTTCTACGAAGATATATACAATATATAAAAAAATACATGTTATTGGAGGCTATGGTACAAATGAAAGAGTCATTTCAAATTGAATAATTAGTTGATGTGGTACGGAATCGTGATGTAAAGTACCTGAATAAGATATTAAGCATTGATTGGGAATTCGAAGCTGGAGAATAATAGAAATTACAAACACGTGGTACCTGTAACAAGAAATCTAGAAAAAAAACATCTCCATCTGGACGACATATGTATGCATGACATGGTTTTTTAACAGACAGAATTTCAAGAAAGGAATATTAGTGGTTGAGAGGTTAGTGTTTCTTTTTGTTTTTGTTGGTACCAACATTCGGGTTAGAGATGTACATTTATAATAAAAGTAATAAGAATTAGTATCTGAAACTATTAAACATATTAAAAGCATTGAAAAAGAAAGGTAATAACATAGACTTGAGTACTTACTATTTATATTTAACAAATATTTTATTGTTAGACATTTCAATATTATATTAGTATTTAAGATAGTTCATCACTTACTTTAAATTTATAATACATAATTCTTGATCAATATAATATAGTTGTTGTATTAAAGGTATTCTTGAAACTATTGTTTATGTTCAGATAAATATTACTTCAACTGATATGAGTGACAGTTGGAATCGATTATTCTACTGATAATTTCCATCTATTTTAATTGTGAGACAAAATCGATTGCTATATTGAAAGTTTCTATACATAGGCGCACCAATAATATAAAAAATATAATATCAGTTATTTGAATGATTCATATATATGTAAAATATTGTAGATATAGAGTTAAAATCACTTCCAGATCCCAAAGAGTAGTAAGAGTTTCTCATGCTCTCCACATAAATATATAAATACATAAAAAATTTTCTTTACTTCATTACTGAGCTAGCTATACTAGAGTTGAATATATTAAATTGATAATATAACAATTATAGTAGTATTGTCGGCAAAGTATACAACTATAACAATCCATTATATATATATATATATATATATATATATATATATATATATATATATATTTTTATTGGGCAACGAACTACTTTCGTCTATATATATATATATATATATATATAAGTGAAACATATCTACCAGATAAATTTGAATCAATTAGCATCATACAGATAGTGTGAATCTAGTAGTTCAGTAGTAAATATTCAGTAAAAAAGGAAATAATCCGTAAAGACATAAGTTGAACATGTCAAGAAATATTTAACTATTGTATACAATCGATAAATTAATTTAAGAGATTGCTATTTAATTTAGTATGTATTTTCTTTTAAAGTATATTTCAAAATAAAGAAATATAACAACAACAAGTAAATTACGTCGAGCGTAATATTATACATAATTATGGTAACCACTGTATATATCATCACATAAAATTTCAAACAAAATTCAATTATCACAATTTTATATTTTTGTAAACACTTTCGGAAACCCCGTATATCGTATAAACTTTTAATCATTTGTATGAAACGTCAAGGTCAAAAGATCAACGCCAAAGGCGACGTTTTGTTAATAGTTCGTATGGAGTGATTCGGAGTGACTATAGAAGTGCATAAAAACGTAGTGAATTTATCTACACTAACGCAATAATGGATATATTGATTTAGGAAAAACAATGTTTGTTTATCAATAATTGAACTCGGAAAAACAAAATTAAAATAATTGAATGTTGTTGATTTTAAGCTTGAGAGACGCCGTGAAAATAGATTAGAGGGAGGACGTGTTTAATTTTTCCTCTCCAAAATTCTTACAAAAACCTATATAACTTGTAGAAATCATTGAAAACGTTAACTAAAGTGTCTAAGAGACTTTTAAAAAGTGAATCAAATAAAAATATCTTCCGTATACTTAAAATTAAGTGAAACATTCGTGAAATCGACTAGACTTGGTAAGAACTATAATTACCTTATTAATATTACTTCGATGAACATCCAGGTATCTTTAATTGATTAAGATACATCAGCTGATGATATTAATCCATATATCATCATTTCTACATCCTGGATTTCGTTCTTATTCGATCACAGCTGATCGGTTTCTCTCCAAGAGCATCACATTTCAACATTATGAAGAACTAACCATGAACATTATTCTCCGCGTGTATATTGAAACTTCTCCTATAAAAAACATTCACTGATATATTTATATGTAGGTTAATCATTTCTAGTAACAATTCGTTGGTTTAATATTAATATTAATTATTCAATCTCCACTGATAACGGACACAAAACACTAGATACATATTAAATACGTACTTACTAAAGTTCATATAATTATTTTAATAATGATAAATCTCAAACACATCACCTTTGCCTTCATTTTGTAAACTGAAACATATCACAATAGAATGACACACTATACGAATCGCATTAGAAAGATCTATGGTTGAGGTTGAACGTTCTGGATGTACATTCAAAACATAGAGTAGAAATAATTAAGCGAAATTTACTTGTTGCGTTGAATAATCTATAGTTAATGAAAAACGTTTATGCGAAGTTTGCGCAATGATAGTATTCTCATGAATCTAAATACATTATTAATTTGTTGATTTTAAAAGGTTCCATTATTTCTCATATTAATTAAAAACGTTTAATTGTCTATGTTCGTCTTATTTTTCTCTGGTATCTACCTATAAGATTTCTGTTGCTAGCAAACGTCAAGTGCCGAATCTCATCCCCGAGATGCAGTGTTTAAAAGGTAAAACAAATTTATAACATCTTGACTCATATAATATTTATTTTTGGATTGGAAATAGCGGCAAGCGAAACCAATTCTGGCGCCCATAATAAAATCAAAATTAACTTAAATCAAATAAATATATAATAAAATGGCATCCCAACGCTGGTGCATTAAATTAAATTAATTGAAATTATTAAATATATTCCAAAATCGCTCCCAACGTAGAGGCATAATTAAAAATTAACAAATTTTACCATTTATAATATAAAAAATAAATTACATTCCAATATATATATATATATATATATATATATATATATATATATATATATATATATATATATATATATATATATATATATTGTAGTATTTCTTAAACCATTATATATTTATCTTTTTTGGATAGTTCTTGGGTATACCTGATAAAAAACAGATAAATGATAAAAGCATAAAAAAATATATTGCTATGCCATACACAGCAGAATTATCAGAAAAAATGAAATATATCTTAGGTAAGCATGATATCATTGTATGTCACAAAGCACAACATCTATTATCATCTTTGTTCACATCATTGAAAAGTAAAGTTCCAACTAAAATGAAATCGAATGTCGTCTACTCAATACCATGCTTAAATTGCCCCAATAACTACATAGGAATGACTACACAATACCTTAATAACAGGCTAAACGGACACAAATACACTAAAAATGCCTCAACAGCTTTACATAAACATGAATCTAGCCAAAACCACGAATTTAACTTTTCAAATACTAAAATTCTGGCACAAGATAACAATTACCAAAAACTTTTGATGAAAGAAATGATTTACATAAAAAAGGAACAGCATACTGTCAATGATAAACAAGATACAAATCATTTAAGCCATATCTATCACAACTTAATACTATAAATAAACAATGAATATTATTTCAATTTTTGTGACCACCTCGTATATTCCATTTTAATAATTAATATACACCTTATCTCTCTGCCATTGAAAAACTAAGTAACATAAACCAGAATACTTACTCAAAAAGGGAAAAAAACGAAAACAATAATAGAACCTTCATTCTTTCCATTCCTAATTTTACCATTAAAATGTAAACATCGAGGTACGTACCATAATAAAACTTAATTTCAAAATTTTATTCCTGCATGTGAGCTAGAAAACCTTTTAATTTTTGACTTTTAATTTTTAATTGTTAATTGTGAATGTCTTCATTGTAAGCTACCAAATTTCATTTTAATTCTTTCCACTCGTAGGTACTGTTCCACAAAATAAAACAGATTTTGATAAAGCCTACTATGATGGGCGAAACGTCGTCATAAAATTTTCGTATTATTCACAAGAAACCTATACCCAAGAACTATCCAAAAAAGATAAATATATAATGGTTTAAGAAATACTACAAATATAAAATTGCAAGGGTGAAAAAATGCAAGTTACACCGAACATATCGTTCCTTCAAACAATACGGACTACCTATGGACTGGAATTGGCTGAAAAGCTAAAAATTGTATCAAGTTCTTACAACAAGCTAGCAAAACAAAAGAACCGAAGAATATTTTTATTAAGATGCAAACATCTCGATGTATACCCGACTTTTGTTAATTTTAAAGTGTCGCACATTAGTTTTACAGGTACGTACCTCGAAAATAAATTCAATAACATTATTAATAACACAAAAAATAAAATTCTTAATCTCACAATAACCGAGTCTACTCACAAAATAAACAATCTTAACTCTCAAATCGAAGAACTAGCAACAGAAATAAAACAAATATTACCTTTAGATACTTTTAACGATTTCATGCAGAGAGAGAAAGTCAAATACGAGAAAACTTTTTATAAGGTCAAGACAACTAACCAAAAAAAACTTTCCAAAATTATATCAAATGTTACAGAACCTAGTAATAAGATCAATGTTTCATCTTGGGTAGACAATATTTCTAATAAACAAATACCTGAAGATGTCGCTGAAGTTTTAGCCCTAGGCGAAAATTTCTCTATACCTGTTGTTGAGGAAAGTAAATTACCTATAACAGAATATATAGCTTGTGTTGAATCTGCTATTAAAGATAAACCAAACGAAATAAAAGACACGATTCGCGGAAATATTGTAAATCTAATTACCAATCATAAAATCAAAATTAGACACAAAAACACAAAAACTAATAAATTTCAACGAAAAATCAGCAAACAAATTAACAGAGCCAAACATTTTATTAAAAACAACCCAGATATTACTGTTTTAAAACCAGATAAAAGCAACAAAACTGTTATAATGAATACAAATGACTATGGTATTAAGATGGATAGTTTGCTTTCCGACAACCAAACATACAAAACATTACGTAACGACCCTACAAAAATATACCAAGAAAAAAATAATTCACTAATAAAAAAATTCTTGTCTAGAGAACAGATTTCTGAAAATGAAGCAAAAAAATTAATGATTCACAATGCAGTGGCACCAAAAATTTATGGGTTACCTAAACTTCACAAACCTAGTATTCCATTAAGACCTATAGTATCATCTATCCAGTCACCTTTTTACAGATTATCCAAATATTTAAGTAACTGTCTATCTGAAATAACATGCAAAAATAACTATTACATCAAAGATTCTTTTAGTTTCAAGGAGTTTATTAATATAACAAAAATACCAAACACATACAAACTAGTTTCATTAGACGTGATATCCCTATACACTAATATACCGAACGAATTAATAACAAACATCATTAATGAGAAATGGAACTCCCTAAAAGAATATACAACTCTAAATCAAGACATGTTTATTGTAGCGTTAAATCTAACACTAAACAGCAATTATTTTCAACATAAAAACAAATTTTACCAGCAGTTAGATGGTTGTGCAATGGGCTCTCCCATATCTTCCACTGTAGCACAACTTGTCATGGAATACCTAGAAGAGAAGGTTCTAAATAAAACTAATATTCCTATACTATTTTTTAAAAGATATGTCGACGATTGTATCACTGCCGTACCAGAAAATCAAATTGACGAAATTCTAGACGCTTTTACGCTTTTAATAATTTCCATCCCAAACTTCAGTTTACTTCAGAAACAGAACTTGAACATAAAATTAATTTCTTAGATATGACAATCATACGACAAGAAAACAATGAAGAACTTAAAACAAAATGGTATACCAAAAACACTTGGTCGGGTCGCTACCTAAACTATAATTCCCACCACCCAAATTCACAGAAAAACAGTGTTATCATAAATTTAACCGATAGAGCGCTAACTCTAACATCACCCGAATATAGATTCGAGATCTTAAAGAAAGTAAAAAAGGTTCTTCATGAAAATAATTTCCCTACAAAGTTAATAAACAGAATCATAAATCAACGTACACACAAATTATATAATAGTAACATACCTGATAAAAAACAGATAAATGATAAAAGCATAAAAAAATATATTGCTATGCCATACACTGCAGAATTATCAGAAAAAATGAAATATATCTTAGGTAAGCATGATATCATTGTATGTCACAAAGCACAACATCTATTATCATCTTTGTTCACATCATTGAAAAGTAAAGTTCCAACTAAAATGAAATCGAATGTCGTCTACTCAATACCATGCTTAAATTGCCCCAATAACTACATAGGAATGACTACACAATACCTTAATAACAGGCTAAACGGACACAAATACACTAAAAATGCCTCAACAGCTTTACATAAACATGAATCTAGCCAAAACCACGAATTTAACTTTTCAAATACTAAAATTCTGGCACAAGATAACAATTACCAAAAACTTTTGATGAAAGAAATGATTTACATAAAAAAGGAACAGCATACTGTCAATGATAAACAAGACACAAATCATTTAAGCCATATCTATCACAACTTAATACTATAAATAAACAATGAATATTATTTCAATTTTTGTGACCACCTCGTATATTCCATTTTAATAATTAATATACACCTTATCTCTCTGCCATTGAAAAACTAAGTAACATAAACCAGAATACTTACTCAAAAAGGAAAAAAAAGCGAAAACAATAATAGAACCTTCATTCTTTCCATTCCTAATTTTACCATTAAAATGTAAACATCGAGGTACGTACCATAATAAAACTTTTTCGAATTTGTAAGATCTGCAATTTCTTGTTTAAATATTTCATTTTGAGCTAATTTGATTAATTTGTTTTGTGCTTCACTCAACTCTTGGGTAGTTAACACCTGAGACTTAACGTTATATTGTTGAGCTTTTCTTTATTTAAACAACGATTTTTAAAACGTAAAATATAAGCTGTTACGTTTAATAATTTATAAAAATTTGAATATTTTTGAAAAATGTCAAATTCGGGTTTTTGTTCTTGAATAATTAATGATATTGGTTGATTTTTTAATTCGAGTAAATTTTGAACATCATTAAAATTAGATTCACGATCATGTTTGTAAATTAAGTTGCTCTTTAAAAATTCGGGTCCGTTTATCCAAGACTTATGTTCGAGCAAATCTTTAGGACTTAATCCTCGAGAAATTATATCTGCAGCGTTATCCTTTGTGTTTACGTGTTTCCAGTTATTCACGTTTGAAATTTCAGTAATTTTTATTACGCGGTTTGCAACAAACGTTTTCAACTTACAAGGTTCAATCTTTAACCATACTAATACAATCGTCGATTCTGTAAAATACGTTATTTTGTCAATATGAATGTCTAAGGTTTTTTTATATTAAAAATTAACTCAGCTAATAAAAGAGCACCTAATAGCTCTAAACGTGGTAATGTTTGTTTTTTAAGTGGAGCAACTCGAGACTTTGCTGTAAACAATGTTATTTCTTTTTTGCCATTCACTGTAGATGATAAATATACGCACGCGCCATATGCTTTTTCAGAACTGTCACCGAAACCATATATTTCAATTATTTTTGCGTTTGTTAACAAGACGTGCCTATTAAATTTTATTTCATTTAAATAACCAATTTGTGTGACAAATTCGAGCCATATATTTTTTAGTTCTGCAGGTACATTTTCATCCCAATCTAATTTTAGATGCCAAAGTTGTTGCAAAATTAATTTCGCTTTAATTATCGCTGGACTGATCAAACCCAACGGATCAAAAATTTGGGCAATTAACGACAGAATCGAGCGTTTGGTAATCCTTTTTTCATTTACATCTAGCTTTAATGAGTATCTTAATACATCCTCATTAGCATCCCAAATTATTCCTAATGTTTTTAATTGTTTTTCATCTTGAAATAATACAAACTTTTCATCTTGACTGCTGACTGAATTCTTTATATAAGTTAAAACTGATTTGTTGTTAGATGACCATTTCCTTAATTCAAAATTTGCGCCCGTTAATATTTTTGATAACTCGTGGTAAATTTCTATAGCTTCTTGTTTAGAATCTACACTGGTTAATAAATCGTCCATATAAGAACATTTTTCAATAATTTGCGATGTTCGTGGATATTCTAATTTATTCTGTAACGCTAACTCTTTTAAACAGCGTGTCGCTTGAAACGGTGCACTTGAGGTGCCATACGTAACCGTGTTAAGTTCATAAATTTTGATAGGTTCATCTGGTTTTTCTCGCCAGATTATTTTCTGAAAACAACGTTCGCTTGGATCTATATCTATGCATCATTTTTATATCAGCGCTCAAAACATAAGTTCTTAAACGTAATCTGAGCAAAATGGAATATAAATCCTCCTGAATAGTCGGGCCTGCTAAAATTAAATCATTGAATGAAATATTTGTACTTGACCTTGCGCTTGCATCGAAAACAACTCTGCATTTCGTGGTAACTGCAGAGTCTCTCAAAACTGCGGTATGCGGTAAGAAAAATGTTTGTCCATCTATTGAAGTGTCCGATTCAAATAATCCTTTAAATGTCATGTGTCCCAAGTTTTCATAGTCTCGCATGAAATTGATATATTGCGATTTTAAACCGTCATTTTTTCCAAGACGTACTTCCAAATTTTTAAAACGATTCAAAGCCATAATTTTTGTATTTCCCAATACATCATGGCATTCTGGATTAAAAGGGTATTTTACGATAAATTTTCCGCGTTCGTCTCGTTTTGTGGTTGCCTTAAAATATTCTTCACAATACTGCTCACTTTTTGACAACAAAATTTTAGCATCCAGCTCTTCAATTTGCCAAAATTTGGTTAAAGTATCATTTAATTGCTTATTCGATATTTTTGTATAACGTTACAAACTTGCATTTTATTTGATTCCTTATTTAAATGAAGATTTTCGCTTATGATCCATCCCAAAGATGTTTCTTGTAGTACAGGTTTATTTTCTCCTAATTTTAATTTACCTTTTTTTAATAAGTCAAAGAAAATACCTGCTCCGAGTAATAAATCTATCTTTTTTGGTACGTTAAATTGTTCATCTGCTAGTTCGAGTCCTTTTGGTAACTTTAATAGGGTTTTATCAAAATTAATTAACGGTAATTTTGAAGTAATTTGAGATAAAACCAAAAATTGTAAGTTTAATTCAAAGTCTCCATTTTTTGATTTAATCTTTGCACATGTTCTATAATTTATTTTCGTTTCGATTTGATTTATTCCAGCTAACGGTATATCAATTTTTTGACATTTTAGGCTTAATTTTTCTACTAAGGTTTCACTAATTAAGTTCGATTGACTACCTGAGTCGAGTAACGCAGTGCATTTAATCCATTTTTTACTATCGTTTTGAATAAGAACCGTTGCAGTGGATAATAAAACTTGATTCGAATCAATAATCGTGTACGTGTGGGTTGCTTGTATTTTCTTCGTAGAAATTACCATTTTGTGTATAATTTTCATCTGATTGATTTATTTCTGATGATATATTCTGGCTTCTTGTCGATATAGTAGGTCTTGAGTGTTGTGACGTTTCATTTTGACCAGGAGCGCAGAACGTGCTTGTTTGCCGATTGACCCTCGAATCGGCCGATTCTCTTGGCTGCGCGTACGCCTGA
Organism: Galeruca laticollis; assembly: GCA_963921935.1. Classification (NCBI taxonomy): domain Eukaryota; kingdom Metazoa; phylum Arthropoda; class Insecta; order Coleoptera; family Chrysomelidae; genus Galeruca; species Galeruca laticollis. The sequence goes on along the minus strand of OY998178.1, from coordinate 162,757,493 downwards.
CGCGACGATGGTTGTTGCGAGGCAGCGTTGCCATATTGTGAACGTTGTATCGGATTTTGAATGTTTTGTTGAAATTGTCTACGTGTAATGCGGTGTTATGTTTTAAATCACATTTTTTACATCCTCTGGATAAACAATCTTGTTTAAAATGACCAGATCTTAAACAGTTGGTGCATAATTTGTGTTTATATAATTCCTGATATTTTTCCTTAATATTTAAATTAATAAATTTTGGACATTGATAAATAAAATGTTTTTTATTACAAGTTAAACATGTGTTTTCATTTGATGTGTTTATAGGTGATTGAACGTGTCCCACTATAAGTTTGTGAATGGTGTTTTAATACGTGAAGAAGTGAATTCATTTGAATTATTGTGTTTTAAACTTCTAAAGTGAAGCACTTTTTTGTTAGAAATTCAGTGAATTCTGACATTGTTGGCAAACTTTGATCATTTTGTTTGTTTTCCCATTCCTCTTTCGTTCGGTCATCAAATTTTTGCAAAATTATTGGAATCAATAAAGTGTCCCACATTTTAACAGGTAATTGCAATTTTTCCAATGCAGATAAATGTTGATATAATAAATCTAACAATTTTCTTAGCATCGATGAAGATTCTCGTGTAATGTTCGGTAATTCGAACAATAATTGACATATGTGCGTGTTTATAATAGCTCTACGATTTTCATATCGTTTTCTTAATAAGTCAAAGGCAATTGTGTAATTGTCGGCCGTTGAATCCAAATTTTCTATCAGTTTCAATGCGTCATCCTGACAACATGATTTTAAATACATTAATTTTGACACCTCGCTAATATCCTGTCGGTTTTCTACCAAAGCTTCAAATTGATCGCGAAAACTAAACCAGGTTTCACATTTTCCGTAAAATTTGGGCAAATTTAAATCAGGAAGATTGGCAACAACGCTTTTATTTTGTAAATTAGGACTAAAAGTAGTTTGAAATTGAGACTGTTTTATATTGAAATCATTTAATTGATGAAATTTAGCAATAATCTTTTTTGATTTAGAAATTTCCGTGTAAAATAACGATTCGGTGTTTAACCTATTAGCCTTTTCATTGGAATCTAAAAATTCTAAACGCGTTTGGACCCTATCAAACTCTAAAAAATCGTCTTCGACGCCTTTTAATCGGCATTCGATTTGAAATTGGTCAAGGTTTTCTTCATTTTGCGATAAATAATTTGAAAACCGATCTAATCTATCCCTAATAACCTGTCTTACGTGCGATAATTCTGAAATTTCAACTTCATCAGAGCTAACTTCTATGTTACAGTTTTTTTTATTCTTTCGCGGCATTTTTCTTGGCATATGACGAGAATGATTGCTAATTTACGTTTATAAGGTATAAATATCCTAAACAAGAACGAGAATTCTTTTTTCTTTAGAAACGAAAATCTTAGAAGCGTGTTTAATTTGCGAATTAATGTCTGACAGGAATGTCACTATTACTTGAATTAACAAATAACGATGTAATTATTACTCTTATACTAAAATAAGACGTGCGATTGATTTAAATTATCGATTTAAAATCAATTAATAACGAGAAAACGTACGATGCGATACGATAGAGGCTAAGCTGATTTTACACACTTTAAAGGAAAGGAATGATTGGCAGGAATTAAAGCGGTTAAATAATTAGATCGAGCTCACCAGCATTATTGTTTCTATATATGTTCCTCCAGGTCGCTGTAGTTTCAAATCTGGCTCGAAGCGTCCATGATTTATATCGTGGATTGACTTTTTGTATAACGGCTGTAAGCGAAGGACCAGCTCAAAGAGAGCAATAATTAAATGGCTGTGTGGATGAAGGAACTGTTATGTGAATGATTGTACATAAATTCGTGACGAAAATCCAATACTTTCTATAAAAACTTTATTTATTCGTTTACCGTGACATATATATTTTTCATGACGTTCTGTCTCTATTGACATTACATAACAACTTTCTTTTATTTTTTCACAACTCGCTTGCCAACACAATCGACAGTCGATAAAAAAGTTTTCTTTAACAATAAATATACAGGTTGACAGCACTCGGCTGACACTGTTGCCTTTTCATAATATAACAAAAAATATAAACTTAACAGTGCTAGATTTGGGGACCTTGCTGGCCACTCTATAGGTCCTCTTCGCCCTATCCATTTACCGGGAAATACATTGTTTAACCATTGACGGACCGGAAGCACATAATGGGGGGGAGCTCCATCTTGCTGAAAATATAACTCATTTTCGTCAAGAAAGTTGTTGCCATCTCTATCCAGTTGATTTTCAATTGCTTCGGTAAATAACGGATTGATCGTTTTTTCTACCATATTCAAGTACATCTCACCATTTAGATTTACATTTATAAACAATGGACCAATTACCTGATTTCCTAGTATACCGGCCCATACATTAATTTTTTGGGGATGCTGGGTATGCCCTTCGACAAATACATGGTAATTTTCATTGCTCCAATATCAGCAATTATGTTTGTTGACAAAACCATTTAAATAAAAAGTACACTCATCAGTGAAGCAGATATTTTTTAATAAGGTATCATGTCTTTTATTTTCTCCATCAAAAACTTTTTTTATACAAAAAAGTTGAAAGGAATAACAAAACAAACAATTGCAGTTTTTATTTTAATGGTACGAAGCAGCAAACAGATTTTCCTAAATATTTCGACAACGAATCGATCAATCAAAAAAAACAAAAGCCGACGTGTAGAGATTAAAAAGACCTTTAAAATGGGGTATAACTCGATACCCCTTCCCATTTAAGATTTTGAAGTTGGCGCGTTGCCTTTATGATAAAAAATTGTCCCCTTCGATATATTTGTTGGCGTGTCCCAGGATTTTTTTTAAATACACACATTTCGAGAAAATTAGGGTGGGAAGTCCTGAAATGAACATTCTATATATATATATGTATATGTATGTGCCCAATATATTTACTATTTTATAAACCACAGAATTGAACTTCCAGCTATATAACAATAATAAAAAAAATAATAATAATCAAAATGGGTACTCTCACCTTAATTACTGATAAGCAAGTTATTCTATATTACAATAAAGACTTCAAACAAAAATGGCCTAAAACAGGATCACTATGAGCGTTGGCAATAAATATTGGTAGCATACAAGGAAAAGCAAATATAAAAAGAATATAGCTGATCATAAAGAATACTTCGCGTGTGCTCAAGCGCAGGTTTTATGTATTTGTAGATTATAACAATAATTAAATTACTCAGTAAAGTGGAACCAAGCCGCTATAGTGCACCTCTAACAAAATGTATAAATATGTACCACAACTAGAACGCCTAGTCCTAATGCTAGAGCAAAAAAAGAGTAGGCAGACTATTTCGAAAACATATATTATGAAAGAATAATCCAAATGTATGTCCTTTGGTTTTCTTTCGAATATAACATCTAATAACAAAATCTCTTCATTTAATAGAAAGTTAAGCGCAATATAAACAACAAATATACGCAACCTAAGCAAAATATACAAAGAAAGTAGGGTAATAGTGGCAACTAAATAGTCACTAAAATATTCAGTTGGATTCAAGTAAGCAATCACAATCAAGGATAAGTTTATGCAACTTGCGTGTATATCCAGCGAAGGTAGATCTCCCTGTATTCTACTACTGTCAAATTAGCGTAATAATTTCTCTTAGTAATCCAGTAAACCAAAATGGGTCTTTTTAGTAGCAATTGAGCTCCAAATTAAAATCCAAAAATCAGTTAGGTAGGAATATAATAGATAATTAAGTACCCTAAAAAGAACAAAAAAAAATAAATAAGAATGCAGAAATAAAAAGTTCGCCTAGACGCGCCTCTATTCAATATTATGCTATATATATGAAAGTTATTTTGAGAACAAAAAAATAATATAAATTTAATGTTCAAATATTGAATTTTTAATCACAGCCAATATGGTGAATAACAATATGAATATTCGCTCACCTGTGCCAAATGGTACTTTACTAAAAATATTTCGTCAGCTTAAGAGATTAAAGGCAGTTTCTAGATGTTTTTGATTTATTATAACATCTCCTGCAAATAACAAAATTCAATCAGAAACTTTATTCACTAGAACTGACAGAGTTTACGATACGAAAAGGAAGACAACAAAAAAAACCAAAACACATACTTTATTGGTAAAACGTTGTAAATCGCTGGCGTTGGCTTGGCATTAATTGAACCTCATTGAGACAGTTATTTGGGAATAATATAATCCTGGAAGCATCCACGGACATCCCACAATAACAAATATGATTTTCAAGTTTATAATCCCGCAAAGGATGAAGAAAATATCACCAGATTATGAAAATTGTAGCACACCAAACCAAACACAACATGATATCAGTTTCGACAATCGACCAAAAAAACGGCAATTTACGACCACACAGGTGAATTTCGCAGGCATATTCAAAATTTAATTAATAATTCGGTACTAATAGTGGCACCTACCGACGAATAATTTACGGACGTACCTTTTCATTGTAGAAATTTAACTAAAATTGTTAGTCGGAGAAGGATAATACCGCCATAGTATATCCAAATTAAATTATATATTGTTGTAACAGATTTTTAAACTGTTACAACTTCCCAATGGTGCGATTATAAACTAGTCAATAATTAATATTCAAGAACTGTAAGCAAATTTCTTGGGTTGTGATCCATGTTACTGAAATAATAATGACATTTTAAGAAATAAAGTAATTCAGGAAAAACAACAATACATTTTTTGTCCTTTTAACGTTTTGTTTTATAATTTCTTTAAATATCTAGCTCCGGGAAAAATATAAATGCTTGTAATATACGATTTTATATTATCAAATAATTTAACATCACATGTTTGGTAACAAAAATTACATAATTGAACAGATTTATTGTAATTTTATTCTTAGTCTTATTATTCTAGTCCTAATGCCCAATTTATTCCTTGCACTAGAAATAGAATCATCGGTTGCCATACCACTAACCACCTTATCCAATCTAATAGTTGGCCAAAAAGTACATGTGGTTTTTCCCATGGATTGGAAAACATCTTTTTAAGATCAACTTTTTCTTTACAATAAGGACAAGTTTGTTTTTTACCTACTATACACCATCCACGTATACAAAATTCGTGAAATCTGCAATTGAAAGATTACAGTATTCACTGGAACTTAACTAATTATTATTTTTGAGGAAGTCTACACTACAGCCATACTTACACATGTTCACAACTTAATTTATAAGTATTTTCTATGACTCCTTCTTCATCTTCAGCAACTAATAATTTATTTCCACACACTGCACATACCCCAGGATCCAAATTTCGTGTACTTATTCCTTGGGGTGAATAATACTAAAAAATATCAATATAATGTTTACAAATGAATTCAATATTACTTCCTCACCCCAATATGAGCTGCCATTTTATCAGCACAAATCTCAGCAATATCTCTGCCCAGTACACCATAGTACACTCCATAAAATATTAACAATAGTGCACAGTCCATCCAACTACTAGGTTTTGCATTGAATACAAAATTTAATCCAAAAAATGTAGCCATCATTATAAAATAGCCAACAAGGCCAAGCACATAGCTTAGTTTATGAAGGAGTAGAAACCATTTATACACCAATCTGAAAAATAAATTAATTTCTTGGCTATATTTCAGTATTGTTATCAATAATTTCTGCATCTAAATAATCATCAGTTTTAGTTATATTACCTAGGGGTTGTCCTTTCTATAGGTTTCTGAATGGCTTTTCTAACAATTAAACTAGTTATACTTGAAAATAATAGCCATGTAAAAATAAACCTCCACCAATGACTCCTTAAACAGAGTCCTAAAGGTACAAGCCACATTCCAAGTAAAGTTATCACCTAAAAAGAATTGTGTTCTGAATATACCAAAACAAAATATTCATTTGGATTGTCTAGATAACTTACAGAATAGCTTCTGTAATGTCGTTTTTTCCACTCTATTAGGCACAGTTGGGCTACCATTAATGTAATAATGAAGATTATGACCATTTCTGCATGCATCTTTTCATGCCCCTTGTGTTGCTCATGAATCTTTAGATGTTCTAACCTATAATTATTTTTTTGAAATAAATTAATTAAGAGCTGATAATAATTCTACCTGTGTCTCTCCTCAACAGTAAGTTCGTCCATAGTCTGTAATACAAAAAATCAATTTGTTATCGAATTCAAAACATTCTCCAATTTTTTAATTGTGTACTAACCCGATTTCCCATGTCCACAGGTTTGTGCAGGTCCATTTTTATGAATTGAAAAATATTTTCCGTTAGGTCGTTAATTCTCTAATCACATTAGAATAAAATTACCTTCAAGTTAGCCCTTAATCGAGCCTGTGTAAATAAGGTGATTTTACATCATCACATTAGTTTTAATTTTGAAGTTAGACAAACAGTAAACCAATAGTTGACATTTGGCATGACATTTCTATGCCAATTTTTGGCGATGAATTGTTCAAACGGTTAAGTATTCTGAATTTTTACGGAATTTACAGGCAGAGAACGGACATTGACTGTTCTGGGTTCACAGGGAGGTACTTCACGATATACGTTGATATAGGTACAAATCATAACTTTGGATTTTTAATACCTACTTTTATTTTTAAACAGTTCTTTATTAATATTTGTACACCTACAAAGAGCAACATACCGATTAGTGAGGTGAATATGAAAAATCAAGCTGGAACTCTGAAAAAGAGTATTCAAATTTTACCAGACACTGTACCAAAATTTAACTCACAAGAGGCTAGATCTACGCCCGAATATAAGAGGCACTTTTTTTGTAAAATCATATCTTGGCCTGTGTCTGATATTCGCACCGCACATTTGTGTTTTTCTTTGTATATATTGGAAGCCTGGCAACTAGGTACTATATTTCATCATACTCTTAGATTAGGGATGGCCACGGAATGAATAATATCGATATATTTCGTATCGATATTTTTCAACAGTATCGAAATATGTATGATAAAAAATATCGATATATGGATTAACCGACATATTTTTCAGAGTGGTTACTAATGAGCTTTATCAAAATAATCGGAACTGGTTCGTTTTTATCATTCTTTTTAAAAAAATTCCAAATCCCAGACATGTCGCTTTGTTAAATACATATAAAAAATCTGGCTGCAGCCAACACAAAAAATAATGAACGAATCACGAATGAACATATGAACAATGAACTAACAATAACTATGCCTCTCGCCGCCAATGTGACAATTTTATGTTATTTCTTATGATTACACAGTCACATACTTGGCTTTGATCATACATCAATTCAGAATCCTTGCATGCCAAACCTTTGATTTGGCCTTCTTTGTTGATCCATGGTTCTTGGATCAGTACAATATCCAGTTGTAGAGTAGCGAACAACCTTGCAATCACGGCTGAAGCTCCCTTAGCGTGATGTAGGTTAATCTGCGAGCTACATTTGTGAACGTGAAGGAGAATTATTTTGGATGAGAGAGGCGAATTACTCAGCCTCTATTCATCCCCCTCCCTTATCTCTCCCTGACCCTCCTCGACCACCATGACAATATCTTCCTCGCAGTTCGAGCAGGTTTCTTGATCTCGAGTAAGACTCTCGACCCCCACGCTGCTCCGCCCAGTTTCCTGGGATGCAGAGGCGATCTCCGCATCCCCAGTCACCTCAGCAGAGCCGGATATCTCTGGCTGACCCAAGGTCAAGTTTTTGCCTTTTTGCCTTTTTCCCCTTTTCCAGAGGTTCCGAATGTGGAGGATATCTCCATGTCCTTTGGGTCCTCCACGGGGTTCTTTTTTTCCCAGCCTCGAGACAGCGATACGCCCAAAACAGAAGTTTAGTGCGTAACCTCCTGCCTTCAGAGCCTCCCCAGATTGGTGATCGATCCCAATCGTGAGGATAGTTCCCTTTCCATCTTTTTTAGAGTTCAGGATCTTCCAAGCCCCAGTAGTGAGGTTGGAGTTCCGAACCTCGACAAGTTGGAGGATCTTCTCCAGTTTCATGTTTTGGCTTCTTGGGAAGAACACCGTTATGGTGACCGGATTTGGGATGTCGTCTCCACTTCGAGTCCTTCCCTCTCCACCCTGGAAGACACTCTGGTGGAAGAGCTGTGCCAGAGCAAAGAGAAGGTAATCTACTTCTCAGGTATCCATTTCCGTTGTGGAATCATACTGGTGTACTGTGAGTCCCAAGAATCGGCAGACTGGCTCATGAGGTCAGCGCCGAAATTAAACTCTTGGGAAGGACCCGAAATGGTGGCTCGAAGTGAAGACGAAATCCCAAAGCCGGTCACCATAACGGTGTTCTTCCCAAGAAGCCACGACATGAAAGCTGCTTTGCTTTCAAGGTGGAGAGCTGCTTTGCTTTCAGGATGACCCCAGGATAATCCTTGGGCATTATTCCCATCCTAAAAGCCTTCTCTGTTTTGACAGCTGCTGCGTAACCAGTGGCTTGCCCGGTTACGGTTGCAGCTGTTTTTGGTTTTTTGCTAAGAGGTTCCCCGTTGGTGGTTCCTTCTGGGGGGGGGGGGGGCGCTGAATAACCTGCTTACTGGCCTCTTCAGGGGATATTCCCTGATTGAGGAGTCGCAGTTCTTTCCACACCTCTGCTCCACTGAGGTCTTTTCTCAGTGGGTCGTCTATGTCGCCCGGTTCTTCTAGTTTTGGGAGGTCCAACGGCATACGACCTCTGTGCCGTTTGGCCTTTTTTTCTCTGTAAGTGCCCGGATGAAGAGATGGACCTCCTCCTCATATAAAATCATCTCAGAGGGCTTTCTCCTATCCACCACCTGGAGACGCCGGATTGGTGCTTCACCCCCTCCACATCAATAAATATCCCGAAGAACAGCTACGAACTACGTACATACCTACTGATGTGGAGCCGACAATTTTTATCTATTATTTTCTAAAAAAATATCGTTATTTCCTACCCCTCCCTGAGGGATACCACAGATAGATGAGACACTGATTGTGGCGCCATCTAAATAGCCTGTCGACTAAACTATTGAGTGATGTTAAAAAGATTTCTGTAATATTAGGTTTTGGCGGTATATTCAAATTTACTGTATTCTAATGATTTTATCTCAAAATAACTATTTATAGTCAATTATTTGACATATCATTCAATTTAACGCCATTAACTCAATAATGATTAAATGTTGAGTTAAATTAAATGAAATATCAAATGATGGACCATAAATGGTTAAATTGGAAAAAATAAAACAATAATCATATAAACAGTTTATTTTGGTATCAAAATACACAACAAATAATTTCTTTCACAAAGTACTTTTCTTAACAAACAGAATGACAATAAATAAACTATAACGTAAAAACAAAGCAATAATTGGAGTAACATACATTCTAGATTGGAGTATTATTAGATTTTTAAATGATGTTAAATCAAGATAAAAGTAGAACATTATTTATGATAAGTTTATATTAATTTATTATAACTAGAGGACCCGTAGTGTTCTGCAGCATTAGGATAGACTATGTATGAGAGGGTGTAATTATTACATAATATACTATTACATTACTTCCTTCCAGACAATATTAGCTGTGCGTCGGCCGCAGTATTTGGAAAAAAATTGAAAGTAAAAATTATTGTGCACACATAACTTTCCTCAAACTCAACGAATTTAAACAGTTAATTGCTCAAAAGAAAGGACTTGATCCACTGAGTGTTCTTAGACTTGTGGTCAGCAGCCTACATTAATTAGAACTCTTGTTATAGAGGTTTGAGTGGAGGAAAATCTTGAAAAAATTGAATGTAAAGTTGATTGTGCACGCATAACTTTCCTCAAACTCAACGAATTTAAGCAGTTAATAACTCAAAAGAAAGACCTTGATCCACTGAGTGTTCTGAGAGTGAAAGGATCAAGATCCATTCATTAGAAGAGGAGCTATGAGAATTCGAATTGCTTCAGTGAATGTGTCCCATAAGAAATGTACAGGTGTTAGACTAATTTGATATGCTATGTACTCTATGGTCTCAGTTAGGTCATCTTGAACCATAGATTAATATAATCATATATCGGTGGGTTGCACCTACTGTATTTGTCAGATGTCATGTAGTTTTCGAGGGAATAACGACGGTCGATGTGTGGCCCCAGAGAGAAAATAAAGTATTAAAATATTAAGTTCTTTAAGTGCTCGACCAACCTATGCCCTAACAGTTTTCAGGTGTGGGGTATAGGCCAAATTAGCTCCGTCTATACCAGACCGGCCTTAGCCATGAGTAACAGCAGTTCTCCGAGACGTAGTGTTTCGCCCCGTGGAACGAGAACTGAGGTGTCAGTAGAGGACATTGTCAATATAGCGGTTAATGCCCTGCAAGTTAAGGAAAGGCAGGTGGGTTGGAGTAGGGCTCTTGGGTCTAGCATACTTCCATACCTGATGAAAATTCTTTTTTCACGGGACTGTATTGATGGATGATTACCTTTCATTTTAACCTAAATCAGTCATCCCCCTCCCACCCCCTAAGGGCGGGGGTGGGGGTGACTTTATAAAATAGACGTGAAAATAAATTTTTTAGTTTGTAATCAAATTCTACGTAATTTTTTACGTATATACCCAGAATTTCATTTTGATAACTTGTTTTTTTATAAAGTTATGCGAAAAAAATGTTATCAAAAAATTGATTATTCAATGGTGTAGAACTCTCGGGTCTAGCATACTTCCATATTTGATAGAAAAAAAAATTTCGCGGGAATGTTTTGATGGATGATTATCTCTCATTTTAACCTAAATCAGTCATCTCCCACCCACCCCCTAAGTGGTGATGACCTGAGAAAAATTTCAAGTTTAAGATAAAATTATGAAAATTTAGTGCCGTACATAAAAAAATTCAAGGAAACCGATGACGTCGTTGGAATTTTATTTTTTCCAAAAATAAGGTTAGCCACCCCCCAAAAAACCACCCCCGAAAGGGAATTTCTTATTTAGTGTATTTTTTTGAGATTTCACGCATCGTATATGCTCTATCCTAAAAATGAAGTCTCCATGTCTTCCCGTTTCTTATATAACAGAGTGACCCAAGATCCAGAATCATCGCGTTTTCTTTGAAATTTTGTCAAAAACCATACGTGAGAAAAATTTCAAGTTTAAGATAAAATTATGAAAATTTAGGGCCGTACATAAAAAAATTCAAGGAAACCGATGACGTCGTTGGAATTTTATTTTTTCCAAAAATAAGGTTAGCCACCCCCCAAAAAAACCACCCCCGAAAGGGAATTTCTTATTTAGTGTATTTTTTTGAGATTTCACGCATCGTATATGCTCTATCCTAAAAATGAAGTCTCCATGTCTTCCCGTTTCTTATATAACAGAGTGACCCAAGATCCAGAATCATCGCGTTTTCTTTGAAATTTTGTCAAAAACCATACGTGAGAAAAATTTCAAGTTTAAGATACAATTATGAAAATTCAGGGCGTACATAAAAAAATTCAAGGAAACCGATGACGTCGTTGGAATTTTATTTTTAGCCATCCCCCAAAAAAACCACCCCCGAAAGGGAGTTTCTTATTTAGTGTATTTTTTTGAGATTTCACGCATCGTATATGCTCTATCCCGAAAATGAAGTCTCCATGTCTTCCCGTTTCTTATATAACAGAGTGACCCAAGATCCAGAATCATCGCGTTTTCTTTGAAATTTTGTCAAAAACCATACGTGAGAAAAATTTCAAGTTTAAGATACAATTATGAAAATTCAGGGCCGTACATAAAAAAATTCAAGGAAACCGATGACGTCGTTGGAATTTTATTTTTAGCCATCCCCCAAAAAAACCACCCCCGAAAGGGAGTTTCTTATTTAGTGTATTTTTTTGAGATTTCACGCATCGTATATGCTCTATCCTAAAAATGAAGTCTCCATGTCTTCCCGTTTCTTATATAACAGAGTGGACCCAAGATCCAGAATCATCGCGTTTTCTTTGAAATTTTGTCAAAAACCATACGTGAGAAAAATTTCAAGTTTAAGATAAAATTATGAAAATTTAGGGCCGTACATAAAAAAATTCAAGGAAACCGATGACGTCGTTGGAATTTTATTTTTAGCCATCCCCCAAAAAAACCACCCCCGAAAGGGAGTTTCTTATTTAGTGTATTTTTTTGAGATTTCACGCATCGTATATGCTCTATCCCGAAAATGAAGTCTCCATGTCTTCCCGTTTCTTATATAACAGAGTGACCCAAGATCCAGAATCATCGCGTTTTCTTTGAAATTTTGTCAAAAACCATACGTGAGAAAAATTTCAAGTTTAAGATACAATTATGAAAATTCAGGGCCGTACATAAAAAAATTCAAGGAAACCGATGACGTCGTTGGAATTTTATTTTTAGCCATCCCCCAAAAAAACCACCCCCGAAAGGGAATTTCTTATTTAGTGTATTTTTTTGAGATTTCACGCATCGTATATGCTCTATCCCGAAAATGAAGTCTCCATGTCTTCCCGTTTCTTATATAACAGAGTGACCCAAGATCCAGAATCATCGCGTTTTCTTTGAAATTTTGTCAAAGTCCATACGTGAGAAAAATTTCAAGTTTAAGATAAAATTATGGAAATTTAGGGCCGTACATAAAAAAATTCAAGGAAACCGATGACGTCGTTGGAATTTTATTTTTTCCAAAAATAAGGTTAGCCACCCCCCAAAAAAACCACCCCCGAAAGGGAATTTCTTATTTAGTGTATTTTTTTGAGATTTCACGCATCGTATATGCTCTATCCTAAAAATGAAGTCTCCATGTCTTCCCGTTTCTTATATAACAGAGTGGACCCAAGATCCAGAATCATCGCGTTTTCTTTGAAATTTTGTCAAAAACCATACGTGAGAAAAATTTCAAGTTTAAGATAAAATTATGAAAATTTAGGGCCGTACATAAAAAAATTCAAGGAAACCGATGACGTCGTTGGAATTTTATTTTTAGCCATCCCCCAAAAAAACCACCCCCGAAAGGAAATTTCTTATTTAGTGTATTTTTTTGAGATTTCACGCATCGTATATGCTCTATCCCGAAAATGAAGTCTCCATGTCTTCCCGTTTCTTATATAACAGAGTGACCCAAGATCCAGAATCATCGCGTTTTCTTTGAAATTTTGTCAAAAACCATACGTGAGAAAAATTTCAAGTTTAAGATAAAATTATGAAAATTTAGGGCCGTACATAAAAAAATTCAAGGAAACCGATGACATCGTTGGAATTTTATTTTTTCCAAAAAAACCACCCCCGAAAGGGAATTTCTTATTTAGTGTATTTTTTTGAGATTTCACGCTTCGTATATGCTCTATCCCGAAAATGAAGTCTCCATGTCTTCCCGTTTCTTATATAACAGAGTGGACCCAAGATCCAGAATCATCGCGTTTTCTTTGAAATTTTGTCAAAAACCATACGTGAGAAAAATTTCAAGTTTAAGATAAAATTATGAAAATTTAGGGCCGTACATAAAAAAATTCAAGGAAACCGATGACGTCGTTGGAATTTTATTTTTTCCAAAAATAAGGTTAGCCACCCCCCAAAAAACCACCCCCGAAAGGGAATTTCTTATTTAGTGTATTTTTTTGAGATTTCACGCATCGTATATGCTCTATCCTAAAAATGAAGTCTCCATGTCTTCCCGTTTCTTATATAACAGAGTGACCCAAGATCCAGAATCATCGCGTTTTCTTTGAAATTTTGTCAAAAACCATACGTGAGAAAAATTTCAAGTTTAAGATAAAATTATGAAAATTTAGGGCCGTACATAAAAAAATTCAAGGAAACCGATGACGTCGTTGGAATTTTATTTTTTCCAAAAATAAGGTTAGCCACCCCCCAAAAAAACCACCCCCGAAAGGGAATTTCTTATTTAGTGTATTTTTTTGAGATTTCACGCATCGTATATGCTCTATCCTAAAAATGAAGTCTCCATGTCTTCCCGTTTCTTATATAACAGAGTGACCCAAGATCCAGAATCATCGCGTTTTCTTTGAAATTTTGTCAAAAACCATACGTGAGAAAAATTTCAAGTTTAAGATACAATTATGAAAATTCAGGGCGTACATAAAAAAATTCAAGGAAACCGATGACGTCGTTGGAATTTTATTTTTAGCCATCCCCCAAAAAAACCACCCCCGAAAGGGAGTTTCTTATTTAGTGTATTTTTTTGAGATTTCACGCATCGTATATGCTCTATCCCGAAAATGAAGTCTCCATGTCTTCCCGTTTCTTATATAACAGAGTGACCCAAGATCCAGAATCATCGCGTTTTCTTTGAAATTTTGTCAAAAACCATACGTGAGAAAAATTTCAAGTTTAAGATACAATTATGAAAATTCAGGGCCGTACATAAAAAAATTCAAGGAAACCGATGACGTCGTTGGAATTTTATTTTTAGCCATCCCCCAAAAAAACCACCCCCGAAAGGGAGTTTCTTATTTAGTGTATTTTTTTGAGATTTCACGCATCGTATATGCTCTATCCTAAAAATGAAGTCTCCATGTCTTCCCGTTTCTTATATAACAGAGTGGACCCAAGATCCAGAATCATCGCGTTTTCTTTGAAATTTTGTCAAAAACCATACGTGAGAAAAATTTCAAGTTTAAGATAAAATTATGAAAATTTAGGGCCGTACATAAAAAAATTCAAGGAAACCGATGACGTCGTTGGAATTTTATTTTTAGCCATCCCCCAAAAAAACCACCCCCGAAAGGGAGTTTCTTATTTAGTGTATTTTTTTGAGATTTCACGCATCGTATATGCTCTATCCCGAAAATGAAGTCTCCATGTCTTCCCGTTTCTTATATAACAGAGTGACCCAAGATCCAGAATCATCGCGTTTTCTTTGAAATTTTGTCAAAAACCATACGTGAGAAAAATTTCAAGTTTAAGATACAATTATGAAAATTCAGGGCCGTACATAAAAAAATTCAAGGAAACCGATGACGTCGTTGGAATTTTATTTTTAGCCATCCCCCAAAAAAACCACCCCCGAAAGGGAATTTCTTATTTAGTGTATTTTTTTGAGATTTCACGCATCGTATATGCTCTATCCCGAAAATGAAGTCTCCATGTCTTCCCGTTTCTTATATAACAGAGTGACCCAAGATCCAGAATCATCGCGTTTTCTT